>JAJJWW010000080.1:0-87597 GCA_023531295.1 Papaver armeniacum
AATGGTGTGTGGTAGGCTTTTAAAAGATGTTTTCCTACGTGTAATACGCAAGTGCACCCGCTACTGTTGGAGGCATGGCAAGCACAGTCGATCCACAGAGAAATGGGGTGTGCAAAGTTGAACTAATGGCTTTACTAACTGATTTCCAGAGAGGTGTTACACAAATGTTGTTGTTTTGGTGTCGATACGACTGAGTTGTTGTTGTGACTCTAATCTAAGGCAACAAATAAGCAAAAGGGTTGTAAAACAAATAATAGAGTGGCACTGAGGTGATAGAATTCACCTCCTAATCCTATGCTATATAGTTCTAATTCTCACTGTGTTCTAGTTCCTTCCCTTGAAGGCTTCCTATGGATAATTGCTTAACTCACTCCCCTCACTAACTCCTAGTATCAATGGTCTTCTTACAGTACCATTGATCACGTGAAGCTTCGATTCAAAAGTTAACTATACTCCTAAACATTGCAAACTACTAGAACACTTTGAGAATCAAATCAATTTAACATTAAATCAGGGGTTTCATCTACACCCCAGTTAATTAACTTAGAAAATCATGCAATTGATAATACAGGATTCAAAATTAAATTACAAAACTAAACCCTAAAAACAGACTTAGTTCTCTCTCATGAAGAACAATTGATTTTATACCTCACAATCACTCGAGCAAATAATTAAACAATACCCAAACCTCTTTCCTCCTCTGAATCGACCATGCCTGGGTTGTTGGTGAAACCCTAGCTCTAACTTATCTCTAACCTAGCTTTTAAGGTATGGAGAAGCTATGATGGAGATAAGTTAAGATAGGGTGGCGGAGCAGGCGGCTGTGGAGTTGTTGGTGAAGGTGTCAGTGGTAAGGAGATGGGGATGGTGGTCTGCAAATGGTATGGGTGAAGGGGAAAGAGAATGGGTTTTCTCTGATTAGGTCGGGGGACAAGAAAGAGAAGAGAAAAATGAAGAATGAGGTGTTTGGTCGATAGGTGAAGGGTTTGATGGATTCGGTGTGAGGCAGGAGCAGCGGGGATTGATGTGCAGGTCGCAGCGAGCGTAGGATCTAGGGTACTCCGATGCGTGTGCCGATACAACCGTAGGATGAAGATGGGTGAAATCTAACGGCTCGGAAGGGACGGGCTCGGATCCGGGTCGGGTCTTGGACTGCTCAAGCCCATGTCTTGTAAATGGGTTGCTACTTGTTGGGTTGCAACTGATGCGCGCGGGCTTTGGCTTTCTGCTCCATAGACGCTCGTCTCCAATTTCTCGCTCTTTTGGCTCCTCAATTTCTCCAAGCTTTATTTACTACCTAAAAACACAAAATTAATTAGTACAAATATTTATTCTTGAAAACAAAGAAAATACGTAGAATGGGATAATATCGATTTACGAGCACAAAGATGAGTTAAATGCCAATAAATAGATGTAGAAATATGCAATATTTGGCACTCATCAAATACCCCCAAACCTGAATTTTACTTGTTCCTCAAGTGAAACAAATTAGGAAATCCTAACTATACCACTGTCGCATTTGGTCTCTCGAATGCATTTAGCGTATGCACTAAGCCTTTAAACCCCTAGGTGTCCCTAGTGGACGAGTTGTAGTCTCGTGAGGGTTTACCAGAGGTGTACCCACAAAACCTTCTCCAACTTCAGAGTGTAAAAGAGTCTCAAGCATCCAAGGAGCTATGAGGACATAGAGTTTCTGCATGCTAGTAACAAGAGGTTAGAACTACTAAAGAACGCATTTTCATCCTTAAGTGTTGAGCGAGAAGTAACCATACCATATGAAAGAATTCGGATTCGATTGTGATCATAAGCCTCGACTTCTGCCTCACCAATAGGGATTTATGATAATTGCACTCAAAAAGATCGCTTTTTTTAGTCTCTCATGTGTGCAGCAGGAATAAAGAGAGAAATCCGCACACGTTGAAGGTGAGAGGGATAACCTTCCGAAATAATTTACGGAGACTCCACGAGTTGTGGACTAAAAGAATCTTTTTCGATGATCTCTAAGAAAGGAAATCAACCATTAGCAAGGATGGGAGTACTCACTTACCTTCTCACCCGATCGGCAATTAATATTACTCTCTCTCACAGCATTCATAGAAACGTCTTCAATCTTCGGTCTTCGGTCTTCAATAGCTGATGATGAACTTCTGAACTTCACAAAAACTTGACAAACATTTTTTTTTTTTTTTTTTTTTTTTTGAAAAAGAATTAAAAATAACAATAAAACTCAATTTTCCACACTTGTATTGTCTTGATTTCACAAACTTCATTAATTCTCTCATCTTATTTTCTTTTCTTTTCTTTGTTGCACGTGAACCTTGGACTATTTCAACTTTTCTTCAAATATTCTGATGATGCTCCGCTTGCTGACGATGATGTGTTTCTATGAATGTGTTGAAGTTGTTGAGAGGGAGAGAGAGTGATGCTAACTGCAAATCGATATTTAGAAGGAGTTTTCATCTTTAAACGTCACCCTCATGATTGACAAAATTAGCACTCAAGAGATCAAAAATAGTCTTTGAAAGTGGTGCGAAGTTGGGTAGCTCACCATTCCTACCCGGAATTGACGTACTGGTGACACACACTCTAACGACTTTTCTAGAAAGTCACAAAAGCGAAGGTTGGTGCCTCGCTTGATGTAAAATGGGTAGTCTCCACTATGGGTGATCACAATTCTACTACAGAATATCTATACAAACACCTAATTCGCCTCTCAGGTATGGTTAAATCCAACTTTAACGCTCTAATCAACTAAGAAACCCGATTATGTTCTCCAAAGACTTCCAAGTTCTCGTTATTTCGGTCGAGACTCTCTATGTAAACATAGCTAGAAGCATGCTAGTGACTCTAAGATCTCTAAAAGTTGGAGGTTTTTATGCAAGTATTTACAAAGTTTTTTTTTTTTTTTTTTTTTTTTTTTTGAAATATAAGACTAAAAACTCTATATGCAAATGCACCCCCAAACCTAAATCAAACATTGTCCTCAATGTGTCAACAGATAATAAGAATTCAAAAAGTCACATACCAAGAGAACTATGTTGAGTAGAGAAAAGGGAAGAGATTACCGGATGTACAATTATGTTGCTAAACCAAAGGAGGATGAATGCTTTGAAAGCAAACAACCAGAGCGCAAGACAAAAAGGTTGGTTAGCACAAATAAGAACTATGCAAAAAGAAAAGGGAAAGAGAATGGATTTTTAGTCCATATGTATGTACACAAGTGAACTAGTCTAGTCCACATAGATAGGGTCTTCCAAGTCGACGGTCTCAACTTCGGTGGAAGATGCTCCTTAAATGGTTTCAATCTCTCGACCATTGACTTTGAAGATGTTCTTGGTTGCTGGGTTTTCCATTTCAACGGCTCCATGGGGGAAAATCTGTGCGTACCAAGAATGGTCCCGACCATCTAGAACGTAACTTCCTCGGGAAACAAATGCAAACGAGTGTTGTACAATAAAACTCTTTGGCAGTGTGAAAGACTTGCGCAGAATGCGCTTGTCGTGAAACACTTTCATTCTTTGTTTGTACGTTTTGGCACTATCATATGCATCATTTCTCAATTCTTCTAACTCATTGAGTTGAAGTTTTCTTTGGGTGCCGACTTTATCAAGATCAAAATTCAACTTCTTCACAGCCCAATATGCACGGTGTTCTAACTCTACAGGGAGATGACATGCTTTACCGTACATAAGTCTGTAAGGAGACATCCCAATGGGAGTCTTGTATGCAGTTCTATAGGCCCACAAAGCATCACTTAAGCGCAAAGACCAATCTTTCCTATAAGGATTGACAGTCTTCTCAAGGATATGCTTAATTTCCCTATTAGAAACTTCTACTTGGCCACTGGTTTGAGGATGGTAAGGTGTTGCTACCTTATGAGTGATTCCATACTTGCGCACTAGTGATTCAAAAGGTCTGTTGCAAAATGACTACCTCCATCACCGATTATTGCTCTAGTGGGTTCCAAAGCGGAGAAAATGTTTTCCTTAAGAAAAGAAAGAACAGACTTTATGGTCGTTGGTTTTGGATGCAATGGCCTCTACCCACTTAGAGACATAATCAACAAGCAACAAGAATGTATAACTTACCTTGAGTTAGGAAATGGACCCATGAAATCAATACCCCAAATATCAAACAGCTCAACAATCAAAATGGGTTGTAAGGGCATCATGTTTTTCTTAGAGATACTTCCTAATTTCGGCATCGGTCACAAGCAACACAAAAGCATGGTTATCCTTAAACGGTGTTGGCCAATAAAACCGCTCTGCAAGATCTTTGTAGTGATTTTTCTTGGCACTAAAGTGGCCTCCACATGCATGGTCATGTGAGAAAGAGATGACGTCCCTTTGTTGCAGTGGGGACACATCTCCTAATGATTTGGTCTTAGCGTACTTAAACGAGATATGGGTCATCCCAAAGGAAATGTTTAACTTCGACCAAGAACTTAGAACGGTCTTGTTTAGACCAATGAAAGGGCATTCTACCCGTAGCAAGGTAGTTCACAATATCGCAAACCATGGCATTTTAGACACAAGCATCAATTATTCATCGGGAATGACTCTCTAATCAAAGCACGGATTCATCGGCAGATTCAACATTCAACCTAGACAAGTGATCAAGCAACAACATTTTCGACCCTTTCTTATCTCGAATTTCGAGGTTAAACTCTTGTAACAAGAGTATCCATCGAATTAGACGAGCATTAGCATCTTTTTTTAGACAAAAGATATCTCAATGCAAAGATGGTCGAGAATATATGATGACCTTAGACCCTATCAAATAACATCTAAACTTATCTAATGCAAACACAACACTAGCTAGCAACTCTTTCTCGGTTGTGGAATAATTGATTGAGCATCATTAAGTGTTTTACTAGCATAGTATATCACATAAGGAAGTTTGTCTACTCGCTGGCCCAAATCGGCTCTACAAGCATAGTCGACGCATCACACATAATCTCAAATGGCAATGTCCGGTCGGTGGTCCGACTATAGGGGCAGATGTAAGGAGAGCCTTCAGTTGCTCCCATGCTTCTTTACAAGCATCATCAAAGACAAATGCAACATCTTTTGCAAGAAGATTACACAAGGATCTTGAAAATTTACTAAAGTCTTTGATGAATCGGCGGTAAAAACCCGCATGGCCTAAGAATGATCTTATGTCCCTCACAGAACGAGGTTGAGGCAAGTGTTGAATGAGATCAACCTTGGCTTTGTCTACTTCTATGCCTTTTTCCGAGATGATATGCCCTAGGACAATGCCTGAGTTAACCATGAAATGACATTTTCCCCAATTCAAAACCAAATTCTTTTCCTTACACCTAATCAGCACACAAGTGAGGTGATGCAAACACTCATCAAAAGAAGACCCAAACACAGAAAAATCATCCATGAAAATTTCAAGAAACTTATCTACCATGTCGGAAAATATGCTCATCATGCAACGTTGAAAAGTAGCGGGTGCATTACACAACCCAAAAGGCATACGACGATAAGCAAATGTTCCATAAGGACAGGTAAATGTGGTCTTTTGTTGGTCTTCGGGTGCTATGTGAATTTGGTTGTAGCCCGAATAGCCATCTAAGAAGCAATAGTGACTATGCTTCGCCAACCTTTCCATAGATTTGGTCAATGAAGGGAAGGGGAAAATGGTCTTTCTTTGTTACTGTGTTCAGTTTCCTATAATCAATACAAACTCGCCACCCTGTGGTAACACGGGTGGGGACAAGCTCATTCATATCATTTTGAACTACAGTAATGCCAGACTTTTTGGGTACCACTTGAATGGGACTGACCCACTGGCTATCTGGAACTGGGTATATATGATACCCGCATCAAACAATTTCAAGATCTCACCTTTGACAACATCTCTCATATTGGGGTTAAGTCTCCTTTGCATTTCCCTAGATGGTTTAGTGTTCTCCTCAAGGTTTATGTGATGCATGCAAATTGTGGGACTTATACCCTTAAGATCGGAGATGGTCCAACCTAAGGCTCCTTTATTCTCTTTAAGCACTTCTAAAAGTTGACTTTATTGTTCTGTGTCTAAACATGATGCAATAATCACAGGTAAAGTATCAGAAGGACCTAAGAATGCATACTTCAAAGTATCAGGTAATGGTTTCAAATCAAGCTTAGGTGGTACAACAAGAGGTGGGGCAGATTTGGAATCAGAGAGTGGAAGTGGTTCCACTGCATTCTGCCATTTAGCAATATCCATGGGTGGAACAGATTCAAGCAAATAGTGAATTTCACCAATGTACTTAGACTCAAAGAGATCTAAGTCAAAGTTATCTAAACATGCTTGCAAAGGGTCCACTGACAAAATGTCGGGCAAAGAGTCTTGGATCAGACTCTCAATCATGTTAATCTCATGCAAATCAGTATCATCACAATCAATGGGTTGTTGACTAGTGTTAAAAACATTCAGACTCTACGGTCATGTTACCAAAAGACAATTTCAACACTCCATTACGACAGTTGATGATGGCATTGGACGTTACCAGAAAGGACGTCCTAAAATCACAGAATGTGATTACTTGGGTTTTGCACGGGTTGAGTATCTAAGACGATGAAGTCCACAGGAAAGAAAAATTTATCAACCTTGATTAACACATCTTCGACAATACCACGGGGATTTTCACAGATCTCGTCCGCTAATCGTAGCGTAACAGGTGTGGGCTTGACTCCCAAGGCCCTGGGTTGCACATACACGAGTATGGCAATAGATTCACACTTGCTCCTAAGTCTAGTAACGCCTTTTCGACCACATGGTCACCTATGGTGCATGTGATTGTTGGACTACCTGGATCTCTAAACTTAGTTGGAATCTTGTGTTGGATTATGGAGCTCACTTGCTCCGTGAGAAAGGCACGCTTATGCACATGAAGCTTTCGCTTTTGTGTGCACAAGTCCTTCAAAAACTTAGCATAGGTGGGTATTTGTCTGATTGCTTCGAGAAATGGAATGTTTATGTTAACTCTTTTGAACATTTCCAAAATCTCATTGTATTGGTTACCCCCTTCTGTTGCACCAACCTTTGTGGGAATGGAGCAACAGGTACATGACTTGGCAAGGAAACATCTATATTGGTAGGATTCTTGGGTTTATCAACATGCTCAGATTCTTTTTCTACAGTAGATGTTTTCTGTGGTGTTGTGTGTACTGGTGAGTCTGATTTAGACTCACTTGACGGTGCTACACCTACATTGTTCTCAACAACTCTACCACTACGGAGAGTGGTGACAGAAGGTCGCGACTATGTGAAGGTTCATTGCAGGTTGAGGAGCCTGCCTGAAACACATTCTTTGGATTTTGTTGGGGTTGACTAGGGAGTTTGCCTTTTTCTCTCCCATTCAATGCATCGCAGATTTGACCCATTTTAAGATCTAGACTTGTAAAACGTTGGTCGGTGGTTTTCTGAAGTTGTGAAAGATTTTGGGTTTAGACCAGCCACGGTCTTCAAAGCTAGTTTTTTTCTCTACAGGGTACTGAGGGTGTGGTTGTACTTGGGGGTTTCTAGGATATGAGTATCCTTGGTTGTTATTTGTTGGTCCCCCTTGTACCGGCCCTTTGGACCAAGAGAAGTTAGGGTGATTCCTCCACCCTGGGTTGTAGGTTTGAGAATAAGGATTGTTCTCTTGCCTATGGTACAATGCATTGGCTTGCTCGGTTTTAGACTCTTGGAATGCGTGCAAGTCTGGACAGCTGTCCACTAAGTGGTCAGAGCTATGGCATGCGGCACAAGTGGCCATTTCAATTTGGTCACGGAGAGTAGGGGCATTAGGTTTTACATTCTTCTACAACTCAAGCACTTCTATTCTCCGGGCTAAAGATGCCATTTTTGCATTTCCCTCAAAGTCAGACTCGATTCTATGGACATTGTTTGCATGGGTAGTCCTTTTTGGTTCACGGATGGACTCCCACTGTTGAGTCTTTTCAGCGACTTCGATTAAGAAAGTCCAAGCCTCATCAGCACTTTTGTCAATAAATGCACCATTGCACATTGAATCGACTGTGGTTCGGGTTCTAACATCTAGACCCTCATACAATATTTGCACGAGTCTCCATTTTTCAAAACCATGGTGGGTACATTGGAGTAATAATTCATTGAATCTCTCCAAGTACTTTGCTAGAGTTTCGTCTTCTAATTGCACAAAACCATTTAGACTTTGGCGAATTGTCGTCGTCTTATGGTTGGGGAAAAACTTTTTGAAAAACTCTTTTGTGAGGTCATCCCATGTTCTAATGGACTGTAGAAAAAGGAAATAATCTCAATTTGAGGGACTCTTCTGGCATTTGGTTAAAACGCAGAGTCCCACAAATATCCTCAAAATCTCTCACGTGATGGTAGGGGTTTTCAAGATCGACCCCTCTAAACACGGGTAACATGTGAATGGTGCTTGCTTTCGGTTCAAACTAACAAGCATCGGGCGCGGAGAATGATGCAAGAGGGCTGGCTTGCCCTAGTTGGGTACATGTAGTCCTTGAGACTACGGGGTTGGTTTTGTTCATCACCCATAGTTTCGCTTTCGATGGGCTTGGGCTTTCGATGGATTTGGGCTTTCGTGGAAGAGCCGGGTATCTTGACGATTTAAAGGGGGCGGATTCTAACTAGTCGATTTGTTTGGTCTCTAAAAGACACAATCATAGCCTAGCTAGCGCATCTAGCATGTTAACATACAATTAAGTTCAACACAGAAAAGCAAAAACCACAAAAATGATACACTAATTCCAGTCTCAAGCCCAAAAGGAGTGCTTTTTGATGTTGTAAGGCCCAGCTGATTAGGTGGGTTCCAGCCCAGTTTGTGTGGGCTTCAGTTTATGCAGAGCCCAGTTTTGGGTTCAGTTTATGTGCAAATGCACAGCCCAGTGGAACTGGGTTCCGATCCGATTTGGCGTGTTAACATCCCCGTTTGTGTGGAGAACAAATTTATGTGCAGCCCACTAGTTATGTGCACAGATGAACACAGCTTTTTGCAGCTTAGCACAGCCTATGATATTAACTCAGAGAACAACAAACTCACAAGAATGACACCCAGTTTCTAGCATACAAGGGTGCTTTGGAGAGTGCACAGCACAACACAAGTTTTGTGCTCAGCACCACTTATACAAACAGCACAGCTTAGGAAAGCTTATGTGCACAGGACAACACAGAGCAACACAACTCACACACAATGCCACCTAATTTCTCGAAACTAAGCACATAGAAGTGCTTGTAATTGCTGGTAGGGATTACACAGCACTGGCTATGCTTGACTACACAGCACAGAACAACACAACACAGGGTAGCTTATAAGGCAGAGCTTACGCACAACACAACACTGGTCAGGACTGAACAAGGAGATGAAAAACTGTGTATGGTGCACATGGTACTGGGATGTGCTCACTCAAGGTGAAGCATGTGCTGGGTTTGTGTTTTTTTTTTTTTTGAAAAACAAGCTGAATGCTATCCCTATTCTTGCTACTCACAAATCACTCAATTCCACACAAATTGCAGAAGCTGAATCACACACAAATTGTAGACACTGATGCTAACACAATTAATGCCAACAAGGTCAGTTGACCTCAGTTTTCATAGATTAAGCACACAGAAGTACATATATCAGCAGGGTCTTTTATTCACAGCATCACATATGTTAACAGATATTCGCATAACAGTTCAAGCATTCCAGGGTTCATATTCCAACACAATGTGGGTATAGACTTCTCAGATGCAAGAGATGAATCAGCAGATGAACAGTGCAGGCACTTTACAGCATGCTCAGAGTGTCAACACAGTCAAGAGGTACCCAAGTTCTCAGAGATGTATGCACAATTATGCAGATATTAGCAGGGTGTTGTGATCACAGATGTACATATGCAATGGAAGCAACAGGGCACTTGTTATGACAGAATTGCAGGGCTATCATTCAATAGGTGCAAATGACAGCAAGTGAAGTTACCTTAGCAAGTCACAGATTGCATAATTTGTTACACAGGGCTGCAGCAAAACTGACAGGCAGATGGCCTAGCTCAGTTGATGGCAGCAAGTTTGCAAACTACAGCTCACACAAGGTCTCAGGATTACACACAAGCTCAACAGCTACAGGGGCTGGAGCTGAGCACAGAGTATGTTGAAGCCTAGGGTTTAAAGTGAGAGGGCAACTGGTTCAGTTGACTCCACTTTACATAGGCTATGCTCAAGTTACACACAACACATGCAGGTTATATCATTCATTCATCAACAAGCATGCTATATCAACATTCATGTAAGCAAGGTTTGAGACACAATACCGCCAGTATAAAACTGGGTTTAGGAAAATCCACAGTGGTCTTGCTCCTTTATCTTCTCCTCTTCCTTGGTTTTATAGCAACACCACAAGTACCTGCTACTCAAGAGGGAGTTTCAGTTCTCAAAAATTGCACAGTTTAAAGCAAGAGAGCACTACCTAGCGAGTTCAAAAGACTGATACTAGAGGTTCAAAACAAGGATTCTCGCAAAGCATGAAGATTAACTACTTTGCTCTTGGTTATCCGTTCGAGGCAGACCAAGTTACGGGTGATGAAAAATTTAACCAAACATGCCAATGCTCCACTTACGAGATGCAAAGCTAAAGATAAGATCGAAGTGCAAGAATAATAAGATGAATATATTACGGGAATGAAATGCACTTACTTACTCTACAACATGTTAATTTTTTTACAGATGCTTAGCTATAGATGTGAGGGCATGCTACAGATGAGGTAAACAAGATTAGATAGTGCAATACCAAACAAGACTAGCAAATGTATAAGTGCAATACCAGAATGCAATAAGGGACTGAAAAGGGAATGCACAAATGGTTAACAACTAAGTTACTCTAATACTGACTGAAAGCAACAATGCAAAGCATATATATACAGGGTTGAAACGAAAATCAGTGATGTAAGCACTATGGAACTACACAACACACTACCAAATCCCCGGCAGCGGAGCCAAAAACTTGGTAGGCTTTTAAAAGATGTTTTCCTACGTGTAATACTGCAAGTGCACAACGCCTGTTGGAGGCGTGGCAAGCACAGGTCGATCCACAGAGAAATGGGGTGTGGAAAGTTGAACTAATGGCTTTACTAACTGATTTCCAGAGAGGTGTTACACAAATGTTGTTGTTTTGGTGTCGATACGACTGAGTTGTTGTTGTGATTCTAATCTAAGGCAACAAATAAGCAAAAGGGTTGTAAAACAGATAATAGAGTTATTGAGGTGATAGAATTCACCTCCTAATCCTATGCTATATAGTTCTAATTCTCACTGTGTTCTAGTTCCTTCCCTTGAAGGCTTCCTATGGATAATTGCTTAACTCACTCCCCTCACTAACTCCTAGTATCAATGGTCTTCTTACAGTACCATTGATCACAGGTAAGCTCAGTTCAAAAGTTAACTATACTCCTAAACATTGCAAACTACTAGAACACTTTGAGAATCAAATCAATTTAACATTAAATCAGGGGTTTCATCTACACCCCAGTTAATTAACTTAGAACATCATGTAATTGATAAAACAGGATTCAAAATTAAATTACAAAACTAAACCCTAAAAACAGACTTAGTTCTCTCTCATGAAGAACAATTGATTTTATACCTCACAATCACTCGAGAAAATAATTAAACAATACCCAAACCTCTTTCCTCCTCTGAATCGACCATGCCTGGGTTGTTGGTGAAACCCTAGCTCTAACTTATCTCTAACCTAGCTTCTAAGGTATGGAGAAGCTATGATGGAGATAAGTTAAGATAGGGGTGGCGGGAGCAGCGGCCGCTGTGGAGTTGTTGGTGAAGGTGTCAGTGGTAAGGAGATGGGGATGGTGGTTTGCAACTGGTATGGGTGAAGGGGAAAGAGAATGGGTTTTCTCTGATTAGGTCGGGGGACAAGAAAGAGAAGAGAAAAATGAAGAATGAGGTGTTTGGTCGATGGGTGAAGGGTTTGATGGATTCGGTGTGAGGCAAGAGCAGCGGGGATTGATGTGCAGGTCGCAGCGAGCGTAGGATCTAGGGTACTCCGATGCGTGTGCCGATGCAACCGTAGGATGAAGATGGGTGAAATCTAACGGCTCGGAAGGGACGGGCTCGGATCCGGGTCGGGTCTTGGACTGCTCAAGCCCATGTCTTGTAAATGGGTTGCTACTTGTTGGGTTGCAACTGATGCGCGCGCGGGCTTCGGCTTTCTGCTCCATAGACGCTCGTCTCCAATTTTCTGCTCTTTTGGCTCCTCAATTTCTCCAAGCTTTATTTACTACCTAAAAACACAAAATTAATTAGTACAAATATTTATTCTTGAAAACAAAGAAAATACAGAATCTGGGATAATATCTGATTTCTGAGCACAAAAGATGAGTTAAATGCCAATAAATAGATGTAGAAATATGCAATATTTGGCACTCATCGGTGTGGCTAAATGTTAAATGAGTGTGTGCAAACAAATGAACGCGGTGCAAGTTGTGTCTGTTATTGTTAGTGATCCACCTATCTAAGTATTAGTTGTCTGTTTGCCAGTAATAGATACCAAAATTTGGGTGAAGTGGTAGAACTGATATTTAGGGTTTTGAGCGTGAGTTGAGAGAGATTGGGCATAAAGTGACCTTGTCTAAACCAAGAGGAATAGTCTTTCTAAGATTGTTCCAGTCAGAAAAGATAAGGATTAGGGATGGTCTTAGGGAGGAAAGCAGATGAAATAGAGAGATCGGAGTAATTTTCCGTTTGTAGAAGAATGCTCTGAGAGATATTGTGTTTAGATGAATCGATCAATAACCTATTTATAGTTGAGATAAGGTTTCTTATCGTGAAGAACACTTCTTCTATGACCAAATAATAGCTAAAGATAAGTTGTGTTCAGCTTTATCCTTAAGATCTCTATGATTTCTCGACCGACTGCTATCTTTAGTGGTGAAAAATAAAACTGGGTATTTCCACACTTGTCATCAACCGCTAGACCAAAACCCTAATTGATATCCATCACTTGTGTGACTGAGTTATTCTTCGTGTTGATGTGTGTTGATACATGAAAATAATCAATCTTAGAATAGGTGGCCCCTTAACCCATTAAGGGTCCCTTTTAGGATAAAGAGACTTGGGGACTAGGCCTAACCCATTAAGATAGGGAAGCCCTAGTTAACCCAAGAGCATATTAAGGAAGTTGGCCTTTGGCCTAAGGAGAAAGCCCTTTAGGGTTTGGTATTAACTTAAGGAAAGGGAAATTGTAGTTTAGTAATATGTTAATCTTATGGGCATTTATCCATAAGATGGTCACTATAAAAGGAAAGAGGGCACACTTCTTGAGACATCATTAATTCTCTATTACTTCCCATAAACCCTTCTTCTCCTTGGGAGTACTTTTTGTGATTAGGGATAGTTCCTCCTTCCCACGTTTTACCCATCAACATTGCGACCACAGTGGGAGGTTCTTAGCCTCTTTTCCAGCATGATACTCCCAGGTGCGATCCAGGAGGTACCAGCGGGCGGAGCACTTCCTTACCCGAACCATGTTACTATGGAAGACGTGCAACGAGAAAGTGATGAAGAAATACGTTTCCAAGTGATAGTTACCACGCCTATTGTACAAGGTGCATGCAGGAGCGTCTCAAAAGAATGAAGAAATGCTTAAAGGGAAAACCGCAGCTGAGACAAGCGAGCAGAAGATGTTTAAAATATAAGAGGATCTAGACGCATCCATCAAGAAGCAATAGGAGCTACGCGGACGTCTTAAGCGGGCAAGAGAGCAGAACACGACAACTACTAAAGCAGTCAATACAAAAGGTACCATTCCAGGTATGACGGAAGACGCGATTGCAAAGTACTTGGAAGCTAACAATCGAGTGACAAAACACGATGCTTATGACTCGCTGAAACCTCCGTACTCTGTAGAAGTCGTCGATTACTTATACCCTGAGGATTACACATCACCAAAGTTTAAGACATATGGAGGAAAGGGAAATGCACGAGAGCATATTAGTCGCTTCATATCGTCAATGAACGCATACGCTCGGGATGAAAGCCTTTGTATGAGAGAGTTCCCAAAATCACTTACGGATAATGCTTTTACCTGGTACGATAACCTGAAACCCGGTAGTATTAGTTCGTAGTCCTCTATGGTGCAACTCTTTTTGAAGAAATTCCATTCCGCACAAAGAAGAGTCACATAAATAGATTTGGGAAGATGTACTCAGCGAGTAGGGGAGGAGATCGGAAAGTATATCGCTCGCTTCCGAGATTTAACGCTAGAATGTCACGAGGACATCCCAGAAGAGCGATTAGTCGAGATTTGCATCCGAGGAATGAATGCCATTTTCGGTTAAACTTAACGAACTTAAAATTCCAAACCTTTGTAGAGGTTGAGGAGGTTGCAGCCCAGATTTCGGACTGTGCGGATGTTATGAATTCTGTGGAAAGCGGTCACGCTTGGAAATTACACTCTATTAACGCTGCATCCCCACCAGCTTTCAAAGATCAAGGAAGCGATAGAGGAAAAGGAGGAGATGCTTTTGGTTCTTATCGCGGAGGACAGTCTGGTAGAAGAGGAGGAAGAACGGATGGAGGAAGATCCAATCCGCCACCACCACTACCTTGTAGCAGAGAATAGATAATAGGGCTTCTAGAGCAACAGGTGGAAGTAAAGAGGAAACTCTACCGCCCGTACCCACAGAGCCCACGACAGCAGATAAGGCGCATGAGCGATATTGTCATTATCACAGGAGAGTTCATCATCCGACTGTGGAGTGTTTCTCCTTACGCTACATTGTGCAAAGAAAGCGAGCCAGGGGCGAATTGGAGATAGGAGAGCAAAGCATCAAGAGCGACCCGCTTCCTCAACATCAAGTTATGATGGTTTCACACGAGCCTACGGAGGGAGAAGTCTGGAGACCCTGGGAGGATGTGAAACAAGAAGAAGCGTGTGAAGCTTCTGAGACGGACGTCTTCTCAGATACTAATGGAGTTTCTAGCAAATTTGCTCAAACTGTTTTAGCTCAATAGTTCTTTGATTCCCTCGGTTTCAGTAAGAACCAGATCCGCGAAGCATCCAAGGCTATCACGGAAATTGCATCCGGAAAAGCGTATAATCCAATACCCAGAGAATCTATCACCTTTACAGATGAAGATATATGCTACCCGGGAGAGCACCTTCGACCTCTATATCTGACAGCTTTTATTAACAAGCAACCTCTTAAGCGAGCTTTCATAGATGGCAGAGCTTCCCTCAACTTAATTTCATTACACACGTTGGAGTCCTTAGGAGTGTCAAAGACAGCAATTAAGATGCGCTCGACGACTGTAAGAGGATTTGGAGGACATGCCCAAACAGCGATTGGGATAGTGCACTTGATGATGAAAATTGAGCCCATTAGAGCACTCACTCCTTTCTATGTGCTTGAGGACGACACTACTTTCCATGTGCTACTAGGGCGAGGATGGCTTTTGAATCACAAGGTAGTAGCGTCGACTTATCACCAATGCGTCAAAACCAAATCGGAGGAAAGCAATTCCGGATCCAAGCCACAGGCAACACATTTGGACCAGAGGAAGCTTACATGGCGGATGCTGTCTTCTACACACAGCCAGTTATAGATCAGGAAGAAAATCCGGAGTATCTAACACCGCTCCCAAAATGGGAAGAATTTCAACCTGAAGAGCAAGCAAAGGGGAAGGCTAAGTCAGTCTTCAGTCCATCGCGAATGGGGCCTGTCACAGGAAATAAGAAAGTTGTAGCCGAGACAAAGAATACTCAGTTCAAGCGTTTCTCACATCCAGAGGGCGGACATGTCTATCGCTTATAGCAATTAGTCGGGGAAGCTTCCAATTGTCCACATGACTGTGCTATGTCATCAATAGATGAAGAGATGATGGAGGCGACCCCAATGATTGAGGAGTTACAGGAAGAGGTAGAGCCTCTTGTCTCGGGGGAGGAAATAATAGATAATCTGCCTGAGGAAAAGGAGAAGATCGATCCAACCCTTGACGGGTTAGAAGAAGTGAACCTTGGCTCGAAAGGCGAACCCCGTTGTGTCTGCATCAGTAAACATCTTAAAGGGGAAGAGAAGTTGCGGATGATTAAGTTACTTCGTGAGTACCGTGATGTATTTTCATTTACGTATGACGAAATGCCGGGTCTCGATAGCAGTTTGATCGCGCACAACCTCAATGTTTCACCCGAGTACAAGCCAATCAAGCAACAAAGCCGTAATTTCCCGAATAAGATAGAGTTGGCGATCAAGGAAGAAGTTAAAAAATTGCTGAAAGCCAAATTCATTAAACTAATCCAATACCCTGTGTGGCTAGCTAATATCGTACCAGTAACAAAGAAGAATGGAAAGGTCTGATGTTGTGTCGACTATCAAGATCTGAATCGAGCATGCCCTAAAGACGACTTCCCAGTACTTAACATAGATATAATGGTGAATAACACGTGCGGATATGGTATGTTTTCCTTCATGGATGGGTTCAGCGGATACAACCAAGTCAAGATGTCTGCAGAAGATGTGCATAAGACAGCATTCCAAACCCCATATGGTAATTTCTATTATGATGTGATGCCGTTTGGGTTGAAGAACGCGGACGCAACTTATCAACGGGATATGGTGGCTATCTTCCACGACATGATGCACCAAATTATTTGAGTTTACATAGATGATGTGGTGGTAAAATCCCGAGCACGAGAATATCATCTCGACCACTTAAGGCGTGTTTTCAACAGATTTAGAAAGTATCACTTAAAGATGAATCCTCTCAAATGTGCCTTTGAAGTCACTTCTGGGAAATTCTTAGGATTCGTTATCACAGACAAAGGGATACAGATTGATCCGGACAAGGTTGAAGCAATGACCACTATGAGGTCGCCCGCAAATGTAAAAGAGTTACAAACTTTTATAGGCAGAGTGTCTTACGTCCGGATATTTATCCCCTGGTTGGCACAATTACTATCTGTATTCACACCGTTATTGAAGAAAAATAAGCAATTTGAATAGGGAGATGACCAAGAGCGAGCCTTTCAGAAACTCAAAGAATGTTTAATCAGCGCGAGGGTCCTACGACCCTCTGTTAAAGGCGAACCCCTCTACCTATACACAACATTCACCAATATGGCGATCGAAGCATTATTGGCTCAAGACCTCGGCAACGATCAACTATGCCCGATTCACTATATCAGCAAAGGGTTTAGAGATGCGGAGTTCAGATATTCGAAAGCAGAGCAGGCATGCTTAGCACTCATATATGCCACACAGAAATTACGATCCTAAAACCATCGTGGTAGCGACTGCTAATCTGATCGCTTATCTGGCAACAAAACCAGTGTTATCCGGCAGGATAACCCGCTGGATACTACAGCTATCTGAGTTTGAGCTAAAGTATCAATAGTCTAAAGGAGTACGTGGGCAAGTATTTGTGGATTTATTGGATGCGTTTCCAAGTATGGATATGATGGAAATAAGTGATGAATGATGCGTGTCGTAACCACAACAAATTAATCAAGATATTTCCCACTAATTAAATAAATAATATAGCAGTAGTAAGGATCGTTCCCACACAGAGCTGTGTAATTGATAGGTTATTTAGTTCAGCAAAATAAGATAAACACAAAGGGGGATTGTTTTAAAGTGAAATAAAAAGAATAACAAATAAAAGAAAGAGATGATCAAGGAATCCTTCGTCGTTACCAAGCGATAACTGGATTAGTATACTTATCTATCTTCGTTAGAACCATTCATCACCAACCGTAGGAAAGCGGCTAGCTCAGTGCTATCCTCAAAACTCCTTTTACCACGGATACGGAAGCTCTCCAATATCGATTCTATCCAACCGAACCACCAAGTAGTAGCTCACTCAAGGTGTAATCCGATCGAACGCTTAGGCTTTGTGAATTAGGTTGATCCCAGTAGTTAAACTCTTAGCTCAAGGTCCACTTGCTGGTGTTGTATTCACCCGCAATTGCTCCTTAGAATCCCTCCCGCAAGGTCTTGCAGTTTCTACATGTGTATGAATTATTCGACGATTACTTATCTCCTAACCCAATACTAGCAATAGAACAATTAGTAAATCAATCTAGCGTGCACTCCAAATCAATCCAATAATTACTCATAAAGATCAAATAGTGAAAACAAACGATGATGTGATTAAAACTCCGAACAAACTTGTATAATAATAGAGCTTCACGCTAGAACATTGAATTCATCCTCAATCAACAAAGGTTTAGCAACTCATGATTACAAAAAGAATGGGTTCCCCCTAAAGGGGTAAACCCTAGGTTTTTAATGAAGAAGAAAAAATATAATATGAGATGTGTCTTCTTAATGTATTGGGGCTCTCCTTATATATTACCCACGAATTATATGGTTTAGAATCCTTCCGGGACCGCGTTTTCCTTGATTTAGAAGC
The DNA here is from genome assembly GCA_023531295.1 of Papaver armeniacum. Taxonomy (NCBI): domain Eukaryota; kingdom Viridiplantae; phylum Streptophyta; class Magnoliopsida; order Ranunculales; family Papaveraceae; genus Papaver; species Papaver armeniacum. The sequence continues at coordinate 18,385 of JAJJWW010000080.1, forward strand.
CCAAATTCGCACCTTTTATGTCTGTATACGGTTGGGTTTCCCAACCGAATGTTCCCATGACTTTACGTACGGTTGGGAAGGTGCTTCAGAATCTACTCCTTTGTTTTCCTTCACCATTTTGGCTATAACTTCTTCATCCGACGTCCGATTAAGCTCATTATTTTTGCATTCTTTTTGTATCTTCGTCATCTACAAGATGGTGTGTTCAAATCCTTCATATATTCTAATTTGTACCTACGGTTTGGTTGAGAAAGCTTTCCAAACCGTAAGCTTCCCCGGGATTTGCATACGGCTTGCTTTCCTCGCCGTAACTCGACTCGAAAATTCTCTTGAACCCGGTGCATCTACGGTGTGGTTTCCCAACCTAGGCGATTCTGTAACTCGGTCCTTTCCCTTTTGAGCCATTTCAACCCCGATTCCATTGACTTTGGATGATTCACCCGAGTAAACACATAAGATAGAAAACAAGAGTAATATACAATAATTCACAAGAATATATAACAATTACTAGCATGGATTCGACACTAAATGTATGCAAAATATGCGCTTAACAAATTCCCCCACACTTGGCTTTTTCTAGTCCTCGAGCAAACTATCTAAAATACAACAACTCCATGTCGTCGAGGATACGATTGCACTTAGCATGTGCAACAGGCCTTTAAACCCCTAGGTGTCCCTAGTGGACGAGTTATAGTCTCGTGAGGGTTTACCAGAGATATACCCACAAAACCTATTCCAACTTCAAAGCGTTCCAGCCTTCCCAAGCATCCAAAGAGATATGAGGACATAGAGTTTCGCATGCTAGTAATAAGAAGTTAGAAATACCAAAGAACATATTCTCATTCTTAAATGTTGAGTGAGAAATAACCACACCATAATGAGAGAACGCGTGTTTGAGAGCGGTCAATAGCATTTCGCCTCGACTTCTGCCTCACTTAAAAGGATTTTATGATAATTGCACTCAAAAAGACGGCTTTTTTATGGGTCTCACATGTGTGCAGGTAGGAATGAAGAGAGAATCCTACACACGTTGAATGGTGGGAAGGAAACCTTCCGAATAATTTCGGAGACTCCACAAAATCGTGGAAAACAAAAATATTTTTCTCGATGATCTCTAAGAAAGGAAATCAACCACTATAGCAAGGATGAGAGTACTTACCACCTTCACATCGATTGCAATGATGAAAGCACCACTCTCACAGCATCCAATAGAAACGTTTTCCTTTGGCTCGTCTTCTTCATCTTCTTGGTCTTCGTCTTCGGTCTTCAACCGCTGATGATAAACTCTTGAACTTCGTAGAACTCTGACAATTTATAACTCATTCTCTTCAATTTCCTTATTGCTTGATACTTCCTTAAAAATTTTTCTTCCCCATGGCCTTATTGAACAAATAACAACCTAAATGCAAATCTTTTTGTATTTTCTCTTCTTTTTTTTTTTTCTTCTTTTCTTTTCTTTTTTTTTTTTTTAACAAAAAGATTGCAACTACAAAAATAATAACAAAATCAAAATAACATGGCCATGAAAGAAGTACTTTACCACTTTGATCTTCACAACTTGTATTGTCTTTGTATCATAAACTTCAATAACTCTCATCTTTTGATTTTCTTCGCTCTTGTAATAAGTCTTCAAACTTAGATATAGAATTCCACTCCTTATGTGTAAGTCTTCAACATGTATATAAAAATCTGCTCATCGTATGTTGCTTTACTTGGATATGAAATTTCGCTCTTCCTTGTATTGTTGCTTGTAAACCTCAAACGTCTTCAACTTTCCTTGTAAATTTTGATGTCGCTCCACTTGTTTATGATGATGTTGTTTCTATGGATCTGTTGTTGGCGAGAGAAATAATGGTGCTAACTTCAAATCAAACTACAAGAAGGTGGTTTTCATCTATAGACGTCACCCTCATGATTGACAAAATTAGCACTCAAGAGATCAAAAATAGTGCTTCTATTAGTGGGAGGTTGGCTATCTCACCATTCTACCCTAATTAACGACGGTGACACACACTCAAAATAAAGCTCTTTAGTCAGCTACAAAGAAATTTGGTCTGGTGCCTCTGTTGATTTGAAAATAGGTAGTCTCCACTAATGATTGATCAGCAACTCTAATAATGCATTTCTCCCTGCTCCTAATTTGCATCACCGGCATGATTAAATCCATTATTTAACACTCTAACAAGCAAGAAATCCGAATGTAGTTCCCTAACACTTCCAAGTTCAGTTATGTCGGTCAGAATCTCTATGTAAACATACCTAGAAGTATGCTAGTGACTCTAAAATCTCTACAAGTTGGAGGTTTTATTCAAATATATACAAAAAATTTGGAAATTTTGACTCAAAAAGGCTAAAAACTCTATATGCAAAAGACTCCCCCACACTTAAACTTCACATTGTCCTCAATGTGTAAACTGAAAATTCTGAATTCTGACGTAACAGCAGATAAAACGCAAAAACTGTACAAATTGGTAAGGAATTTGGAAAAACTCCATTTCACAAAAAGTTGTTCATCTACGTGTTTTCTACACACTGTCAAAAGGGAACAATGTTTCGATAAACGGTCTGACAGTTATGGTCTCTGGACTGAACTACGCGCAGTCTGAATTTTTCTCGACGAAAAGGTATTCGTCATAATTCTCTTCTAAGATAGATTCGGACTCAATGAAATTAAACATGGGGATTCAAATATGATATGAAAACAATAAAAACAAAAAATAAAAGGGATTAAGATACAAAACCTATGGGTTGCCTCCCATTAAGCGCTTGGTTTAAAGTCGTCAGGCCAACTCTTTTGTTATCGTCCATATACCAACAACCGAAAATCTGTAGTCTCATTTTAAAACAATCGAAATTCTAATAACAACTTCACACAATGATTAGCATAATATATGAATAATGAAATTGTTATAGCTTGAAAGTTTCCCCCACACTTAGTCTTTTTTACACTCGGAAGTGGATAGAGAACATAAAATAAGGGAACTTCTTCGGGTTCCTCTCGATGAACCTGCACAATGCTAGAATCAAACACATCAAGTGGTTTATACTTAGAAGCAAAATAATCCGTTAAAACTTTGGAAGCACACAACTCCAATCCTAAGTGATGTAGATCAAAAGATTTAGAAATATGCAAAGGATTAGACAAACCTTCCACAATCTCTCGTATTACGGGATCCTCATCATTCTTACTGCAGTGCAATGAATTATTTACCTCATTTGTATTGTGGTCCTCTATCAAACTATTTAGCCATTCTTCGTCGGTTCCGCTTCAATCAAAATCTCAAAGCATCATTATAATCCTTGGCTAGCTCAATTGGGTCTTCCACAACTTCAACCAATTTGGTTTCATTCTCAATCTCTATCTCTTCAACAAACTCGTCATCGTAATCGGAATCATCTCCTAGAAATTCTAGTTCATTGGTGCAAATCCTAAAATCATTGTTTGAGTACGTTACACCATTTATAACAACGGTTATGTCATATTCATTCTCCTCCTTTTGAATAGGCGAGTGATCTTTATTATGATCCGGAGTTCAAATAACATTACCATTATTGCAAGGATTTTCCAAAGGTTGCTCATCTTCATCAGAGTCTTCGTCAACCTCATAATCTTCAATATCCCAACGACGTTGAAGTTCATTCGTATTACCTTGTTAATTTCTTCGAGAGTCTTTTTCGATGCTCCGGCTTCTTCTAACTGATCATATTGCTTTGAAAGTTTTCTCGATATTAATACGTTTTCCGCCATTATTCACGATGGAATTTTTCAGACTGTATCTCTTCTTTTGACATAAATGACGAAAGAACATGATAAAGAGGAGTAGGTCTTTCCACACTCTCTGTCATCTGCACATTATTAGAAAACAACTGATCAGAAGCATAATTATCCTCCCATCCCTTTGATTGCTCACTTACATACCCGACATAAGGTTGTTGATATGTATGAGAGTATACATAAGGCTCTGTAGGGTATGGTTGGTAGTTGTTATATGAATGAGGTTGAAATCCAAATTGATTACCACAATAATATGATGATTGGTCTTGTGCTTCGTACATGTTATGTCCATAAGGAAACATGACGACTCACAAGAACACAAGAAAAAATTTAAAAACAAAAACAAGCTAAACAAATAACAAATCAATTAACAACCGCTCCCCTAACAATGGCGCTAAAATTTGATGCGTGTCGTAACCACAACAAATTAATCAAGATATTTCCCACTAATTAAATAAATAATATAGCAGTAGTAAGGATCGTTCCTACAGAGAGTTGTGTAATTGATAGGTTATTTAGTTCAAACAAAATAAGATAAACACAAAGGGGGATTGTTTTAAAGTGAAATAAAAAGAATAACAAATAAAAGAAAGAGATGATCAAGGAATCCTTCATCGTTACCAAGCGATAACGGATTAGTATACTTATCTATCTTCGTTAGAACCATTCATCACCAACCGTAGGAAAGCGGCTAGCTCAAGTGCTATCCTCAAAACTCCTTTTACCACGGATACGGAAGCTCTCCAATATCGATTCTATCCAACCGAACCACCAAGTAGTAGCTCACTCGAGGTGTAATCCGATCGAACGCTTAGGCTTTGTGAATTAGGTTGATCCCAGTAGTTAAACTCTTAGCTCAAGGTCCACTTGCTGGTGTTCTATTCACCCGCAACTGCTCCATTAATCCCTCCGCAAGGTCTTGCGGTTTCTACTTGTGTATGAATTATTCGACGATTACTTATCTCCTAACCCAATACTAGCAATAGAACAATTAGTAAATCAATCTAGCGTGCACTCCAAATCAATCCAATAATTACTCATAAAGATCAAATAGTGAAAACAAACGATGATGTGATTAAAACTCCGAACAAACTTGTATAATAATAGAGCTTCACGCTAGAACATTGAATTCATCCTCAATCAACAAAGGTTTAGCAACTCATGATTACAAAAAAGAATGGGTTCCCCCTAAAGGGGTAAACCCTAGGTTTTTAATGAAGAAGAAAAAATATAATATGAGATGTGTCTTCTTAATGTATTGTGGCTCTCCTTATATATTACCCACGAATTATATGGTTTAGAATCCTTCCGGGACCGCGTTTTCCTTGATTTAGAAGCCCAAATTCGCACCTTTTATGTCTGTATACGGTTGGGTTTCCCAACCGAATGTTCCCCTGACTTTACGTACGGTTGGGTTTCCCAACCGTAGGTGCTTCAGAATCTACTCCTTTGTTTTCCTTCACCATTTTGGCCATAACTTCTTCATCCAACGTCCGATTAAGCTCATTCTTTTTGCATTCTTTTTGTATCTTCGTCCTCTACAAGATGGTGTGTTCAAATCCTTCATATATTCTAATTTGTACCTACGGTTTGGTTGAGAAAGCTTTCCGAACCGTAAGCTTCCCTGGATTTGCATACGGCTTGCTTTCCTCGCCGTAACTCTGACTCTGAAAATTCTCTTGAACCCGGTGCATCTACGGTGGGGTTTCCCAACCTAGGCAGTTCTGTAACTCGGTCCTTTCCCCTTTTGAGCCATTTCAACCCCGATTCCATTGACTTTGGATGATTCACCTGAGTAAACACATAAGATAGAAAACAAGAGTAATATACAATAATTCACAAGAATATATAGCAATTACTAGCATGGATTCGACACTAAATGTATGCAAAATATGCTCTTAACAATGAAATACCCGGAGAAGTTGCAGAAGTCGAGGAAGAAGAACGATGGACGATATTTTTTGATGGTTCATCGTATGGCTCTCACGGAGGAGCAAGAATAGTATTTGAGACACCCAAAAGAGAATTGTTATCATTCGCTTTCAAGCTAGACTTTGAATATAGTTATGACGGACCGTAAAATTACGCCTTTGGCGTGTTGCCCCGCAGGCCGTAACTCCCGCGATGCGCCATGATGAAGCTACGATCCGGGCCTTAGGGCTAGGCAAATGCACGTCCATTTGCCCTTGCAAGCATGCTCGTGGAGCATGACGCAGCTAACTTAGATTCCACACCGCTCCAACTTACCCTTGTTCTGCGAAGGGTTTATTAAGTAAGCAAAACTTTCTTAAAACGGCAAAAACGACCTTTGGAGGCTCTAAACGATGAAATTTGGCTAAATTGTGGTGACCATGTGTATCTAGCTGTTGATGGTGGATTTTCATTTAAGGTTAAAATTGTAAAAAACCAGGAAAAATCATGCGCTGACATCTTGTAAAAGATAAAGCCATTTATAAGTGTTGGATACTCCCTCACTTAATTCACCAAGAATGGAGCATGTAGCAACAATCCCATTCTCGTGAATACATGAAATTCCTCCAAGGTTGGAGCATGTGGAAACAATCCCTTCCCCGTGAATTTCATATCAGCCTTGTATTTCCAGTACTCATTATCGGTGTGGCATGACGATTGAGTGTTACTCTTACGAATAACACGAACCTCCAAGCACTATAATGAAACCATGTACGAAATACCCGTACAGCCGATTCTCGGTGTGTTATACTAGCCCGAGCCCTCTCGATGTGTTATACTAGCCCGATTGAGCCCCTCTCGGTGTGTTATACTAGCCGATTGAGCATCCGGACTGACCGTATCGATCCGGATATGATTCGATCGCGATCATCCAACTCCATAAGCATGATTGGATGACCCCGGATCAATTCCATCATCCCCAAGCAGGTATGGAATACCCACGGCCGACCCGCATGGTCGGCCATTGGCCTTGCTTGCCAAAAGACGTTCATACCAAGCATTATGGACGGAAAACCCTAAATAAGGGTTTGCGGCATATTACATGTGTCGCAAAACAATCTCAACCATCCATCTTCGCAGGTATAGATGGAGGGTGTAGATGTAGATTCAAAGGGCCCAGAGCATGTCAACACGATCACCGTGGGACCGCCTACACACTTGATCAATCGGTCAAGACCAACAATGTTTGGCCGTGACAAAATCATCACCCAAACAAGAGATGACGCACGGCTTGAAAGCCAAAATTAGGGTTTCAAGTCATCACGCACGTCCATCTTCTCCAGGCACAAATGGAGGGTCTGATTAGATTAAACAAGGGCCGGTCATACCAAAGCATGACCACCGTGGGCTCATCTACCTCCTCATGCGATCGGCCAAGGCATCCCATGCCGGCTAATCCAAAACGCACGCCCAAACATGCGTGGTTACACTTCCTAAATTGCAAACCGATCTCGACCACTCAACTTCACCTGGGATGATTTGAATGGCTTAGATCATGTTTTCATGGGATAGTCGAGGTTTAGATATGAACACCAGCCTACCACCTACACGCTGGTATGATCGACCAAGACCGACCAAGATGGGTCGTCTTGAAACGCTGCGGGAATGTCATGCGATCTCCAACTCCTTTGCGGCAAGGATTTGCCGAAACCGATCTCAACCACTCCTCTTTGCCGGTCAAATTGAGTGGCCTAGATCGCACCTTCATGGGACGGTGAGACATGGACGTGTACACCAAAGATGCCATCTACATACACGTCCTGGGTCGGTCCTCTCCAAAATTCTTCCCATACTTGGTTTCGACCAAGTCAAGAGTCATGCTTGCGCTCCTCTTCAAAAAACCTAATATTCATTAACGGTCATGAGATGAGTGTCTCAAAGATCATCTCATCCGTCCAACTTCACCAACTTGGTTATACAACCCTGGTCAAGAGTTATTTGGTTAGTGAGGCGTCATTACCCATCACTTTACCACACCATAATGCAAAGATCACTGCATAAAATACATACGATACTTCACAAGTATCGACTTCTGAATAAACACTGATTATTCAATTCAGCATTACATGCTATCTTTCGTGGATCCACGATCCACACATTCCTGAGCATCAATCATGTCACAAACCGGGTGATACATATCGGGGTATTGGTGCAGCGGTTTCTGACGTGCAACGCGCCATCACAAGAACGTGTCGAAGTCATGGACGGTTAGAGATGAACATGAGAAGTGGGCAAGACTGGTCGACGCACAACTCCACTACTCCATCACTCCACTTCCTCCACTTCCCACGAGAGACGTGAATGAGGCTCAATGACTTGTATAAATAGGCTCTCCGCCCTATTTCAAACAACAACACAAGTTGAGATTTTAAACAGTAAAACCAAGTGTTAATACAAAAACGTATTCCAACACCCGAGCTTGCCGGCATCAATCATAAGCCTGCTCACCTTTCGTTACAAGTCATAAGCAAGCCAACACCTTCACAATCTCAACACCTTCTTCGCTTCCCTCCCTAAGATCAACCCCATCTCCTTCACTTTGTGACCGAAACAAGTCTAGAACGGCCATTTCTTGGTTTAGGCCGGACTTGCACAGATTGATCTCTCGAATCTACAATCACTCACCGCGCAGTGCATTTGTTTAAGGTTTAAATTCATTCCTCATCCACACCCCAAATTACCAAATTCTGCAGGAGTAGTTTTCACCCATAAACACTAGCATATCTTGATCTTTGGGCCGTTTCCCATCAAAATGGACTCCTCTTGAGCTAAATTACGACATTCGGGTTTTTCGCCTCCAGATAGGCTATAGCTTGCTCTTTGTAGCCTGATAGGAAGTATGAGCATCCACTTGCTGGCATGCAACTAAGCCTCATCAAGTATGGCCACAATCATCTCTGGCGTCGATCTACCGAGCTTAGATGATATGAGGGGACAAAATGTCGCAATCATCTCCGAATTAGATGATATGAGCGACAAAGTGCTGAACCAGCAATGCTGCAATTCATTGTGGCTGCCTACGTACCCTTCCCCACTCTAAAGGTATCAAGCACATACCGTAGTTCATCATGAAGGGACAAGCAACTTATTCCAACTCGTTTGCTAGGCCGTGACCAAGCAATAATGGAAATGGCCTAGTCCGTATAGGTCGTTCCGTCGGAATGCATCCAAGTGATGCTTGTTTGGTCCGCAATATGGCATAATGATTCCTAAGAATCAAATGCCCTCTTCGCGAGGCTACGCAACTATAAATGAGCCTTAGGCATCATTTATACTCTTCCGGCTAAGCTATGAAGCTTACTTGGTGCATAGTCCGCATATGCACCATCAACCAACTACCCCTCCCTATATATGTCTTAATGGAATTTCTACAAGTATGAAAAGGGGACCAACAATCTTTCATCAACTCCCCGTTTACTATTCATGCCGTTGCCATGTATTTTCCTGAATAACCGTCCAAGATGGTTGTTCACTACCAATGCCAACTCCGATGTCCGACCATGTTGACCGTCCACTGCCAACCCGATATCCGGCCATGTTGGCCGTCCTCTGCCAACCCGATGTCCGGCCATGTTGGGCGTCCACTGCCAACCCGATGTCCGGCCATGTTGGTCGTCCACTTCCAACCCGATATCCGTCCATGTTGGTCGTCCTCTGCCAACCCGATGTCCGGCCATGTTGGTCGTCCACTGGCAACACATTGGCCAAGGGCCAATGTTCCTTTTCCTACGCAACATAAGCTTTGGATGAAGCTTATTCTCAGGCCATGGCGCATATTTTAGCATGTGCCATGCTAAAAACACAGGGTATTACAATATCACACCCTTAAAAGAATTTCGTCCCTGAAATTCAAAACCAAAACTATTGTGGACAATCTCTTCAAGTTGAATTTCATGAGCAAAAGTCCCATACCAGATGCTCAGAAATCACGGGTTTCTTCAAGTTGTCATGAACAAAAATTTAGACCTTCTGAGCACATGTCCCATACCACCTGCCCAGGAATCCAAAAGTGCCCACAACAATACCAAGAATCGTAATTGGCCAGTGCCAAGAGGATATATCGACCAGGTATCCTGAATGCGCATCCCATACTATGCACTCAGAAGTCCCTAAATTTCGCAAGGTTAGAAGATGTCATCGAAATGACAAAGCAAAACCTAACGCAACACTGTGAGGACCAATCTCTAATGCCAGTGCAGTTGGATGCAAGCCACCGTCCCTGAAGGATTTACCGGGTTGCCACTCGTAAGTGGGATGATAGCCGGCTCGACAACGCACACCCTTAGCCAGTGCCAACGTGTGGGGATGATCCGGTCCCATTGTCCACCCACCGTCCCTGACGGTCTTAGGATGCTCGTAAGCGAGGTGCCATAGAGGCCTGGCAAACTCACAAGATTTATACAAGCTCAACTCGATTTTCAAAGTAACTGGCCCAGCCGTTACAAACTCTTCCCGCACAGAAGTTGTCCTACTCTCCAACTTTAAGTTTCCATGATGGAAAATACTCGCTAATGAGTCCACCCCGCACAAGTCCCTAGAGTTTTCTCGGAACTTTCTCTGATACCATCTGTGACGGACCGGAAAATTACGCCTTTGGTGCGTTGCCCCGCAGGCCGTAAATCCCGCGATGCGCCATGATGAAGCTACGATCCAGGCCTTAGGGCTAGGCAAATGTACGTTCATTTTCCCTTGCAAGCATGCTCGTGGAGCATGACGCAGCTAACTTAGCTTCCACACCGCTCCAACTTAACCTTGTTCTGCGAAGGGTTTATTAAGTAAGCAAAACTTTCTTAAAACGGCAAAAACGACCTTTCGAGGCTCTAAATGATGGAATTTGGCTAAATTGTGGTGACCATGTGGATCTAACATGTCTTGATCTTTGGGCCGTTTCCCATCAAAATGGACTCCTCTTGAGCTAAATTACGACATTCGGGTTTTTCGCCTCCAGATAGGCTATAGCTTGCTCTTTGTAGCTTGATAGGAAGTATGAGCATCCACTTGCTGGCATGCAACTAAGCCTCATAAAGTATGGCCACAATCATCTCTGGCGTCGAGCTACCGAGCTTAGATGATATGAGGGGCCAGAATGTCGCAATCATCTCCGAATTAGATGATATGAGCGACAAAGTGCTGGACCGGCAATGCTGCAACTCATTGCGGCTGCCTACGTACCCTTCCATACTCTAAAGGGATCAAGCACATAACGTAGTTCATCACGAAGGGACAAGCAACTTATTCCAACTCGTTTGCTAGGCCGTGGCCAAGCAATAATGGAAATGGCCTAGTCCGTATAGGTCGTTCCGTCGTAATGCATCCAAGTGATGCATGTTTGGTCCAAAATATGGCATAATGATGCCTAAGCATCAAATGCCCTCTTCGCGAGGCTACGCAACTATAAATGAGCCTTAGGCATCATTTATACTCTTCCGGCTAAGCTATGAAGCTTACTTGGTGCATAGTCCGCATATGCACCATCAACCAACTACCCCTCCCTATATATGTCTTAATGGAATTTCTACAAGTATGAAAAGGAGACCAAAAATCTTTCATCAACTCCCTGTTTACTATTCATGGCCGTTGCCATGTATTTTCCTGAATAACCGGCCAAGATAGTTGTTCACTACCAATGCCAACTCCAATGTCCGGCCATGTTGGCCGTCCACTGCCAACCCGATATCCGTCCATGTTGGCCGTCCACTGCCAACCCGATGTCCGGCCATGTTGGGCGTCCACTGCCAACCCGATGTCCGGCCATGTTGGCCGTACACTGTCAACACATTGGCCAAGGGCAAATGTTCCTTTTCCTACGCAACGGAAGCTTTGGATGAAGCTTAATCTCAGGCCATGGCGCATCTTTTAGCATGGCGACACGGGGTGTTACAGTAGTAATAATGTGGCAGAGTATGAAGCGTTGATTCTTGGATTACGAATGGCCGAAGAGCTCAATTTATGGGCAATCGACATCAAGGGAGAGTCTAAGCTAGTCACAAACCAAGTATCGGGTGATTTCCAGGTAAAGCACACTTGGCACCATACCGAGCGGAATCCCAAGATTTGATAGCAAGGATAGGAAGTACTGTTATTGAGCATACTGGAAGATCCACTAACAAACATGCATGCAGATGCATTAGCTACCTTAGCAGCAAAGCTACAGTTGAATGAAGCTGATGAAGGAATCGTAGTGGTGAAAAGAAGGGCATTACCCAACACATGGAAAGAAGATGTGACGTTCGAATTGAAAGACGATTGGAGAACATCATATATTGAAGATCTAACTAGAGGAGCGGATGATCAATTATTGCCCACTAAAGTACTTTCGAATGTCCATAGGTGTTTTATCACGGTATGTGGAAAATATAGAAGCGCAGGAAATACTGAACCGCATTCATGAAGAGTCATGCGGGCAGACAAGAGGAATCCCGCTATACCGCCGATTGTAGAGGATGGGCGTATACTGGCCGAATATGGCAGTCCAAGCGGCAGTAGTCCAATATAAATGTGAGGATTGTCAGGCGCCTCCACAACAAACAGAAGTATGTAGTGTAGAAATAGAGGACTGGAGGCAACCTTACATATATTTCCTCCAGCACGAACGCTTGCCGCTAAACAGACAAGATGCGTTGAAAATTTATAGGAAATCCAGGCGATTTTTAGTGAAGGCGTCCTCTATAGGAAGAGTTTTGGGGACAAGATATTGCGTTGTCTATCACAAGAGAAGGCGGAGATAGTTATGGCTACGACTCACAATGCTGAACACCAAGGTATGAGAAAGTTGTTCCTACAGTTGTACGAAGGGGGGTTTTACTGGCCTACGATGGAGTTTGATACATCCGAACATGTGAAGAAGTGCCAGCAATGTCAAAGCCACGGATCACTAATCCGCGCCCCACATACCTTGCTGCATAGTGTCGTCACCCCTTGGTATTTCCATAGCTGGGGGCTTGATATTATTGGGCAAATAAGCCCGACTTCATCCGGACGACACAAGTATATCATCAGCGCAACTGAATATTCTTCCAAATTGGTTGAAGCCATTCCGCTCCGGGATTACTCAGGTGCCACAATCGCTGCATTCATCAAGGAACACATCATATGTCGATTCGGTGCACCTATGATTATCCGCTCGGATAATGGTACCTCTTTTGTTAATAAAACGGTGAAAGAACTGTTGGATCAATATGGAATCAAGTTCCACACTTCGACTGTCTACTACCCTCAGGGAAATGGACAGGTAGAAGCGACTAATAAAATATTGCTAAGAATATTAAGTCGCACCGTACATGATCACCATAGGAGTTGGCATGAAGAGCTACCCCTCGCACTTTGGGCGTATCGCATTTCTAAGAGAAGTTCAACAGGCGCCTCTCCTTATTCTTTAGTGTATGGAGAAGACGCGATACTGCCAACAGATATTGCAATTCCTTCCGCACGAGTGGCCATGGCCAGCCTCACTACCCCGGATGAGGTCAGTCGATTTGCTCACCTTGATACACTAGAAGAACGACGAGCCAAAGCTGAGCGTTTCGCGGACAAGTATAGGAAAAGGACGACGAGACATTATAACCAGAAAGTAAAGGAACGGACCTTCATCATAAATGATGTAGTTATGAAGATCGCACCACATGTCCAGCGCAATGAAAAGGCAGGAAAATTTGCTGCAAATTGGCAAGGTCCCTACGTGATTAGCGAGGCTACAGAAAGCGGATACTACTATCTCAAGCGGATGAATGGCTCATGCATCAACACACCTATCAATGGTAAATGGCTTAAAACTTACTATGCTTAAGTAATTATTATGCTTAATGTACGCCGGATGGCTGAGAAATAATAAAACAACTACGTTATGTTACATTTTGAGTCGTTGTAATTACATAATTAAATTCTCACGTACGATCCAATGAAGTACGCTAATAGTCCCAGAAAGGATTAGGCTCTATGCATGGCTTGATGAAGTGCACCAATAGTCCCGAAAAGGACTAGGCTCCGGGCATGGCTTGATGAAGTGCACCAATAGTCCCAGAAAGGACTAGGCTCCGGGCACGTCTTTATGAAGTGCACCAATAGTCCCAAAAAGGACTAGGCTCCGGGCACGGCTTTATGAAGTGCACCAATAGTCCCAGAAAGGACTAGGCTCCGTGCATGGCTTGATGAAGTGCACTAATAATCCCAGAAAGGACTAGGCTCCGTGCATGGATTGATGAAGTGCACCAATAGTCCCAGAGAGGACTAGGCTTCGTGCATGGCTTGATGAAGTGCACCAATAGTCCCAGAAAAGACTAGGCTCCGGGCACGGCTTAATGAAGTGCACCAATAGTCCCATACAGGACTAGATTCTGCGCTTGGCTTAATGAAGCACATCAATAACTCTGGAAAGAGCTAGTTTCCGTGCGTGACCAATGAAGCGCGTTAAATACTTTAAAGCCAAGTGTTGCGCGTAAAGCTCACTAAAGCCATGTAAGATATCATAAACATAATATAAGTGTTGGCTCCGACTAATCCAAGTAATAAATACATTTTATAGAAGGAATGTTCTTAAGGGAAATCATGCCTGCATACGATACATAGAAAGTAACATAAATAATATATTCATAAAACATGTAAAACAATATACTCTGTGGCATAATACATTAAGTCAAAGAATTGAAGATAGGATTGAGTTCGGGCGCCTCAATCTACCACGTGCAATAACCAAGTCGCTTTCTCTACACTCCACCCGGACACGAGCATTAGCAAACGCCTCAGAAGCCTCGTCCGAAGCCATCACGTTTTCTATTGAAGGATTGATCCGACTAGCACTTAGTCGATCCATATAAAGATCCATCGCATGAAGGTATTGCGTTTGGCTAACCTCAAATAACTCTTCACGCTCACGGATGAGTCGGGCATTACCAGCAACAGTATCTTGCAATAATTCAATTTTTTTTTAAGAGACAAACATAAAGCACTGACTGATTCTTCTATTAGTACCAATCCCTTTTCGTCTGAGAATACCTAGGCTATATACAAACAAAAAAAAAAAAAAAGGGGGGGAAACTTTTCAAGATGATTCAGTTATGAGCATGCGACAATGTGCAATTTCTTGTTCTATATCTTGCATCATCACAAGCACTTCTTCACATTGAATAGTAGTCATAGTCAGAGCAGCCCGCATATCTCCATCATCACAATTTCTTGGTCCACCTCATACAAGATCCTTTCGGATGCATTATTCTGGCGAGCCATGTTAGAGGTCTCATCTTATTCCTCGAACGCTTTGCGTGCATTTTCTTGCACAGATAGCCTATGAGTCCGCAAAGCTTTCACTTCACTCTTCAGGACCAACAACCATGCCAATTCTACATGTTTATCCGAAGGATGCACCAGAGCGAGTATCATGCACAAAGACAATGCATAACCATGCATACGACGGATTGGAAAATGAGAAGCGGATACATCATAATCCGCAATAACCTGATCAATATCTATTATCATAAGATTTACTTCTTGCAACAGTCGATCAGCTTCATGACGAGCGGAGACAACATCGTCTAGCGCACGCTGAATCCTGAAAGAAACCGGCCCGGATGCTTGAGATTTCTGAGCTGTTAAGAATACCTTGTATTGCTTGTCGAACTAGGCATGCGCTTTTGTACGACTCGCCAGTCTTCTTTCCCTAAGCAATTCTATCTCAGCCCTCACGAGTCGTAAGCGGTCTAACTCGGACCCTCTTCTATATGGGGATACTAACGTTGGCACAGAAGCCAGAGATAATACATAGCCGTGCAAATATTCAGCCATATAGAGAATACTAGTATAAACAATGAACAGAGTAAAAAATGAAGACATCATACTAGTACATGTAGTCTATTTATAGGAAAATACATACCCCAAGGCATTTATTACTCCATAGTTATTATCACAACTCTTACTTACCCACAAAAAAAAAAAAATCATGGTAACATATTAAGTGCCATATGAACTTCCGCCAGAGCCATCTCAATATACCTAATACTATGGTCCGCCTCAACACATCGAAAATGGGTAGTCAGATGTTGCTCACGGGCCGACAATAACCTCGATACTCTTGCAGGGCTAAGTTAGGAAGACCGCCCTCACTTTGAATCTTCCTCACCAGATGATCCACAGCGGATAATTGTTCATGCCAACTCGAGTTCTCGATCTCAAAAGTATCCCGAGCAAGGCACATTACCCGGAAATAGCGATTAAGATACTTCATTTCTAGGACTAACCTCACACGATTAGCCATAAACCAAAAAAAAAAAAAAAAAAAAAAAAGAGAGAGAGAAAGAAAGAAGGAAACTCAAGGAGTATTTACTATGATTAACCAAAACAAACTCTCATATATATAATCAAAACAACACAATACCCAAGACAACGATTATTTTACGAATCCCTAAAAAAAAACGATCTAAGAACGTTCAGCTATAAGCGAGCGACAGTAGGAAATGTCTTCATCTAAGTCTTGCATCATCAAGTGCTTCACCATACTGAGTAGTGGAATCGGCGTAAGCACTACGCACCTCTTCTAATACTTGATGAATCTTGTGCATAACCTCACTAGAAGCACACGCCTTTTGAGCCATATCTAGTGTCTCCTTATGTTCTTCATAAGCCTTGAGGGCCTTATCCAGAGCAATCAATCGATGAGTCTGTAGCATCCCGCCTTCATCCTTCAATATCAGTAAACACGCTAACTCCGCTTTCATATCAGCAGGACGAATAAGAGCAGACACGGCACACAAAGTCAAAACACACCCACGGAGATTTGGACCCGCTTGTTGAGTAATAAAGGCACGGCAATCGGCTATTGCGTGTTCAATATCAGTCGTCATAATTAGCGCTTCCTGAAAAAATCGCTCAGCTTTGTTTCGAGCAGCTATAGTATCATCCAGCGCACGTTGTACGGATAGAGTCAGGCGCTCGGACGTCTGTGAACTCTGAGCCATTGAATACGTCTTATATTGCTCATTAAATCGCGCGCGTGTAGCCATGCTATTCGTCATTCTAACCTCCCTAAGTACCTCCACTTCAGCTTTTATCAATAAAAAAAGCGAGTCAGATCATGATCCTTTTCATAAGGGACAACCAATATTGGCACAAGGGCTAAAGCCAAAACATAACCATGAAGACGATGAGCCATCCACTGCAAAGTATAAGTTAACAACTAAAAGGAAGATGAAATGTCAAGAGAAATTTGAAAATACTAAGGCAGTTCTATCTATCCCTATTTATAGAAACATGGAATGATACCACAATAATAACCATCCAACCATAATAATAAATGGAAATAGTAAATATGTCTTTAAAAAAAAAACAAAAAAAACAAAAAAAAAAAAAAGTTCTTAGTTCAACCAAATAAAACAAGCAAATTATTATGCAAAACATCATTGTCACAAGATATCCAAAGCAACCAACTCCGCCTTCTTCCTAGTTAAACGCCCGTTGACCTCCTCAGCAACGTCCCGAGCGGTCTTCAAATCCTTGGTAGCTCGACCCACGTCCGCCAACAGTTGATCATATGCTTCCTTTTTAGCATTTGCAACATCGAGCAGCTGCTTGTATTCCCGCTCCAACTCCTCAATCTCGCGAGGTAGCGTGGTCCGCGCGATGTGGCTCGCCTTCGCCAGATCCTTAATAAATCCTTAAGTCATTTAATGGGGAATCGAAGAACTAGAGAAGTTTGGATGGAAGCGTCCCACTTTCTCATGGTGACTGGATCAACTGGAGTTTCCTCCGCCAAGGAAAGACCCCTCCGATATGTTGAGTAGATCCTCATTAGCCACAATTAGAGAATTGACAGGCATTTCCTCATGAACACACATGTGTCTAAACTTTTCCACTATGCGCCGATAGGTGGCTGCTTTAGAGGAAGGGACCCAAAATACGTGTTCCAGCGCATAGCGGTTATCCGCACCAGCCTCCACCGCGGAAATAGTACGAGTATATTAGAATTGAGGATCCTCCAGAATAGCCATAAGCTCAGCATATGCATCCACGCTATGCGAAACCTTAAGGGTCGGATTGGAAGGTTTCTGTCGCTTGCCATTGGCACTCCAGGACTCACTGCCTTTGACCTGCTGGTTCGAGCCGCTCCCCTTACCATGAGCGCCGTTGATAGGTGTTGTAAAACACCTAATTTTATATATAGTATTTATGATTTCTTTGCTCTTATCCTTGTGAATTGCATCTCTTATGGTTGCTTTTGAGCAGAATAGGTGCAATGGAGTCCTTGAAAACAAAAGAAGGAGAAATCATTCATTTGGAGCATAAAGAGCAAAAATGTCAATTCACAGGCGAGTGATCCTTGAAACCAGTGACGTTTTATAGCAAAGGAGTGAAGAATGAACTGTCAGTTTTCTGAGACTGACAGGCCAAACAGTAATGGGATAGCCCTTATCGATCAGTTGGGTACATATAACCTAACCATTTCACTACATAGCCCTAGATCGAACTCCTCTCTTCATTACATTTCACCTGAATTTTAGAGAAGATAGAAGTAAGGGATGGCTGCGCCATTAATTAGCTGGAATCAGTGAAGAAGAACTATTGTTTGCAAAGGGTTAGTGGATTCGTAGTTCCTGCTATTTAATCGGAGAGATGGTCGTGTTGCTGCCTTTGTAACAGATGGTGAAGAACATATTCAGGGAGAAATTCAGAGATGTTAATGGTGAAATTGAATTGAGAGATAGTTTCAGTTAAGGTCTGAGGATGAAAAAGAAGATTGGGTTCTAGAATTTGAGGACCTGGTACAACTGAGAACAACGAGAAGATGCATATGGATTTGTTTGTGCTGCTACTGATCGAGAAAAGAGGGAAGAGTTGATGCTCAAATTCAAGAAGGAAAGTATGGTTGATGTAAAGATCTATGAAGTGGGTTTCTTTGAATTTGTGTTTAAAACCAAGATGGAAGAAGAAATAATGTGGAGAGAAGATCTAGCTATGTTGCTGATTAGATGAGCAACTTTACTGAGTTTGAATTCTCGAAAAAAAAACTCAGTTGAAGAAGGAATTAATGAGTTACAATGGAATCAGTGAAGATTTGAAGATGGGTTTGGTTCGGATTTTATGAAATTGCAGGTGAAGGCAGTTAGGGTTTGGAATTGAGAAAAGCAGAGAATGAAGTTGCAGGAATGGGTCTGTAGAAGGTGAAGACAAGAATTACAGGAAATAGAGTGAATCAGTTGTATATGTCTACGTGATCGAGTGAGCAAGGAGTCGACAAGGGTCGTATATGATGAGATAAAGTGTTGCAACTGCAGTTCAAGTGGTGGTTTATGGCTCAGATGGCTTTAGGTTGGTGGTAATAAACTGTTGCTAGCGAAACAATGAAGACATGGAGGCGGTTTGTGTTGTTTTAAGATTAAGCTGAAGAACAGGTGGTGTTGCGCTGTTGGTTTAGCCCGGGTGATTTCAATGGAGCTTTTGAAGTATATTTGATCTGATGGCAGGTGCAAGCTCTAGTGAACTTGGTGGTTTGCTTGTGAACTGGAATTACAGGGAGTGGATTGATCTGAAATTGCAGTTGGCTGAGTTCACAACCAACAAGGAACTGCAGGGATCTGATGTTGCTATAAAGTGCAGCTGGAGTTGTGGGTATAGGCTGCGATTGAGTCCGCAGTGGACTTGAGCTGGTGATTCTGGTGGAGTCATGAGCTGAGTTAATTGAAGCTTGAGGCTGTATAAAAGAAGGTGACGTTAAAGTTGTTGCGTAAGTAAAACTGAGGTTGCAGGGTTAGTGATAATATGTTGCAGAGTAGTCGAGGCTGGCGTTGCTGCTAATATAATTAGGAATGTATAGATGTATGTTAGGACAAGTACCCATTATAGGTGCGATTACGCGGTTCAATAAGAAATTGGGTGTAAACCAGTGCGACTTGCTCTGGTGATGGCAGTTGAATGAAGTGGAATTGATATTGGTGCAGTTACAATCGGAGATGGGATTGTGTTGTTGTTGCAAGTTATGCTTTTGGCCTGAGTTGGAGTTGGAGGTTATGAAGTGTGTAACGTGTCGCCACTGTAATTGGTTATTGAGGTGCTACAAGATTATACTGCGAGCTAAATGGAGTTGTTTGTGGCTCTGGTGGCGGAATTGAAGCTGAAATGGAGATATAATGGGTATGTTGGTGACAGAAAATAACCAAGAAGCTCGAGTCATGTGAGCTGAGTAGCAATGGTTGGATGGTTAGATGTAAGCTGGTAAATTGCAGCTACAGGTGATATCCATCGAGTGGTAACTGAATTGGTGGCTGGTTTGAGTCAGTGTTGAGAATACATTTGCAGGAATGGCAAAAGATGCAGCTGCAGTATCGAATGAATGTGTGAATGAAACGCAGGGTGTTCCAGTGGTTAACTGGTAGCTATAATTAAAGAAGCTACAGATGAGCTGTTGTTGGTTCAGGTTGACCAACAGAAGGATGGGAATGTTGAAGCCATGAGTCTGAGATGTTTTGGTGATAGGAAATTGCAGGTGATGGCAATTGCGGTTGGTGTGAGGCTCAGCTGAATTGATGTTGCAGTATGTTAAAATGCAAAGATTGTGGTGCTGCAATGTAAGGATGGAAGGGTGTTACTTCAAGAAACTGAGCATGGGAATGTCAGTTGTTGCAGATGTGTGTTGATAATTGGCTGAAGAAGGAATGGAGTTGTGATGCACCACAATGGTGCAACACATAGGATATGGCTCATGCAAGATAACTAGGCCTGCGCAGAATGACAACAGCCTTGGCCTAGACCTTATTAAGACCAGTTAGACTCTGACTCAGCTGAGTTGCCTTGGCTCATCCTCATACAGAGTTGACTCGGTATGACTCGGTGCTTGACCCGAGTTCACTCAGTTGACCCGACCGAGCTGACTCGTTGACCGGTGACCGGGTGGACTTTGCCGGTCACCTGAGATATATTTTCCGGCCAACTTCCGGCCATAATACCAGTTTTCCGGCGACTATTTTTGGGACATATTTTCACATGGGTATTTCTCACATATGGGCTTGGTGGACATCTTGTTATTGGACTTTGGGCTTTGAAGACCTAGTTTTGGAAAGATGAAAAGCTACAAAAGGAAAAAGTTTTTACAACTTTGGGTATCACATATTATTCTTGGAACTTGGAGAGAGCCGCTTTTGTTTACGCTTCTAGGGTTTGCTTTTGTTCATGTTCTTCTATTCAATTAATATTTTTATGATGAACTCCATAGCTATGAGTAGTTAAACACATATTATTGGTTATGGGATAAAGTTGATTTCTCAACATGTTATTTAAATCTATGAATTAGTTTTGTCTCAATACTTTATTGTTTATGATTCATTATTAATATTGTCATATGATTTGATTGTTTGTTTGGTTGAGTCCGGAATCAATCCGATTTACATTCATCTCTATTGCTAGATTAGGGTTTTCATACGAAATAGTTGTTTATCCCTGATTCTAAGTAGCATAGTGTGGTTATTACTTGTAGTGATACATCTTTATAATTGCATATGAATCATAACCTTGGTTAAATTGAATTAGTGCTTTTACACGTTTGATTGCCTTGATTAGTCTTATTCCATAGAACTTTGTGCTTTGAGGGAGTTAAACTTAATTGTGCTTTTACACTTTAGGTTGCTTTCTAGGAAGAATTCACATATGCATCTTTTGATGTGGTTGTGATGAAATCAGGGAATTAGCGGGATATTCTTGCGATCAAGGTATCCTAGGACTTTTAGTAAATGAGAGATTAAAACAAAACCCCCCCTTTGGTTACTAAGAAACTGAATTTCTATAACAACAAAAGCCTCTCTGTGGGAACGAACTCTTTCTTATCACATACTATATTTATATCTAGTTGAGTGAGAAAGTGAAATAATATTTGCACGGCTTTAGAGGAAGGGACCCAAAATACGTGTACCAGCGCATAGCGGTTGTCCGCACCATCCACCGCGGAAATAGTACGAGGATATTAGAATTGAAGATTCTCCGGAATAGCCATAAGCTCAACATACGCATCCACGCTATGCGAAACCTTAAGGGTCGGCTTGGAAGGTTTCTGTCGCTTGCCATTGGCACTCCAGGACTTACTGCCTTTGACATGATGGTTCGAGCCGCTCCCCTTACCATGAGCGTCGTCTCGTTTTCCCATATTCTACAAAAAAAAAGAGAGAGAGAGAGAGAGAGAGAGACGACCATAAGCAAAATATCTTAACACAGTAAGAAAATGGAATTCAAAATATACAATGTATACCATATTGGGAGAAGGGAGGGGATTAGAAGGGGGAATGAATGGATCGACAAGAAGAAGGAGAAGAAGAAGAAGAAGAACTCGACACAGCCGACTCCGAGTGACCTAATTAGAGATGAAAGCAAAAGAAAAGAAAAGAAAAGAAAAGAAGAAAATAAAATAATCTTATCAAAGAGTATAGGAAGTGAAGATGTATATATAGATCACCAAATGCATTTCATATTCACAACAGAAATATTTTCACCGGCACGTGTCGGTATGTGGAACTTAAAAATTGCAAATATAGCACCCTCACGGGGTTTAGAAGAGGAAGAACTCTGATTTTGGGTGCTAACTTTAAGACCACTACCTTCCTGAGAGTAGTCATGCACAGAATGATCTAACTCAGACTCGTCCCCTGCACCTAATATGTCGGAAGGAGTATGAAGAGGATGATTGGGATCTTTAATCGTCTGAACAATTAGAGGACGAGTGGAGTGAATAATCATACGAGGAGAGAGTATTTCATGACCACTCTGACTAACCGATCGACCAAGTTGGCATTCCACGCAGACGATGACCCCACTTTTGGAGCCTGCGGGAAAAACGGAGGAGAAACATTAGAAGTACGGATGGAAGGCAACCGCGGAATAGGAAGTACCCCAGCATCTCGCTTTAGCTTCTTAGCCAGCCGATCATCCCTCCACTCGTTAAGGGGAAGGTTGA
The DNA here is from genome assembly GCA_023531295.1 of Papaver armeniacum. NCBI lineage: Eukaryota > Viridiplantae > Streptophyta > Magnoliopsida > Ranunculales > Papaveraceae > Papaver > Papaver armeniacum. The sequence goes on from JAJJWW010000080.1 coordinate 41,052, forward strand.
TGTACTCTTCAAAGAAGAGACCCCTATGTTTGCAGCCGATAGGCAGAGAGTTCTAAAAGAATATGGCAAACCAACATAAAGAAACTAAACGCGGAACTTGATTAAAAAATAGCACAAAAGGAAAAATACCTTAGCAGGAGGAGATGCGGCCGAAGGGATATTCAAGGGCTTCATTGGTGAAACACGCATTCTCTTTTTGGAGTCGGATGGAGGGAGAGCACTACCCTTCCCATCCTCCTGAAAATATTCGTCACCCGGAAGAGGATCCCAGCTGGTAACTAGCGGACGAATAGGGCGACCCTTGTTGCTGGAAGATAGCCTATACTTCTTGGCAGTCTCGGCATTTAACTTCACGCAATCTGATGCATGCATTTTTTTTTGAAACCTTCCCGGGTTAAAGCTGGAGGAGCATATGGCTCCTTGATGATCAAATTCAGCACACTCCAATTAACGCTATTGCGATACCCAAGCCACTCATTGGTAACGCTAACTTGCCGGCGGGACTGAGGTTAGCAGAAATCAAAAAAACATTGGCGATCGCTCATTCGAAGACCGCTCTTGAAAACAAAGGGATCGAAACTCTTCCGGACCTCTTTGTCTTCCTCTATCGAGGAAGGGAGGGGAGGGTCAAAAGGAACTCCTTGATCAAAACCCAGTTGTCGCGCCACATGGATGGTATTGTACGACTCAGAAGAAAACTTTCCACCATGAAAACCGGGAAGACGTCAAGGTAAAATAGAAACAATCATGTCAAATTCCTCGGCTGAAGGTATATCCGCTGAAGACATCCTTCTTCGGGACTGGCTAACAAAATGATAGTGAAGAGAACCAGTGTGACCATCCTGATAAGTGATCGGGTTGAAATCCGCACCCTTGTCCAGGAAACCCTTGAGCTTTTCCTTTGGAAGATGACCCTTCTTGTGATAAAGAGCCATCCGAGGATGAGACTCGGGTATCGTCACTTGGCGCTTGGAGCCATCCTTTTGAATGACTTCCTCTTGCCAAGAGAGAGCAAGGGGATTCAACTGAGAAGGCTTGTACTTGGGGAAGCGCTCCCAAGCCCATGCTTGAATAAAATTGGCAAGAAGGAAAGTTTCAACCTCATGGGATCCATCCACGCGACGAATATCACGCACCAGCAAATCTAGATGGTGGTACAAACCACCCAAGAACATAGGAGCAAGCGGAAATGACACGCCGCGAGACATAAATACGGTCATAGGAATCAGCTCATTCTTGATGGAATCCCGGGGACTGTATTCAAAAATGTCGTGCAGCCAGAAGAGGAGAAAGGCAGTCAGCTCCGCTCTATCTGTTTCCCCTTCTCGAGGAGGAACACCCTTACCAAGACCAGACTGCAAAGGAGCCCAATATTTGATCCAACATGAGAAAGAAGCTCGACATTGCCCGGAATTTGGCTTCTGGCCGCTTTTCACCTCTCTCACATCATCAGCCTCTTCAGGAGAAGAGGGCTTTGGTTGAGTAGCCTTTATAGCGGACGCCATGAGTTTTGAAGAAGATGAAACATTCGCAGGAGAACCTTGGGAAGCCAACGCGGTAGCTTTACCCTTCTCTTTATCCATTGGGGATCCTACCTCATCCAGAGCCTCATCCTTAAGCTCCTCTGGTAATTGAAAGGTTATAGAGTTTGCCTTGGCCTTAAGCAAGCGATCACTGAGATCTCTATCATCCTTATTCAGAGATTTGTAAAGGCATCAACTGTCATAAACTACATCACCATGAACATGCAGGCTAGTAAGTGCTACTAAGTCCTCTAGGATAGGGGTCGCTTCACCCCAGGAAAATATAAATGTATGAGGATCGATTCCCCAACGCGCACATAAACGGTTTATACTGTCGTGATCTCACCGAACTTACCTAAACTTGGAGGCCTCTAATGCTGCTTATATACCCAAAGAATGAATGATCCTTGCATTATCCGGATTGGAGCGAATGTAGTCGATCCATGGATCCCAAGCAGCATGAGATTAAGCGGACGAGTGAAGATTGATTGAAGGGAAAACATAATCTCCCCTATGAACCGCCAAACGAGGTGAATCCTCAAAGGAAGGTACAAGGTGCGATTTTTCCTAAGGATTGATAAGCCATTTTGCGGACCCGAACGGAGGAAATGGATGGGGGTTAAGCATGCGTGCAACCCAAATATCATCGGCCGGGAAAAGAACAATATCATCATCCGCAACGGGCGGTCGAAGTTTATCCTTAAGATGGGGACTGCTCCTAAATTCTTCGAGTGTATATGACTCGAGCCTGGGAGGCGAGTCGCGGATAGGTGATTCATTAGATATGGCAAGCAATAGAAAATATAAGGAGAGAGGAAAGAGGACAGTGAAAAGATAAATACTCAGGGGTGAGGTCTCTTCTATTTATAGGAGGGTAAAAGAATGAGCAGTTACTGAGCAGATCATTAACCGTCACGTCCCAAGAGTCATGAGCTTAAACCGCTCATAACTCCCCAATTGTAACCGTGGTATCTCAAGAGTTGTAAACCCAAACCGTCCATAACTCTCGACTGTAACCGCAACATCTAGAGGTGACTGTTGACACGGTCCTTGATCGGTCAAACTGTCAGGGGACTAATGTTCATACATGAAAATAACCAATCTTAGAATAGGTGGCCCCTTAACCCATTAAGGGTCCCTTTTAGGATAAAGAGACTTGGGGACTAGGCCTAACCCATTAAGATAGGGAAGCCCTAGTTCACCCAAGAACATGTTAAGGTAGTTGGGCTTTGGCCTAAGGAGAAAGCCCTTTAGGGTTTGGTATTAACTTAAGGAAAGGAAAATGGTAGTTTAGTAATATGTTAATCTTATGGGCATTTATCCATAAGATGGTCACTATAAAAGGAAAGAGGGCACACTTGTTGAGACATCATTAATTCTCTATTACTTCCCATAAACCCTTCTTCTCCTTGGGAGTACTTTCCGTGATTAGGGATAGTTCCTCCTTCCCACGTTTTACCCATCAACAATGTGGTGGTAAGATATCAATATTCTATGAAGTTGACTTTCACTTAGATAGAAGAATATTCCCTGAATTATAAGCTCTGACTAGGGTAGGCCACATGAAGAGAAATAAATATTTTATAAATCGTACATAAAACAAGAGGAGTGAGCCTCAGCGTTGTGTGTCCGGCCACATATGGCTTGTGGAGCCTGGACCCTTGCTTGTATGTCCCTGTGATGAGTGTGTGAAGCTCCAGAAGGTTTGAACAAGTTATAGATAAGTGTATACGACTCAATCCCAAGTTGCTAGCCATGAGCATGTTTAAAAGGTTGTGTAAGAGTGTTGATGGTGGATTTTCATTTAAGGTTAAAATTGTAAAGGCCAGAAAATTATGCGCTAACATCTTGTAAAAGATAAAGCCATTAATAAGTGTTGGATACTCCCTCACTTAATTCACCTAGAATGGAGCATGTGGCAACAATCCCATTCTGTGAATACATGAAATTCATCCATGTTGGAGCATGTAGCAACAATCCCATATACCCTGTGAATTTCTAGCATTATTAATTAATGCGCAACCATCCTTGTATTTCATGTACTCATTATCGGTGCGGCATGATTGATCGAGTGTTACTCTTAGCGAGCAACACGAATCTCCAAGCATTATAATGAAACCATGTACGAAATACCCGTACACGCTGACTCTCGGTGTGTTATACTAGCCCGATTGAGAACTCTCGGTGTGTTATACTAGCCCGATTGAGCATCCTGACTGTCCGTATCATCCGGATATGATCTCGATCATCTAACTTCACCAAAGCATGATTGGATGGCCCGGATCAATTCCATAACCCCAAGCGGTATGGAATATTCACTGCCGAACCAACGCGGACCCCGCATGGTCGGCCTCCCCAAAATATTGGCCTAGCTTGCCAAAACGTCCAAACCAGAGCGTATGGACGGGAAAACTCTAAATTAGGGTTTGCGGCATATTTCATGTGTCGCAAAACAGTCTCAACCATCCATCTTTGCAGGTATAGATGGAGGGTGTAGATGTAGATTCAAAGGGCCCATAGCATGTCAACACAATCACCGTGGGACCGCCTACATACCTGACCAATCGGTCAGGACCAACCATGCTTGGTTATCCCAATTCGTACACCGAATAAAGCATGGTCGCACGGCCGTGAAACCCAAATTAGGGTTTTGAGCATCACGAGCGTCCATCTTCTCCGGCACGAATGGAGGGTCCCAGATTAGATTAAGCAGGCCCGATCATACCAAAGATGACCACCGTGGGCCCGTCTATCCCCTCACACTGATCGGCCAAGGCATACCATGCCTGGATATCCCAAAACGCGTCCAAACTTGCGTGGTCACACTTCCCAAATTGCAAATCGATCTCGACCACTCAACTTCACCGGACGATTTGAGTGGCTTAGATCACGTTTTCATGGGACATCGGGTATAGGCGTGAACACCAGCCTACCACCTACACTCCCAGACCGATCGGCCCAAGACCGACCAAGATTTGGTTGTCTTGGAACGCGCGCCCGAAGATGGCGTGATGTGCGGCTCTTGCGGCACTAGTTTTCATCACAAATTGATCTCGACCACTCAACTTCACCGGATGAATTGAGTGGCCCAGATCATACTTTCGTGAAGTAATGGGGTATGGGTGCCTACACCGTCATGCCGTCTACATGCATGTACGATCGGCCTGGCCAAAATCGTCTCCCAAGCTTGGATTCGACCAAGCTGAAGAATGATGCCTGCGCACCTCTTCAAAACCCTAATTCCATCAACGGTCGCAGATGAGTGTCTCAAAGATCATCTCGTCCGTCCAACTTCACCGGCTTGGTTATACAACCCCTGGTCAGGAGTTAATTGGTCGGTGAGGCGTCATGGTGATCACCACCCGTCACTTTACCACACCATGATGCAGTACTCAGCATAAAATACACATGATACTTCACAAGTATCAACTTCCGAATAACGTGAGTTATTCAATTTAGTATTACATGCTACCTTTTGTGGGTCCCACGATCCACACACTCGAGACATCAATCATGTCACAAACTGGGGTATTGGTCTGGCGGCTTACAGCGTGCAGCGTGCAACGCGCCATCACAAGAACGTGTCAGGAAGTCATGGACGGTTAAGAGATGACAGGAGAAGTGGGCAAGACTGGTCTTGTAACACCAACACACACCTCCGCTACTCCATCACTCCACTTCCTCCACTTCCCACGAGAGACGTGAATAAGGCTCAAATGACTTGTATAAATAGATTCTCCTCCCTATTTTCAGCACAGGAGAAAAAACAACACAAGTCCAGACGAGACAAAACCAAGTGTTAATACAAAACGTATTCAAACACCCAGAGCTTGCTTGCATCAATCATAAGCCTGCTCACCTTTCTGTTACAAGTCATAAGCAAGCCAACATCTTCATAATCTCAACACCTTCTTCGCTTCCCTCCCTAAGATCAACCCCATCTCCTTCACTTTGTGACCGAAACAAGTCTGGAACGGCCATTTCTTGGTTTAGGTAGGACTTGCACATGCATTGATTTCTGAATCTACAAGCACTCACCGCGCAGTGCATTTGTTTAGGGTTTAGATTCATTCCTCATCCACACACCCCAAATTACCAAATCCGGCAGGAATAGTTTTCACCCATAAACAAAGAGGTCAATCCTTTAGGATAGGCTTGTGCCTTAATATCGTGTCTTGTACGAGATATGAGATGAGCTAGTAGGAATCATGCCACGGGAGGCCGGCAGGAGCATGTTCATGTAGATCTGGTTCAATAAAGCTAGCTCGGACGTCTTCGTTAGACTAAGAGTGGGGCGTGTATGCCTAATAATGACCTGTGTATGAGACCACAGAACATTTGAATTGACGGGTGTATCACAACTAGTGAATCGTGTGCATAAATTAAGCAGATATAACTGGTTTATTTCGTGTAAATCTATTAAGAGTCAACCATAAGGCTCGGGACAGACATGACCAGTTGATATCGCGGGTCTATACTAGAAATTAGTCACGATGCCCAAGTAAGGCTTGATTCGTGCTCGTGAGGCCGAGGCGTGAGTCATTCTTACTGGAAACTTAAATCTCGCTCATACTCATAGTATCAGTCGTAGATGCATCATGAGAACCATGAGTAGACATGACCAATGCATCTCGCGAGGATATTATACTAATATCATGTTTATTGGATGTGATACTAAGGAATGAGTCTAGAGAGGCCGGGAGCTAAGTTGTGTTTGGGACATCTAGTCTTTAGAGGCCAAGAGTTGAGGCTCAGCGAAAGCTCTCTCATTAGGCAGGTGGAGCCTCTCTCACATGTATGAGCGGATTCTCGCTCATGAGATGGGCGAAGCCTCAATCACATGTTTGAACGGAGGCTTTCTCATGAGGAATAGACCTTGGGTTGGGCCTGAGTATGGAGGTTCGAGCAGGAGGACTGAGCTTCTGTCGCACAGGTTGAGCTTCTATTATACTGATTGAGCTTCTTACTTACGTGCATAAAGATTGGACTTGACTTTTCGCAAATCTTGTACCGGACCTAAAATGACCAATTTGAGTCTCATCCATAACAGTAAGTTTCATGTTTACATGAGTGACTCAAATACACCCTTAAAATGTATAGAGAAAATGCTTAGACTTAAAGTAAACTGAATTCAGAATCATGAGACATTTTCCCTCGAGGCTCTACTAAAGTGAAGTATAACTCTACTCCATTTCTAAATTCCAGCATCCCCAGTTAGCAGCCTTGTTAAGTCAACTCATAAAACTGTGCCCATGATTAACCTTAGTTGTTGTGTTTTACATTGCTGAAAGCGGTACTAGTACATGGGGATCCAAATCATAGCACGAGAAAAATGTGGGTGAGATATTAAAGGGACTCAAAACAAAACAAAAATTGGTGTCGAGTCGATATATAAAATGTAGACAGACATTGTTACGCCGAGTCCCAAAATCAAGCTCAAAAGAGAGGAAAATATTGAAATTGAATCGAAATCTGAAAACTAAATCAAGAAAATACGAAATGTATTGATTGGATTTAACCACATACATGATTATTTGAGGTATTATCAGGGAGGGGAAGAGAAATCTCGATAGTGAGAGAAGATGAAGAAATATTATAATAACAAGATTCTCGAGCTTCTTTTACTATTTCCATCGCGTCCTAGATGTTTTCATCTCCCATGTGATTATTGTTCGTGTTGGAAGAAGAAGGAATATAAGTTATTATTTTGTTTTTTTTGTTTTTTTTTTTTATGAATTGGAAATATTAGAGCAAAATAAAAGTTATCAGCTGCTACCCCTTCTATTTTTTAGGCAACTGGTGCCCTGAAAGGCTGAGACAAGTAGATCCAACCGAAGCAGAAAAAACAAAATTAGGAACCATTTTTCTTACTATTAAGACTGTTTAGTAATAACATGGAACTTATTAAAGTTTGGATTAATCCTTGGTGATAAAGTGGAACTTATCTTGTGATAAAATTTTCATTGCTGCCTTCACTAACATATGTTTTTTTTTGTAGTAACATGTGTCTAACTACTACCTACACGTGTCATAGTGCATGCATATGTCTCCCTCACGATTGACACATGTTGTCCTTTCTCTTCCACTAACTACACATGTAATGTGAATATCTACCCTCTCTTACTTTGTTTAGTGTATTTAATGAGAAACATAATGAATGAGAAATATGTGTGATTCTCCTTCTCTTTTGTCTCCTCTGTGATTTAATCTTTTGCCTCCTCCATGCAACAAACTTAAATACGTTATCAGCACTTTGTTCTTTATTTCCATTTGAGCATTAATCCTTCACAAACAAAAGTTGTTGGTTCTACCATTAATATCAAGTTGGATTTTCTAAAAGAAGGTATTCCTCAAGCTTCCTTTATGTATTTCCCTTAAAAGAAAATACTCATAATAATTATTATTTTGATTTTAATGCATGTTTGTCTTTCTTCTTCATCACATGATGATTATAGTACTTCTTGATAATACTAGCACTTTATCTTATCATTTGCTTGTATACTCCCTTGATAGTGATAGTTTTCTTTTGATAATGCATGTGATAGGAAATGTATTAATCCATAATGCATGTTTATCTCCCTTCTTTATTTAGAGATTTTGTATATTTGTTGATAGGTAAAATAATTTCATTTGTCCTTGATTAGAAAAAAAAAAAGTGTATTTCTTGTCCTCTTGAAAGAGACATATTTGATTTTATCATATACTATTAATTATCTCCCTTAAAGTAATGAATGTTTGTCCTTTTCACTCTAATTAACTAAGTTATGTGATAGGTAAAAGCATCTTTGATTTGTTTTGAATTTTACCATATAATGGGTGAAACCTAATCCTAATTTTCCCAATACATAATTCATCATCCCAACCCAATATCCCAATATCCCATCGTAATCCGGGAGTAAGTAAAAATGAGCGCCCACTATTGCAGATCCAGCGTCATAACAATGGATGGGGAGCCAAATATTTATTACACCACCCTCACACAATTATCAAAGTTTTCATTGGAGTTTACAGTCGTTTCTCCCACTTTCTCGCATAAACACCAAAAAAGAGTTATCTCTCGATAATTTCAGCTCAAAAAGATCCAGTCATGCCAACTAAAGTTACTCTTAATTTCTTGATAGCCTGTCTAAATTCATTAAATTTGAATTCTTACACAAAAATAGTCCAACTACACTAATTATTGGTCAGCCGGACAGCTGATTTATTTGGAAACGAGACTAGCAAAGTATTTTGACTATTTCCTCTCGTTCCTCTCCACATAAAACCCTAAAATGAAAACAACCACTACTTGAGCGCCGCTCTAATCAGATCGTCTCTAAAAGTGTTGAATCTGAGCAGATCAATTACCATTATCAAACCTTTGGACTTTGATTCACCTATTCCAACCTTTTTTTTTCTTATTTTACTCTTCATTCTTTAGCTTTTTGGTTATGTTTATGTTTTTCTAGATTGGGTTTGTTGGCTGAATAAATTGGTTATGCTTTGAAGAGGATAACAATACAATCAATATTTTCCTGTTCATAACTCCGATCTAGTTGCAACAATATTTTCTCCGGTAGCTTTTCTATAAACCGAGACTTCTACTCCGGCTTCGTTTCTTTATGATTGCGGTTATTTAATTTCTTAGTTTAAATTTACTCGTTTATATTCTTTAATGTCTATTTTAAGTTATAGGTTATGGGGTATGTTAATAGATTTGTATGATTGTTATCTTAATTATGTAATAATACCTCTTCATGTGAATATTTGGGTTGTTTATGGTTTGTTGTGTGTTGGTCTCAATAGTGATATTTTTAGTCCATATATATTTCAGAAAGAATTTTGGCCAACAACAACAACCACTCTAACAAGTCAAGCTCTGGAAACCAAGACAACTGAAACCCGTTCAAGATCATCATCAAACTCATTTGTTACTTCAACTTTTACAACATCTCTAGTTTCGAGTCGGCCCGAATCGTTCTGATACAGACACCCAAAAACTAATTCAGAATACCGTAGCTACTTGAGACACTTTGGTTACTTGAGACACTTTGGATACTACTTGGATAATGTTACCGCTACTTGGGTCAATGTTACCCTGATTGCTTTAAGCAATCTAAATTTAAAAAACTTCAGTTCATGTTTTTACATGTTTCGATGAACAGTGGGTTGGATTTGATCAAATTATTTCCTTGTGCATTGATACATCCTGGTTTTTTTTTGCAAAATCAGCTTGGTCCCGTTGGTTTGGTCCTCTCATTTGCGAGAGAGAAGACGGTACTGAAAAAGCGGGGGTCTAACAACCACACCCAATATTTCGCTTAGCAATTTGTATGGACTAACTCCAATATACTTTCAAGAGAATCAACTAGTCAGTCAGACTCAATCTTAATAAAAGTATATCAAAGAGCTATATCTCGTTTTCTCGATTTACTACTTACTCAAGCAAATAAAAATCTGCGAGTCGAAATGAATACAAGAGAAATCACTTGAACGGTACCAAAGACCAATGTTAAAGGATCAATCAATTTCAATCAACAACCAAAGGTTGGATTCCCCGATTGATCGATTCAACGCACAACCTGTGATATTTCAATTTTATAACAAAATATAATACGGAAAAGAAATAACACAGACACCAGAAGTTTTGTTAACGAGGAAACCACAAATGCAAAAAAAACCCCGGGACCTAGTCCAGATTGAACACACATTGTATTAAGCCGCTACAGACACTAGCCTACTATAAACTAACTTCGGTCTGGACTGTAGTTGAACCCCAATCAATATCATACTGATCCAAGGTACTGTTGCGCTCCTTACGTCTTTGATCCCACACTACACCAAATTCCCGGATTAGTAACAGAAGTGCGTAACAGCTTACTGGCCGTTACGAAATTCTCGTTACAAATGGTCGTTACGAAAAATTTGTAACAGGCACAAGCCGTTACGAATTTTTAAAAAATTCGTAACAGAGGCCAGCCGTTACGAATTTTTTTTCAGGCATGCCAGCCACATGCTTGGTCACACCTGTGTCGTAACACTTAGAGTTTTTACGTGTGCCATTCACACGCAAACTATTTTGTTTCCACCCAAGATGAGTAACACTAGAAGATATTTCCTCCCATGCGTGTGCCATTCACATGCGTGCCATTTCTTTTCTTCCCATGCCTTGGTGAAATCGATGAATCGATTTATCATTTTCTTTCTCCTTCTCATTTCTGCTCCCGCCCCTCTTCCTCCTCTCACAGAACCATCTTCAATAATCTTCGATGATCTCTTCTTTTCTCTCTTTCTTCTTCCTGAAGATTCACATCTGTTAATCGAGATTAGGATTTCGATTTCATCATCTATGTAAGTCTTTCATCATCTATTTTTGGGTTTCAGTTTTTCTGATTTTAGGTTTCAGTTTTTCAATCAGATTCTAGGGTTTGTTGTTCTGTTTGTTAATCAAATTTTAGGGTTCATCATCTTCTTTCAGGTTGTTTATGAGAGTTCCGAGTTGGAACTCTTTCATCATCTGATTTTAGGGTTTCATCGTCACCTGCGTAAGCCTCTCTCCACCCTCAGCTAAGCTTACCTTAATCGGATTGATCCGGTGAAGCGCTTGGATCGAGGTTTGTTATTCCCTTTTCTCTCGTGATTTGAAGTTTTTTAGATTTTTTAGTATTCGGTAATATAAACCCTAATCTCTTGTGAATTTCTGAATGTGGGTTTTGTTTGGAATTGAAGGATTTCAATGAAGATTTGTTTGACGAGATGAGCAAGTACGGAGAGATTGAAAGTCTTAATATCTGTGACAATTTAGCTGTTCATATGCTGGGGAATGTTTATGTTCAATTTAGAGAAGAAGAACATGCTGCTAATGCACTTAAGAATTTGACAGGAAGGTTTTATGCAGGTAACCGTTTTCTGAGGTTTAATTTTATTTTTTTCAGCATGATTTGGTAGAATTCTTTGGTTTGTGTGAATGTTGGATGCATATTTTTGTGTGTATTGATTAGGAGAATTCTTTAGATCAGTTGCAATGTTTGGTTTTTTTGCATAATGAGGATACTGAAACTAAACCGTCGAAGCTGCAGTCTTATATTTGGCAGATTAATGAAATAGATTTGAGTTCTGTTCAACACCATGTTTTTATGATGTGTTTTTTAATGGGATTTCCAGTAGTATCCCAAGGGCTAACAATTACTTTGCTTGATATATCGTGAATTTGCTTACATTACCGGTACCATTCCAGATGAGTCAAGGTAGTGTTTTAAGATTTAACTGCTGTATCTTGGAAATTATCGGCTTATGGGTATCGTTGATAAAAGCTGGTTTTGGATTTGCCTTTTATCTATTTCTAAAGCTTTTTCATTGTCACTGATTTATGTAATTAACTTCATTTTTATCTGTGTATCAGTGTATATGAGGCTTGTGTAATTATTTTTTGCAGAAGACAGGTGTAAAAGATCTAGAAAGTAAGATATTTCTTGTCTTCAGATCATTACGCGTCATAAAAGTAAGTATTCTTGCAATGTGATAATTCTAACACATTGAGTTCTATCAAATCTAACTTGCTTTATGAATTTTCTTGCTTAGCACATAACTTGTCTAGTATAGATTGCTGGCTTAAATTCCTCGATTGTAGTTCTTAAATGAGAATCCACTTTAAGCTTGTATAGCAATAAAGGGATTTACTTTTTTCGGCCATGTTACCTAAATATGTCTTATTCTTTTTTGTCGATGTAGATGGTGGCCATAACCAGTGAAGAAACAGTGCTCAGTGGAGAACACTATCTCTCTTCTAGATTTTGATGGTGATTATGACCAGGAAGAGGAAGAAGAATAAGAAGAGGACGAGGAAGAAGAACCTGTTACTCTAGGTTTCGTCGAGAAACCGAAGAATCCTAATTCCCTTCTCCCTCAGTTTTTTCCTAGCAAGGCTGGAGGAACACCTGTATGTTTTGTGAATTTATGCATTTTTAGCTTCTTACTTATAAAAATCGATGAACCAAAGATCACCTTTTCGCGATTGATCTGCGGCACCGGCTTCGTCTAGTTCATCTGTAGATCAACCAAGGTTTATACAACTTAAACACAAACATATATTCTTCTATCTATATATTTTTGTATCAGTCCATCAAATGATGTGTCTTTTATATTTATTTAAGGGAAGTACTTCTTAATGAAGAGAAAAGTATGTATGAGAGATATGCAGTTTTTTTTGCATTTCGAAACCATGAAGGAGAAGGAGCTGTCACTGCTATAATTGATTCTTTGGGTGTTGGGAGTGCTCTCCTACGGCATGAGGTATTTGAATTTCTGAACTCATCACCGATTGTTCAATATGGTACATGGTATAAACCATGTGTCTGTTTTATTTCCGTCGATTCTAACCATATTTGTTTATATGAAATTATTGTATAAGCCTCCTCATATTGTTGCTTGTTTCTTCTAATTTATGAATATGTAGAAAACAATAAATGGTGAGATGGTACACCTTAAGATAATGTGGAGTGATGTATTTTGCTCCAACTATAGCATACTCTGTACAAGTGAACTGTTTATCTTTCTAGTGGTTTTGATGTCTTTTCTTTAAACAAGCTTGGTTAGACACAGTTGATTTACCATCACAAAAGTCTCGTACTTGTGGAATTTGTGGAGATCCTCTACAGTTCTTGCTTCAGGTATTACTTAAAGAAATATGAGGAGAAGAAAAAGAAAAGTTTATATTATTAACATGTATGTTTTAATCGGCGTGTGATCCTTGATTACTAGGTTTATGCTCCGATCTCTGGAAAGGAGTTGACATTTCATCGAACGTTGTTTGTGTTCATGTGTTCATGTGTTCATGTGTTCATCGATGACCTGCCATCTCCAAGACCAACACCAGAAATAGAAACGGTGCCCAGAAAAGAAGTGCCAAAGGTGCTTTTTAAGAGGACATTTCACTTTCTTAATTCAAAATTTGCGTTAAAAACTCTTTACTGTTGTAACACTGGAAGTGTTTATGTAGTGTGAAGGTTCTTCGGTGTCAGCTGCCTCGGTCAAATGCTTATTACTCAAGTGAGCCTCCAAAATTAGATAAGGCCCGCAGATCGCTTGGAGATGGAGGTATCTTGTTATATTTTGATATAGCTTAGTATCGATAATCCGCTCTCATGGTATGCTAAGTTACATAATATGTTTATGATTTGTAATACACAGAATTCGTATTCGCTTAGGACATAGGAATGAACTTATAATGGTTTAAGTGAAAATGAACTAAACTTGTGAGTGCAAATACAAGTTGTCGAAACCTTTTCTGTTAATTTATTCTTAAACTAGTGGCATTGATCAAGGTTGTGTCATTTGCGTGCTCTTACAAGTTTATCATGTTAGTTTTGATCCATGAGTGGTTTGTTGCAGGACCAATTTTTTTTGGTTTGTATGGTGTAGTATGAACCTGAAGCCATGGATTATGGAAAACTTGATAAAGAATGCTTGACAACTAGTGTTTGGGAAGTATCTGCAAGTTTTGAGTAAGTTTCAATATAGTGTTTGAGAATGAACTGAACATGGGATCTTTCTATGTATTCCCTCAGAATTTATACTTAACAAAAAAATTTGGTACTTAGAAATTTGGTACTCAGAAGAATATGTTCTTTTTGGATTGATATGAATAGATTGAATGTTGATATGTATTGAATGAATGTTGATATGATTGAATGTGGATGAAGGATGGAATGATAAGTGTATGCAGCAGGTAAGTTTGGAATTCCGGCATATTTCCGGCAGAAAATGAACTGCCAGTCATATTGACCTGGTCAAAATTAGTCAATACTGACCAATTTTGACCAGGTCAATGTTGACTGGCATTAATTTTTTTGCAGTTACAAAAAAATTCGTAACGGCTTGAACTTGTTACGACCATGCAGTTACAAAATTTTCGTAACGGCTCTCAGCTGTTACCACGTGTCAATTTGTAATGGCTCTGCGCTGTTACTAACGCCGTTACAACACAAAATTCGTAACGGCTACATTGCCGTTGCAAAAAAATTATAATACCCACTTTTGAAACAGGCAATGGCCGTTACAACCCCGATTCGTAACGGTTTAGTTCTGTTTCTAATCCAAAAATTTGGTGTAGTACCAGCAAGATACTACGCACTTGATTCCCTTAGCTGATCTCACCCACAACTAAGAGTTTATACGACCCAAAGTCGAAGACTTTAATAAACAAATCTGTATCACATAGAAAATTCTACGGTAATAGATAAATCTGTCTCCCACAGAAATACCTACGAGTTTTTGTTCCGTCTTTCGATAAATCAAGGACCAATTGATAACCCGAACTTATATTCCCGAAGAACAGCCTAGAATTATCAATCACCTCACAACAATCTTAATCGACTAGCGAAAGAAGATATTGCGGAATCACAAACGATGAGACGAAGATGTTTGTGACTTCTTTTAATCTTGCCTATCGGAGAAATCAATCTCAAGCCAATCTTACGATTGTACTTAGTACGATAGAAATAGCAAGATCAGATCACGCAACTACAAAGAACATAGTTGGGTTTGGCTTCACAATCCCAATTAAGTCTTCAAGTTGTTAACCTACAGGATCTCGGTAGAAACCTAAGGTTAAAGGAGAATAAACTCTAGCCTATACAACTAGTATCACACAGGAGGTGTGGGGATTAGGTTTCCCAGATTCTAGAGTTCTCCTTTATATAGCCTTTCAAATCAGGGTTTGCAATCTAACTTACCTTGGTAACAAAGCATTTAATATTCACCGTTAGATGAAAACCTGATTAGATTCAAGCTAATATCTTTCAACCGTTAGATCAAAACTTAGCCTGTTACACACAAATAATTGCACGTTTATTTAGGTTTGTGTAACCGTACCAAAAAATTTGCACTTAGTTGGTTCAACAATAGTTAACCAAATGGTTAGCCATATGAGCACTTTCATATCAACCATATTTTTCTTAACCATAACTAGTTCAAATGACTCAACTGAACTAGTTAGAAAGTTGTTCAATATCTTAGATCTTTTAGAAGTATACAAGACACAATTGAAGCAAACACGATTTGATTCACTCGAATCGATTCATGAACTTTATAGCCACGGTTTCCAATTATGCATTCCTTAGTTTATATAAGTTTAAGTTCACGAATAATCGTTTTTAGAAAATAACCAACCTAAGTACGCATACTGGTACGCGGACTTAAGTACCCGGAATAGATTTGTTTTCAGTTGACAAACTCCAGCAGAATTTCATGGGACGTGAACTTCCGATTGTGCGCATACTGGTACGCGGACTTTAGTTCCGGTTTTCCTGAGTAGCAAAGTACGCATACTTTGGTTCAAGGAATAAGGACTTACACACGTATGCGTTATCACACAATGTTTATATCCAACAATGATTATATATTCTAAACTCTCATTTCAATCATTGAAACATTCTTAGAGGACGTTATATAGTTGTTCTTCACAAACCCTTTTTCGTCAAAGCAATTTTCAAGTAATTGAAACTTAATATGACTTTCGTCACTAGTAAAGATGAACTTGTCCAAAGCGAAAGCTTACCAACACATATTTCGGGAAATAGATAAGCGAGATAAACTCGGCTCGAAATAGCAAATGTGTATAATCAAAGTCTATATAACAATACGACTTTTGTCTTAAGATAGGAGATAAAGTAGATAAGCTTTTGAGTGATAGATAAGTTCAAGTCTCCACATACCTTTTAGTCGATGAAGTTCCACCAGTTCCTTGAGTAGTTCTTCGTCTTGCATGATGATCGCCATGGAGTCTAGAGCTCAACTACACTTTCTATCCTAGTCCGAGACTTAGCTATAAATAGACTAGAAATCAAGACTTATAGTTTTGATCACTAACATTGACAAACATGCTTGAGATAGCAACACATGCGAGTTCGACCGAGCAGTACTCTAACAGGTGCTATGAAATTGTTTTTAGCTCTGAAAGAACATAATTTATAGGCAAGAATTGGTGGAGATACTAAAACGTGTATGAATTTTGTATGATCTTGAAATATTTCTGTAAGGTCTCTGATTTCTTAAATCGGTTGTATTAATAAATCTATCGAGACTAGCCTCTTTTCCAAAAAAAAAATTAAAAAAAAAATACCATATAAAGTTGTACCTTTATGATATTATAATATATTGTCTTTACCTTTTCAAAAACATGATGCACGTATGTAACATTTTTTTATGAAAAAAAGAAGAAGAAAGAAGACGAAGAAGATAATACATTATGATTTTGTACTACTTGTTAGAAAAAGTAGTGTACTACAAATTATTGCCATTAAGTATTTATAGTTTATGTATGGTATATATGTATGCATGTTATTTACGCCATCACATGTTATGATATCAATAAGGCCAAACATGATGCTTGTTATCACTTCCCTATCCCCTATATGTAGGGAAAAATCCAAAAAAGCAAGTCCTATGGTCTCCCATATCCCTACTTAGTAGGGATATCCCTTCCATACATTTCAAAGTGGATCAGATCTGATCCCGACAGTAGGGAAGGGAAATGACATGGAAACTGAGTAAGTTTCTACATTTCTGTGTAAATTTCTGCTTTATGGAAACTTCGTATCCGTTGTCAGTTGAAACGGATACTCAGTTTCCGTGTCATATTACACAGAAACCAAGTTTATGTTTCCGTAAAAAAAAATTGTTTGACCTTTTTTCTTTTACACCTCTCTCGCACCCGATCCTAACCATCCATCATTCACAACAGTTCTATCTTCTCTACTGTCGAATGTCAAGGGTCATTTTTTTTTCAAAAAATACTCTATAAATACAACTCTAATTCTCTATACAAATCACTCCAAATCCTCTTCTCACAAATTGATTTTTTCACTCAAATCTCTCAAATTATCTCCTTTAATGGTTTTTTTATTATTTTTTTTTGCTCACCACAATATCACAAACTCAAAAGGAAAGAAAAAAGCATAGAGCGAGATTTACTAGCTAGGAAGTTGTTCACATTGTTACTACGTGTTGATCCCTAGATGAAAGTAGTTTTGAAGACAACAATAAGTTTTATGATACCCTTTTTCACAAATTTCTAGAAGCTTGTGGTGGGAATCCACATGTGCGTACTATATTTTCCCAATTGTAAACAAGAATGTCAACGGGCCTCAAATATAACCATCAGACAAGAAACCCAAAGAAATTTTTTTCCTAGCAGGTACACCAGCCTTGTAACATATATCAATGAAAACATCCCAAACTAGGTCATGTCGGAATTTAATCCCCACATCACTGGCACAATGTAATGCGTGGTCACCAAAAATATCCATTTTCATGTTGCATCTATCACACAAACTACCCCCAATGAAGAGGGTTATACCGAGTCTATAACTAACCACACTCCTGAACTGCCTCAACCCAAGACTCTGATTAAGACCACAAATGGGTAAGGCCAAAGAGAATCTTTATGGTGCTTAACCCTATTACACTGCCACAAAATTGCATCACGTTCTGACATCTGAAAGGTAGAGAGGATCTGCTTCTTGATATCCTTAAAGTAGGTGATTGTCAGGGAATGCATGGAATATGGGAAATATCTTCAAGGTCATATATAGTAGGCAAACCACACACCTGAATGAAAGATTGCAACGCAAGCTGGTAGGAGTTGCTAGTGACTACATGGCCACACACTATTCAGAATATTCTGCTGGATGGAGTTGACACTATGAAGCCAAAAAGTAATATTTACTTGTATCCGACATAGTATATACCCCTCCCCCTCCTTGATGGGAAGAGTGGCAATACGCTGTTATAGGGGACTGAACCCTGCACCATCACCCATAATTAACTGCCCCAGGTATATGAACAAATGATCATCCAAAAGAGTTGTGGCTTGTTGTAGGGCTAAGGGATGTGTAGTGTGAATAGTTAAATAAAGCCTAGAAACACATGTACAATTGCGTAGCAGCAATAATTCACTATGTGGGTCCTTAAGTTTCCTGATAGCTACCATCAACTGTATGGTTTTGTTGACTCTACTTACGAGACCATATCACTGCAAAACTGTAAGTCCATACTAACCGGTCCACCAAGAAGTTGAACACCAATTGGAGGCCTGCTTATGTTGATGGGAAAGACACCCACCTCAAGGCTTTTGAGATCGGTAGTAGGCCAAAACAACTCTATTTTATTGATATTAAGGTGTAAACCTCTATTGTTGCCTTTAGATTGTATAATATGCAAAGCTTTAAAAACCTCCAAAGTATCCCCAACCACACTACTATCATCTAAATACCAAGCTTGTAAATCCATTTTGCATTGAGTGGCAGTTTTCTTCACAAGTGGGTGCAGAGTTAAAGCAAACAATAAGGGACCAAAAGGGTCTCCCTGTTGCACCCCTTGAGCCTAGGACAAAATAATTTATTCTAATAAAGTCTAATCGGCTTGACTTCCTTAAAATAGTCGGGCACTGCTGCCTAACTTCCTTAATGAGAGTTGTTTTATCAATCATATTGAAAGCATTGGAAAACTCAACCAAAAACATAGAGATGTCAATCATCGTACCTTTCAATTTCATAAGCTTATTCACTAAAAGAAGAATACTCTCACAACCACAGGGGATGCCCACTCCAAAATGATAATCACTCAAGTAGGTGGCCATCTCTTTTCCAACAGCAGTTGAAGCCAGCTTAGACACTAGTCTTCTCCAAACCGTACCGACAGATATATGTCTGAGATCATCACCCGACTTCATAAGTGGAGTGAGTGGTGCGTTGGCAATGAATTCACCTAAGACAGATGGATAGTTTCCTGCTAGCCAAATGTTGACTACACCAGTAATGGATGGAAGCAATTCGTCTGCCACAACTGAAGCTACACCACTCATAGCATCAAGAAGGAGTTACACACATAAACCATCCCTCCCATAAGAGGTTCCCTTAGAAAACTCTTAATGGCACTTAACACCGATCTAGAGTCGACTGAAACCTCAACATTGATATCATCAGTAGGAATTGAGGGTGAAGGGGTGTGGGGTGTTTGTACTGCAATTCAGTGAGAGTATCCTCATTACAGGGAGCAATGCCATTGAAAGATAATACCCGGCCCGTATGGCCACAATATAATGCTCGTAATCAAATTTCCTTATGCAGGCATGGAAATTAGGTGAGGTTTGGCTTTTTTTAGCATGTCGTTTGTCTCGCGGTTTCCGAACTGGTAGATGTAACACCCTGTTGAGGATAATGGTACAACCATTTGGTTCCCTCCAAGTAGATAAATATTGGTTTATCGTAACAACTTGCAGCTACTTTCTGACACTAGATTTATCCTCTCGAGTATACTTAAGGAAATATAAATTAAAAATGCAGATGGGTAATAGAAGAAGTTGAATCCAGGAAGATACAACTTTGGGATTAACTAGCACTTTATCCAAACAAAATTTTAAGGTTCTCGAGAAATTAAGCCTGCAAGGAGGGGGAATACACGCAACTACATAGAACTGCCTTTGAAAAACCATATTAAGTAGCTTCGGAAAAAGAAAACATGATATAGTGTCCTCATTCAAATTCTTGGCAGTGATGTTTTCATTAGGTACTGCTACAACAGTTGGTGGCTTGTCAATGTTGTGGATAAGAAAATCTGCACTACTGCTGTTAATGGTTTCGTAATAGAGCATGATGGTGTTTTTTATATCGTTATACAACTATACGAGGACTAGTAACATTATCAGCAGAAATATGACTCCAATAATTCAGGTATTTATAAATTCTTATTGAGGTCGGCATAGTTGTGCTGGTTTAATCTCAGAAGATTCTTAAACATTTTTTTTTCCAAATACACTAGCATTTTGTAGCTGCCACCTTTAAACTTGGATGAGTATATATACCTGCAACCACTGACTGTAATTCAAAAGTTATAAAGGGTATTATACCAGGCTTTGGTGGAAGCATACAAATTCACTTAACATAAGAACATTCAAAAAGCAGCAAATAAATTGATTCAGTTTCTAAGTTACATAATATGCACTTACTGTCAACTGAATCTGTAAAGGAGCCTAAGATTTGTTACACATGCAATGTATTGTTGGTACACTTCCATAGAAACAACTTAATTCTTTTAGGTGAGTCTACTTTCCATAACTTAACCCTTTTTGTTAGAGCATTACTTGGTTAAACCCACCAAGCGTGGGTATGTCAAGTTTGGTTGCCAATTTAGTTCCATAAACAGAAGTCACTTGATTTGATTACTAAAGTCAACTTTGTTAGGTTAGACTAGGAACATATAAATGTTGAGACTTGCTCTTATTATTCATAGAGAAACTGAAGACGTATCGACATCAAAGAATACATCATCCTTGAGTTCGAGGTTAGTAACCACATACTTGCTTGTTTTATTTCTATTATATGTTTTTTATCAAGTCGGTATTTATTGAAATCAAAATATACGGAAGAATCGGCTGAGTTAAGGAAAGAGAAGTTTTGCAAATCGGCAATCGACTCAGTCAATTATTTTTCCAGGTTCAATCTTTCGTTATCAGTGTTCATTAAATTTAGCTTTTTTTTTTGGGAATTATAGCAGTTATATCAATGATTGGTGTTGGTTCTATAATCCAATCTAGGTATTAAACATGTCTGAATCATCGGGAATACCAATTTCTCGACCTGTTTCATCAAGTTTTGAACAAAATGAATTAGTTAGGGTTTCATCTATGGATTATTCTAATTTTTTGATCGGAAAAAAATGGAAAGATCCAGCTCTTGTCATTTCAGATGATGTAATTGATGCAAGTTTAGATGAATGGAAATTCAGTCTCATTAGAAGACTAGATTTCGTGAAGTTAAAATTGGAGACTGCTGACACTGCTTTAAGGAGTCAATGGAAATCTCAGGTAACTGTAAGTTAATTCCTCTAGGAAATGGTTTTTTCATTATCAAATTAGAAAGTGTAAAGGATCAAATGCATATATATCATGGTTATTGGACGGTTGGAACACAAGTTCTTAAATTTCGATTTTGGTAAAAGAATGTTAAACCTGAAAACCAGAAATCTTCTACTGCCTTTGTATGGGGTCAATTACCTGGTTTGAGTATTGAATATTGGACTGAAGCAATTATTATGTCGATTGGAAGAGCATTAGGAAGGCCAGTTCAAGTTGATGAAACAACTCTTAAAAAGGAGATTGGTTATTATGCAAGTGTTTTGGTTGAAATAGATTTATCTAAATCTATACCATATAAAGTATGGGTTGAATTAAAATTTGGTGGTTTCTCACAGAAGGTCCAGTTTCCTAAGATTCCAAAATTTTATAGCCATTACAAAGTTGTTGGACATTTTGCGACTGAATGTAAGATTAAAAGGAAGGAAGATTCTCTTGGTGAAGAAGATAATATAGTGATTATGGAAAAACCTAAGAAAGTTTGGATATACAAACCAAAAGAAACTCAGATTCCCAAGCCAACTGGTTTTGATATTTGTTTTACTCCAAAGAATAAGTCATTACAAATTAATGAAGGACTTTTAAGTGATGATAATGAGGTGGATGCTATCATTCCTCCTATTTCAACTACATGAGAGTGTTTTACTAATTCTTTTTCTGGTGTTATAGATTCTCCTAATGAGTTTCTCCCTTTATCTGCAGAAAAATTAATTCGGGTATCTATTATTCCTTCACTCATAACAGTTGAGATAAACAAACAAAGCAAAGAGGATGATATACCAGCTATTTTGCATAATTTTCCAATACTACAGTTTGGTGCATTGGAATCCTTTGCATCTGTAGGTAAATTTCAAGTACTGGTTGATGTAACTGGTGAACTGTTATAGCACTGCCCGGTCGAACTCACAAGCGTTGATATCTCAAGCTCGTTTGTCAAGTTTAGTTGCCAAAACTATAAGTCTTGATTTCTAGTCTACTTATAGCTAAGTCTCGGATTAGGATAAAAAGTGTAGTTGAGCTTTAGACTTCACGACGTTCATCGATTGAAGACGAAGAACTACTAAGGGGAGCTTGTGGAACTTCATCAACAAAAATTATGTGGAGACTTGAACTCATCTATCACTCAAAAGTCTATCGACTTCATCTCTTATTTGAGACAAAAGTCGTATATCCATATAGACTTCGATTATACACATTTGATATTTCGAGATGAGTTTAACTCGCTTACATATTTCTCGAAATATATGTTGGTAAGCTTTCTCTTTAACCAAGTTCATCTTATATTCTTGACGAAGTCAAAAGATGATCATGTGAAAATCTTCTGGTAACATCTTACATGATTTGTGTGAAACAGTCATTTGGTGTAGCCTCGAAATGTTTCGTATTGATCATTCGATCACTTGAAAATTGATTTGAAGCTAATAGTTTGTGTGAGACAACTATTCTCATCTTCTAAGAATGTTTCAATGATTGAAATGGGAGTTTAGAACAATTAACCATTGATTGGATATAACATAGTATGCGTACTTGTATGCTAATTGTTGCAAGTTATTCCAAGTCCGGGAACCATAGTATGCATACCCGTATACGTACTGGTTGGTTAGTTGAAAGTCTGGGAACTTAGTATGCATATCCGTATGCGCACCGACGTGAGTTTCAAGTCCGGGAATTAAACTGAGTTCGGTGGTGTACGACAGTATGCGCACATGTTCGCATACTGGAGAACTCAGACCATGTCCGGCTACTTAGGTGCGCGTACCTGTTTGCATACTTGAGTAGGTTATGTTCTAAAATTGGTTTGTTCATGAAATAATACATTTATAAATTAAGGAATGCAATCTTTTGCAAACTGTGGCTATAATGTTCATGAATTGATTCGAGTGAATCAAAATCGATTCTGCTCCAATTGTGTCTTGTATACTTTTATGAGAATATAAACAATTGAACAACTCTATAACTAGTTTCATTTGAGTCATTTGAACTAGTTGTGATTGAGATGAACAAGGTTGATGTGAAAGTGTTTATATGGCTAACTTCGGTTAACTATTGTTGAGCCAACAAGGTGTACACGTTTAGGTACGGTTACCCATATCTAAATGAAGTCACTTTTCAATTATGTGTAGCAAGCTAAGTTCGATCTTACGGTGGAAAGATATTAGCTTGAGTCTAATCAGGTTTTCATCTAACGGTGAATATTGAATGCTTTGTTACCAAGATAACATTGATTGCAAATCCTGATTTGAAGACTATATAAGCATGATAGATGCATTGACTAACCGAAAAGCTTTTGTTATTAAAAACAAAGTCATTCCTGTTTCGACCAGCTCTGGATAACCTGTCTCGGGTCTTGATTACTATAATTTATCCTTTACTGATAATCCCCAAATAAATGACACATACCTAAATTAGTCGGTTCCTTTTACTCCAAATATCCAAAAATACTAACAGGGGTAGCAAATTACTTGGGGGTGTACCAATCCCTTACAAATATATGTTGTCTTATGTGGGTACATTATTTATATGTCCCTACTTTTGACACTCAATAAATATATCCTTATACAACAATAAATATGTCCCTACTTTTTAATATCCTTATCAATTTAAATTACCTTAATACCTTCATCCATATAATATTTTTTTTTTATTTCAAAATGAAACAAAAATCTCCCTCTACCACTTCACCACCACCACTAGCACCGCCACCACCAACATTCAACTATCATTCCACCACCACCGTTCAACGACCATCACCTACCAACCACCACCACCACTAATATTCCACCACCACTCATTCACCACCACCATTACACCACCACCAGTTCCTCCACCACCACTAGTCCGTCGCCGCCACCATCCCTAGTCCGCCACCGCCGCCACCGCCACCGTCGCCACCACTGGTTCGAATATTTTTGTATCAACAATAGTAGTTGATCCAAATAAAAATAGAATCAACAGTAGAAGTTGATCCAATTTAGGGGATCAACAATGGTAGTTGATCCAAAAAAAAAAAGGATCAACAGTAGAAATTGATCCAATTTAGGGGATCAACAATGGTAGTTGATCCCCTAAATTGGATCAACAATGACAGTTGATCCATGTAAATGGAGTGAACTTGGCGTGATTGGAACACGCATAATCTGACATGGAGTCACTCATGCTACCATTGCACCACAAGTTCAACATTTGAAGAAATTTGCATGATTTAAACTACAAGTATGATTTAAACTACAAGTATGATTTAAACTACAAGCATGATTATACTAATCCAAGGAAATGTTCTCAACAATAGGAGTTGAAAGGATCAACAACAGTAGTTGATCCCATAGAAAATTGGGTCAACAACATGAGTTGATCCCATAAAATGGATCAACAACAATAGTTGATCCCATAAAAAATTGGGTCAACAACAGGAGTTCATCCGATAAATGGATCAACAACAGGAGTTCATCCGATAAATGGATCAACAATAGTAGTTGATCCATAAAAAAATTGGGTCAACAACAGGAGTTGATCCATAAATGGGATCAACAACAACAATTGATCCCATAAAAACGTATAAAAACAACAATTAATCATCACATGTAGCTTCATAAACAACAATCCAGACTTCATAAACGTATAAACAACAACAATTATCTCCAATCCATTCTGACATACATTAGCAGCAATTCAGTTATACTAAAACACATACCCATTCCTCCACCAGCTGCAGTTTCAGATCCACCAAGAACCATCAACCACCATCTATAATCCATAGCAGCAACCACCAGTTTCAGTATCAATAATTTACCAAAAACTAAAAATCAAAACTTAATCATACCAGTTTCTGAATCAATAATCTCGATCTCAATTAAATTGAAATAAAACAAAAAAATCAAGTTAAATCATAATACTGAATAGATATTTGGCTTCAATGAATCGAACATGAAAAGATATCTTTGAATCTTCAACTCGAAATTCAAAAATCGAAACCCTAAAAATCAAATCGATCTCTGCATCTGGTTGCGAAATCAATCCATAACCTAAGATGATGAAGAACAATTAATAACTAGTTGAAATCGAAACAAAATTAGTGATCAATCTGTTGATAGTAGTGGCGGATGCGGCGGAGATGGTGGTGCTGGTTTGTGGTGGCGGCGATAGAGAAGAAGAATGAAGTTTCTATATAAAAACGAAGAAGAATGAAAGAAAGAGAGGAAGGTTAAATAAGGTAGTATAATAATTATTTTTTTGGAAAAATTTACAATTATACCATCAGGGATATTTGTAAAGTTTTATAGGGATATTTGTGAAGGCCCATCAGAAGGAGCAAGGTATTGAAAGCGCGAAGCGAAGCGTGAAGCGTTTTTTATTTTTACGAAGCAATGTGTATGTTGAAAATGACTTTACTAAGTCAAAAACAGTAGCGTGGCACAGTGATTCACTTTAGTTAATTTCAAAAACAGTAGCGTCCAGTTAATTTCAAAAACAGTAGCGTGGCACAGTGATTCACTTTAGTTTAAGTCGGAGGTTAAAAATGACTTTACTAAGTCAAAAAGTTCATCAATTAAAGGAATTTTCCGCTTCATGATAGATTCGTTTCGGAGCGAATTGGAAAAATCTGGAGCGAAGCGTAGAAACGTAGCGTGAAGCGGCGCTTCATGGTAGATTCGCTTCATAACTACGCTTCGGAGCGAATTTGAAAAATCTAGAGCGAAGCGTAGCGTGAAGCGGCGCTTTTAAAAGAATGATTAATTGGGCAAAACTAGTCATAAAAACCCAAGGTGACCAAACTTGTGGTACAAAAACCCCACTCAAATGTTGGGATTCATTAAAACTCCATCTTAAACTAAATTGATACAAAAACCCCAAATTTTAAAAAATTGATACAAAAACCCAAAATTTTAAAAAATTGATACAAAAACCCCAAATTTCAAAATTGGTTTCATCAAATTTTATGATGAAGCCAAAAATTGGTTTCGTCAAATTCTATGAGGTTTCATCAAAATTTTATTTTTTGGGGTTTTTGTGTTACTTTTGTTTTGGCGGGTTTTTTGTGGATGAATAGTGACACCTTTGGGGTTATAACTCGCGGACCGTTAATTGGAGGATATTTTACTGTAGCTGCCGGCATGGTTTTTCAATGCCCGTAGTCCATCGACCATGCCGGTTTTCATTGAAAACTATGCCGGCACATATCCCCAATTAGTTTTTCTATCCCTCAATTAGAAATTCTTTTAAAAACCATGAGAAGGAGGGACAATAGTTAATTACCACTTGTTGGCCGACCTTTAGGGAGTCCTTCTATGTGATGAGAAATCTGCAATTTGTCAGTCACAACAAATGTTCAAAAAAAAATGAAATTGGTTTTTCTAAATTCACAATTTCATAAAATTAACATTAAGCTTGAGATAATTGATCAAATTGATTGCAAATTTCCTTCAAATACAATAAATAAAACAAGGTATCAGATTAAACATTTTCAAAATCTCAATTACACTGTTTGCAATCGATCAATCTCAGTATCTTTTATATTTAAAAAAAAAAATTAGTTCTCAATCCTTAAAATCCAAATCAAGGAATCCACAAATGATAATTCGACCTCAATTCAATGCAAATAGAACATGGAAGTCCCCATTTAGTCGATTGAACCATTTATTTTAGTCGAACAAATTTCATACTTATAAATCAAATTTTCTGTAGAAAAACAGCGTTCAGAAAGAACTTTCACGAAGAAGACGACGGGCGATGGGCCCGGTTTAACAATCCGTTACTGATATACGACCCGACCCGACACGACTAGCTCAGAAGTCTCGATCAAACCTAATTTTTTTCTCCTCGCCGTATATTTTTCAGAATACAACATTAAGAAGTACCCAATTCTTCAAACTTTGAATCCTCCGTAGAATCGTAGTACACAACTTAGTGACGAAATCCTTGTTCCTTGAACTTAATTCAATATCCATGAAAATAAAAAATCCAACAAATACCATGACTTCCAACATGGCAACACCTTACTATTTGAATACAATCAGTCTAGATGAGAGATTAATAGCATCATGAACAAAGTGAGACAGAGGATCAACAGAGATGAGAGAGCAAGGAGGAAAAACTTTAGGTTTAGCTATTTTGTGTTTTTTACCTTAATAAATTAACTACGGTATTTTCAATTTTTATGTGAGAATTTGTTACGCCTGTATCTCATGCAGAAGTCTTTTGCAACACGGGAAACAAGGTGCATTACATTTGAAGAATCCAACCGCCAACACGTGGAAGTCTTTTTGGATAATACGATACAAAAGCCCTACATCTAGCCGTACATTTCACTAGATAGATGATCGAGAATTCAATTCCTTGGCCATCGCCATTCGATAATTCCATTTTTTACCGTCTTTCTTTTATTTCGACTAGACATTATGTTTTTGTTGTTTGTAGATGCTATCAACTGGTTTTATTCGTGTTTTATTTAGAGCAACAAAAATAAAGATTAAGATTAACCAACCAACCAACCAACCACTCTTTGTTTTGGTAATTAATCGGCCTGGTTTATCCTAATTGAATGGAGCACTAGGCAAAGAAAAAGAACGAAAAAAAGTCCACCTGAAAACAATGTGATAATTTGAAGTTTTTTTGCCGATCACGAATCATCGTTTCTCCGTTTAGCCAAGATTATCCATTTGAGAATGGTCGAAATGGTGTTTTCCCGATAAATGAAACTCCAACGTTGATTTTGGGTCATCTAGTCTTGGTATGAGGGAGGTTATTTTTATGGGTTCTTAATTTTGATAACACCTTCATATTAATTTTTCCATCCCTCCTATTTTGTAGGATCCAACCACAAAAGTTTCGCCTTCTATTGGAGACACAAGAAATTTGCAACCCTATTAGCAATCTTGATCCGACTTATGTAAAGAAAAAGGATCTTTTTGTATCGGGTCCGTGGCCAAATAGTTGCAGAACAACTCGCTCCTCTTCTTTCTCTCTCGCTAATCTTCTTTCATTTTCAATTCCTTCTACTCTATTTCTCTTCGTACAGAATCTGAGCTCGCTCTTTCATTAAGTCGCCTTCCATATTTGATCTCTTTAAATCCTCTTTTTCAAGTTACTTCACCTGATTTAGGGGTTCTCAAAATTTACTTGATTGAACCATTAAGCTTGGGCAGAAACTCAATTCATCCATATTCATCTCTTGATCGTTAGGTTTCATTTAGTAATGATTCCTCACACACACACCGACATCAAAGAAATCAAAGACATGAGAAAATAAGCGGAGATCCAGGTTAGTGACTTTAGTTTGAATGGGTTTTCATGGAGTGATTTTTCGGATGGTTTTTCATGAAATTCTACCTTTAATCTTTGAGAAGATTTTCATGAAATGATGATCTTATTAATTTTAATACGCCACTTTAATTAGAATGGCAATTTTTCAAGAAATGCCTAACACCTTAATTTGTGAACTTCAACTGTTTGTTAATTTTCCTAATAGAAAACACATGTTTAAAGCTCAATTGCAGTGATAAGTTTACAGCTGCTGATATCCTATTTAGTTATACTTTGAGTAACCAGTATTTCTCCACTCTTATTACAAACCAAAATTCAAATCCGATGAGTAGGCAGTGTAATGTGCTTGGAACATCATCAATATATCAGTGTACTAGCAAAAAGGTTTCCATAGCGTAGATTGTCCCAACTTGGTTGAACAAAATTCCTGGAACTTACCAAATAGTGAATATGACAATGTCTCAATTTAGCTGACTGCAAATTGCATATATGCACATGTTGGACTGAATTGAAAGGTAGTAGTAGTTTGGTGATGATTATTACATTAGAACCACAATCTGAGATTGGTATCGATAGTGTAGAATGTCTTAAGTTGGTGGGATTGAATTCCTGGAAATTGCCAGATAGATATATATTTTCTTGCCTGATGATGATTATCGTCCATTTCAAGAGTCACATTTCTTGCGATGGGTCAGTAATGTATTTATGAAAATATATGGGTCCTTAATCAATGCGTTCATCTCAGGGGTTCCAAAATCTGGCCCAAAGTTCCAGACTAGGTATTGTGAATTATTCATCGGTCCATGGACAAAGGATTTGAAGTAAATTATTGAAGTAAATCGAATTTCACCATCCAACATGTTCTTAATAATTGCATAGTAAGACTATTTTGGCGATCCATCTTAGTAAAATTGAAGTACTTACTTGAACATAATGAATGGTATTTGCCTTAGTATACATGTTTTTGCATTTTACTATTTTAGAGATTAAAGTGTCACATGTTGTATTGTTATAGGCTTTGCTGATTTTCCGATTTTGCCCTACACATTTTTGGGAGCATTAGATGTTGGTTAGTTTCACGCTTGTCCACACAAAATTTCTCACTTCTTCTCTATCTCTCAGCAAATGGATTGGTAAAGTTAATTGATAAAGTATGTGGGTTTGTAAATATTTAAATGTATGTATTTTAGTTGCTTAGGATTGATCTGGGTTTGATTTAGATTTTAGGTGTATGCCTTTTAGTTGTTCATTTTTTTTAGGTGTATGCCTTTTAGTTAATTGACAAAATTTCTTAGAGAAGAGTTAAGTAGATATGCTTAAGAATATATTTTGTTTCTTTATGTTTAGAACTTCACGATATCCATGGTACTTTAATCTACTAAGTTGTAACTGATTCTGCATTTTTTGACAGATTTGGACTTTGACAAATCACACTTGCAGACTATAAACCAAACACCCATTCCTCCATACCTGAGTGGAAGTAGTGAGTTTTCAGTAGTTGTTTTATTCAGATTTGAACAATGTTGAGACATTTGGTAGTTAGGGCAAAAACCCAGAAGCAAGGAAAACTTCTTCTTCTTCCACAGTTGAATCACCAGAGGGAAATACATAGTAGGAACAAAAAGGCTATGGAATTAATAGCAAAAGGGTGGAATGCTTTACATGAAGTTGATAGGGTTATTGATTTTACTGAACCTACAGACCCACGTCTTCATCCTCTATTCAGAGTAAGAAAAAACTAACAACCCCTTTTTATAATTTACTGAACCTCTATTTTAATCACTGTAAAATGATGATAAAAAGTTGTAATTTTTATCAATTTTAGGTCTTATAAGGTTTAATCAGCGTCAAACGATGATAGAGAGTTCTCATTTTTTGGGTTTTTGTGTGTATTAGACCGCAAAACAGAATTTTGAATTGGCTTTGGAAGTGGACAATTCAAATACTCATGCAAGGTATTGGTTGTCTAGGTTGCATCTGAAATATCAAGCACCTGGGTCATGTAAAGCCATGTGAGTACACCCTTGAGGATTTCTGTTTATTACATGTTATTGAATCTGTATAATGTTGATAACAATGAGTAAATGAGTAAATGAGATTTGAATTTGAATTTGTGTGTTTTCTGATTATATTTTCCAACAGTGGAGCTGCTCTACTAGTGGAAGCTGCAGACATGGGTGATGCAGATGCACAATATGAGTTGGGTCGCCGTTTGAGAGTTGAGGTTAGGCTCTTCCTCTGTCCGCCTTGATACACTGACTGTATTCCAACTGATTTCATTTTAATCGATTGCTATTTCCTAGCATTACATCTTTGGATTTTAAGCATGATATACTTCTAGTGGTTTAGAGGTAGACTCCAATTATGCGGATAAAAAAAAATGTAGATATTCAGTCTAGCATATGTGGTGTTATGATTTGGGCCGCCGTTTGAGAATTGAGGTTAGGCTCTTCTTCCATTGCCTTGATACTACACGGACGACATTCAGACTGATGTCATTTTAATCGATCGTCATTTCCTAGCATTACATTTTAAAATTTTAAGCGTGATATACCTTTTGTCAAGAACCCAAATCGAAGAGGCTGGAAACGTTGGATCTTGATGTGGTTTAAAGGTAGATTTGTATTATTCTCCTGGTTGTAACTCCAATCATGCGGATAAAAATCATCTAGACATTGAGCATGTGCTGAAACCAGCAGTCTAGCATATGTAGTGTTATAGGCTTATAGCACACTGTAAAGTTTCAAGGTATCCTGTACATTTGTGTATTGATTCCTTCCTTTTTCTTTTGGTTTCGGTTTGATAGAATCCTTATGTCGAATCAGAACAACAAGCTTTTTATTATTTGGAGAAAGCCATTGAACAGGTACGCAGCTTTCTTCGGTTGGCAAATCATAGATAAAAAATTCTTCCGAGATGATATTGAGCTTTAATATCGTTAATCCCTAATAGCATTTCCTAATAACGTACTTACTTTAGATTTTCGTGTTCTAGTTGCATCCAGGTGCTCTGTATCTTATGGGCTCGGTATATTTGACTGGGGAGTGGGTGAAGCAAGATATGGCGTCTGCTTTGTGGTGTTTCCATAGAGCTTCAGAGAAGGTAATAAAACTTTGTTTCTGTTGTCATAACGCTGATGAGAATCCTTTCTGTTTCATCTCTGATCTTCCATGGGTTTTTTGAACATCGTAAGGAATTAGCATAACTAGGAAGCACATATGATAGTCAGAGTAGAATTTGGGGAACTTATGAGTGTGTGCTTTCCTAAAATATGTTTGTTTTCATTTATATTCGAAGAAACCATGTGTTGTCCGTTAACTAGAGTTGTACATGGTTAGCAGGGAAAGCTGCCATTGCATCCTTGATCAATGATGCTAGCTTTTTTAAGAGAGTCACAGTTGATCAATTCTCTTCACTGGAAGAAAAAAAAGGATTGTAGAATTATTATTTTTAATGCGTGAATCATACTTGAGTAAATGACTTGAGTAAAATTTTGCAGGGACATGTTGGTGCAGCCATAGCATATGGATCACTTCTATTAAAAGGTAAGCTTTCTCTGTCTAAACTTAATATGGTCATATATATTGAGCACTTCTGAGCTATGTTGTAAAAGGCGAGCGCCTTTGGCGCTTAAGCGCCAAAGGCGCACTAAGCGCAGGTCTAACGCCTAGCCAAAAAAGGCGCCAAGGCGCCAAAGTATACCTTCACCTGTTGTTTTCTAAATCTCGGGCGCTCTAGGCGCTCGCCTTAGGCGCTGGGCTTGGCGCCTCACCTTGCCTAGCGCCTTTTACAACATAGCTTCTGAGTTTAAGGATGAAAGATTTTTGATTTTCGAAATTTTTTCGCCACTTTGATCAGAAGGAGCATCCTAATACTTACTATAAACATAACCTACTCCAGTGATGGTTTGAGTCCCTGCCATTAGGATGGTGGGTTCCCTTGGGTCACTTTAAAAGTGAGTCAGCAAAATTGGGCTCCCTCAAACATATGAAAACATATTTCTCATTTAGCTCATTAGAATCATTGAAAGTAACAAAGTCAGATTTCATTTTTAGATTTTGAGGTGTATTCCAAAACTCTGCATGGAGTATCTTCTCTCAATAAGATTATGACTGTACTATATGATTGTTGCCTTGTTAGGTGCTAAAGTACCAGAAGCTATAACAAAGTTCAATGCAAGAAGTATTCCCTCCTCCAAAGCAAGGAAGAACAACGTGGCTGTTCCCGATGAGGACTCTATGGAGTTGGCAAAAGAACAATTTGAAATCGCAGCGAAAGCCGGATCTGATCTTGGGCTGATATGGTTGAAAAGGCTAGAAGATGAACAGAAACTGAAAGCGGTTCAATAATCACAATGTACATGAATACTTGTATACTGTTTTGCAGAAATTTTATACATGACATGAGAAGATGGAATGGAAAATTATGTTCTTCATTTCTTTGTCTGTGTGTTTTACAATTCTTTATATTAAAAAACACATCCTGACAATGACTGTATATTCCATATTGGCCACACAAGTTTCCCATCCCATCTTTAGCAAGGATATAGTATAATAATCAAAGTGTCAAATACCTGAATCCAGCTGTTTTAGGTTTGCATATTGAAAGAAGACCATGGACAGTAAAATCTGTATGGAGATGCAGATATTTTACTGAATCATCTTGCCATGGGATTAGAAGCAAATGGAGAAGAAAAGAAAATATATGCTCTTTTGGTTTTCAATTTCTCCTGCAACTCAACTACATGAAAGGTACTTTCTCTGTCTGTCTCTCACCTTACACACAAACGCACTTTTAACAGAGGTTAGAGCTCCAGCAATGGCAGAGCTCAGTAGCTAGACAATCCACCCCATGAGCTATTCAATCTCTTTATTTTGAGTCCACTAGTTTTCTTACTCATAATTTGCTCAGATTCTTATGTATGGTCTCAGTCTTGATAGCAATTTTACTACCTTTGGCATTTATTTCTTATCTAAAAGCTCAGTACCACAGTCAATTCTTCAGTTTTAGATAAGATTAATCAACCATTCATGACTTATCTTTTTCTAACAGGTAGAATTCTTTATGATTGATTCATCATTCAGAAAATGACTTCAAGATTTCATAATGCCCACTTACAAACTCCACAAATTCCTTGCCTACGGAATCCGAAGCGTGCCATTGCTCGTCGTTATTCTCTCTTCCACCCGATATTCACTTCCCCGACTGCGTTCTGGACGGTACATGATTTGAGTACAATCTCATCAGATTTCAGGTGTAAAGCTGCTTCTTCAGCTGGAGCAGCTGACTACAATGGTATGATTTTTTTTTGCTACCAACAATGAAATTTTCAATCATAGAGTGGTTTCAGTCTAGCTTATCGAATGTTAACCACAACTTCCAGAACAATTGTTGGGTTCTAAAAAGAAGAAGAAATCACAGAGGATAGCCGGAATAGAACAGGATGAGTTGCTGGATCCAGTAGAATTAGCTGATGCAGACAGCTGCTTTTGTGAATTCAAAGGGGTCCAGATACACTACAAGGTTGCTGGGGAAGAAGGAATAGAAGAAGGTGGAGCAAATGTACTGTCTGTGAACCAAGATCCTTCAAAAGTATTAGTTACCAATCAAACTTCCAAGAAACGTAACCGGTTTCCCATGGTACTACTACATGGTTTTGGGGCTTCAGTGTTTTCGTGGGATCAAGTTCTGAAGCCTTTGGCTCAGTGCATTGGTTCCAAAGTGATTGCTTTTGACAGACCTGCTTTTGGGTTGACCTCAAGGATATTCAATGCGCCAAATACTAGAAATGCATCAACTCAAAATTCAAGTGAAGAAACAGATTTGCAACCTTTGAATCCTTACTCAATGATGTTTTCTGTTCTCGCTACCATGTATTTCATCAACTTATTAGTAGCTGAGAAGATAATTCTAGTGGGGTAGGTACTCGATCACTAGGTGCTGATACTCTCGTGAAAACTTGCCTGCAACCCTGATATTTTCACCATTCAGTTTGAATATAAATGAAGTGCATTGTTTCTTTTAACGACATCCATCAGGCACTCAGCGGGTTCTCTCGTAGCAGTTAACACATACTTTGAAGCTCCTGAGCGTGTTGCTGCACTGATCCTTGTTGCTCCTGCAATTGCTGCCCCTCTTAGTATTTTGCAACAAAAACTTGTGAAAGAAGACCAACAGGAAACAGAAAATCAGGCGAATGATGTTGGTGCCAGGTCAAAGGTTGGAAGGAATCCTTTTTCACACATAGTAAACGCTTTGTCCAAAATTTCCACATACATTGCACTGGCGGTCACAGGTACACTGAAAGCGATTGCTAAAATAGCCAACTCCTTGTTTAAGAAAGCCTTGAAATCGATTCTGCGTACTTCCTTTGCCGCTGCACTGGTATGTGGATATCTCTACTTTACATTTCTTTGTGCTACTTTTCTGTTTTCACTTGGCAAGTCATGAACTCTCAACACAAACATAATTTGTCCACTCATTACAATATCCTTTACCATTTCTCCAAATTGTGGCTGTTTGGATTTCCAGATAAGGATTGTGATTGATAAATTTGGTATAGCTGGCATCAAGAATGCATGGTATGATGGAAGTCAAGTCACTGATAATATCTTACAGGGCTATACAAAGGTGACATTCTTGTGTACCATACTCATGTTGCTTAACTAGTCTGATATTCGGGTTCTTGATATTATGCACTACTTCTATTTTGTTGACTCGATATCAATGTACATCGTATTGCAGCCACTAAAGACTAAGGGTTGGGACAAGGCCTTACTTGAATTCGTGGTAGCTATGCTTACAGACTCTGAATCTGAATCAAAACCACCACTGTCACAAAGACTGAAAGACATATCTTGTCCAGGTATGTTCAATAGTCCTGCCTCCGCAGTGATTGGCTTATCCCCAACAGTAATGAGCAGTTATGCTGCTGTTTGACAGAGTTGTGCAACTCAGGATTAGCACTCTTGACTTTTTTTTTTTTTTTTTTTTGATGTATGTAATACTGTGCAGTACTTATCATAACTGGTGACACTGATCGACTAGTCCCATCATGGAATGCTGTGAGATTGTCACGAGCAATACCAGGCTCTCAACTTGAAGTGATAAAGAACTGTGGACATTTACCTCAAGAAGAAAAAATTGAAGATTTTATTTCAATTGTCCGGAAATTCTTACAAAAAATTGACGCCGTTCCCAGAGAAGAAGAAGAATAAATCCTACAATCGACACCATAAGAAATGCTCGTCGCGTATTTGCTTCCTCACATTAGGTGAACTTTAGAAAGTTCAATTCCGGAAATTCCAAAATGTTTCACATTTTGTGTATACAGTTTTAACTTTTAACTGGCATGAATAATGAGTCTTTGTATACTGCAACTGCAAGTTTGTTAAGTCAACTGCTTAACATAGTTCTTAATATCATAGTACACAGAAACAAAACAAACATACAAAAACACTCAAAATTCATAGAGAAAGTGTGTTTGAACTGGCGTTAACTGAATTCAAGGGACACACACTTGTCCGCAAGAGTCAACATTCTCTTTTCATTTTTTTTTTTTTTTTTATTGGATAAGATCTGCAGAGTGATATTGCACGGTTCGTATTCTGGCTTCCTCAGCTAAGACGTCCACCTTGTTTGTTTGGGTCTTACTCAATCTGTCTCGGGCATCTGACTCAACGCCAGTCAGATGTCAGATCATTTGTTTTTTATTTTTCTAACATCTGACTCGGCTCATAATCCAATTCGTGTTTATTTGATCCAGGTATCATTTTGTACGTGACCCGCTGGATTAAACAAAAAAAAGAACTATTACCGTAATTAATAATTTTGAGTCAGATATAACGAGTCTGATCCCACCGCAATCGGTGTGAAATGTGAATAAATGAAGTGCCAATTGTGCCCAGCCTGATCCAACCACCAAGTCCAAGCATGTCACTCGGGTCCAGTAAATAAACAAAATGTAGACAGACAGACATTCGTTACGCCGCGTCTATGATGTGCCACTACTATTACGACCACTACATTTCATTTATTAAATTATGATTGTATTTTTCCGAAAAAGCCCCAACTACCTCGGAATCTCACACACTCTTTCTCTACTAATAAAAAGAGAGAGAAAAGCTGTTTTCTAGGGTTTTTATTCTTCACTTCACTTCATTTTTCATGGGGAACTAGAACTACTTCAGTTCCACTTCCTCTAGGGTTTATCATCATCATCATCATCATCATCTTCATCATTTCAACTTCCCATTCTCATCTATTCATCACCTTTTTCAAGAAGAATTTCTAAAGTGTTTTTTTTTTTTTTTTTTTCCTTTTCTACATTCCCCGAGATCAAGGTTTTGAAAATCATTTTCTAGGGTTTTTTTTCTTTCATTTTTCACTTTAAATATGAGTTAATCTACATCTCTGTCTTTGTTTTATCAACTTGGAAGTTGTTTTGGGGATTTTTTTAATTAGGGTTTTGAAAAAGTGTGTGATCTGTTGTTGATTTCTAGTGTTTCTGTGTTGTATCTAGTGAGTGACAATGTCTTGGGCTGATGTAGCTGATAACACTGCTGGAGGTGGTGGTGGTTCTAGACCTACTAGACCATCATATGTTCCACCTCATTTGAGAGGGCTTAACCCATTAGCACAAGAGTTTCCACCTATTCAATCAGCTAATGATTCATCTGGGGGGTCTTCGTTGAATCGGTCTAGGAGTAGAGAGTTTGTTAGACCTAGAGGTGGTGGTAGTGGAGGAGGAGGAGGAGGTAGATGGGGTGCTGGTGGTGGTGGTAGTAGTGGTGGTGGTGGTGGTGGGAGAAGGAATTATGAGCCAAACCCATTTGATGTTGCTGATAAATTTGCTGAATTAGGTGTTACTGAAATTGAAGGAGGAGAGGAGGGTAATGTTGGTCTTGGGGGTATTAATTTTGATGCTTATGAGGATATTCCTGTTGAAACTAGTGGAACTGATGTGCCGCAGCAGGTGAATACGTTTGCGGAGATTGATTTAGGGGAAGCTTTGAATCAGAATATTATGAGATGCAAATATGTGAAGCCTACACCTGTTCAACGCCACGCAATTCCGATTGTTGTTGCTGGAAGGGATTTAATGGCTTGTGCACAAACTGGCTCTGGAAAAACTGCAGCATTTTGTTTTCCTATTATCAGTGGGATTATGAAGAGGCTTCAAATGCAGCAGAATATTCCCGGTCGTGGTAATGGAAGAGTTGCTTATCCTTATGCTCTTATTATTTCTCCTACTAGAGAGTTGTCTTGCCAGGTGAAAATTGCTAAGTGTTTTGTTTTAGTTTCTGTTAATGATTGTTATTAGTGATGTAGAGACACTTTCCTAATTACTCAATTTGGGTTTTGTGGCACGTAGATACATGATGAAGCGAAAAAGTTCTCTTATCTGACTGGTGTTAAAGTCGCTGTTGCATATGGTGGAGCACCGATGCATCAGCAGGTTTGTTGCTCGCCTGCATACTTCTTTTGTTTGTATTCACTGGCTATGTTAAATGGAGCTGATTGATTCTTTTGTTTCTTATTTGTTCATATGCTGTAATTGGTATAATTCTTTGAATAGATTTTGGCATTGCAGTTGATATCTATCAGCATTTTAAAATGTTGTATATCACATCATTTGTAGCTTTACTATGTTCTTCCTTCACACGTATACAGGAGTTCTATGTTCCGTTTTTTTGTAGGTGCATTTGAGCTTAAGCAATGAATGTATTTTTTATTGATTGTTCAATGGGTTGAGTCTAACAATCCATAACAATAGCCTATGGTATCGACACCTGCTAAGCATGAACTTGGACAAGTACACTGAGTTATTTTATTCTGGATTTAAGTTATATAAGAAAGCATATCTCTCAAGGAAACATAACTGATGTTTGTAAGTGTGTGAAACCATGATAATAGTTCTAGTTCAATTGCTTTTGGTTTATATTAAGTCATAACTGTTAGAATGAAGTATGTTGGTTTTTTGAGCAAATGTTTCATTTGAACGTTCATTAGCGTGGTGCTTAGGGATATTACTTTTAATGCTTATTTGGAAGTTTTTTCCTGGTAATAAATTAGCAATTCTCTAAGTACACTAGTTCCGTTCCGTTGTGATTTGATTATATTGGTTTCTGCTACATTGCTAGTTTGTCGCGGGTTAAGCTGCAGTTACAGATCTGTATATGTTCTTCTCTTTTCTTTCTCCATGTTTCAGTGATTTCTGTTTCTGTCATGGCATAAAATGGATTACCTATTTATTTACTTAGAATTTGAAACTGTTTCTTTACAATTCTGTCATGTTGCCTATCAGGCTTTTGCTAATTTTTTGTTTCGTATGAGATTTGTGAAGGCACTTACTTGCTGTTATATTCTTGTTATTCCCAGCTGCGTAATTTGGAAAGAGGTGTTGACATTCTTGTTGCAACTCCTGGTCGCTTGGTGGATTTGATTGAAAGAGCTAGAGTATCTCTTAGCATGATAAGCTATCTGGCGTTGGATGAGGCTGACAGGATGCTGGATATGGGCTTTGAGCCTCAGATAAGGAAGATAGTTCAGCAGATGGACATGCCTCCCCCTGGTGAGCGGCAGACAATGCTCTTCAGTGCCACTTTTCCAGCTGAGATACAGGTTTGTTCTTGCCGCCTCTTCATCTGCTTGGTAATAGTTAAAATCAGATGAATAAATTATGTCTTGTGTTTTGACTTGATGAAATTAAGGAATGTACCAAAAGATTATTAGTTCCATTAAAAGTTTCGGCTTTCTTCTTTTACTCTTTGCATGATGCTTTATGAATATTTTCTTTGACAAGTCGCTGCTTTATGAAAATCTTTTATGGCTTCTGTGCGCAGCAACCACTTTCCCTAAGCTTTTTATTGGTCAATGTTTGTTTTAGAAGCTTCCATGGGTTGATTGCCATCCTGTGGTGGACCTATGTTTGGAGTTTATGGACCCTTTGATTTGTAATTAAACTGCCAGTCTGTAATTTGTGGTGGTGATAGTATCTGTAGTAACCTGATAGAATAATTCTACTTGTTTCTTGAGAAGAGATGGGAAGCATGTTCGATCTCAGTTGATTAATTAGTTGACTCAGCTCCTTGTTGTTTGAAGAAACTTGCTTCATAATGAATGTTGATACCTTCACTAACCTATGTGGCCATCTTCCTTCGTAATGAGTGTTGTTTGAAGAAACTTGCTTATTTCTTGGAGTTTGTTCTGTGCGATCAGTTTAGAGTTTTTGCTTTTCTTTTTGATGTTTGGTTGAACAATGGTGCATTTTCAAAATATTACGTTCTTGATATATTGTTTCTTACTTTACTTGGTTTGTTTTTTCAGAGGCTGGCTTCTGATTTTCTTTCGAACTATATTTTCCTAACTGTTGGAAGGGTTGGGTCTAGCACTGAACTAATTGAACAGAGGGTTGAATATGTTCTTGATCCGGACAAAAGAAGCTTCTTGATGGATCTTCTTCATACCCAAAGAGAGAATGGCTCTTACGGAAAGGTATTGATGCCTCGCACACTTAAAAATAAATTGACTCATTTGTTTACTGTAACTTTAAAACTTGATTTTTTTTTCCTTTCTATTTGACAAAGTGTTCATTTTTCTGCAGCAAGCGTTGACTTTAGTTTTTGTGGAGACAAAGAGAGGAGCTGATGCATTGGAGCATTGGCTGACAATAAATGGTTTTCCTGCAACAGCAATACATGGGGATAAAGTTCAAATGGTATGCTTTTCTTTTAACCTTCAGTTCCTTGTGTCAGAAATCAGTATATCCTGGGATTGCTCTTTCCCTGAGTCGGTCTATCTTTGGGTTGCTCTATCCTTGTTTCAGGAATCAGTGTATTGCACTGTTTAGGTTCTGCATCAGACTTTGTTCTGTTGCATCTGCAGTAGATTGGATAAGCTTTTACTGTATAAACCATCCTTCTGTTGTGATATATAGATGACATGAGAGCAGTCAGGTTACTTGCTGTTGATGTTACCTGATGATGTAAATTTTGATGGGGAAGTACCATTGAGTACTTCTTATTTGCTAACTATTGCATGTTATGAATGCTGCAACTTATAACTCATGTCCAGGCTTGATTACTATGTGTGCTAGTCCTTGACTGCCTGTGTGGTTGGCCTTTTGCTACTGTTATTCAAACTCTCTTTCAATAATATGCAGGAGCGTGAACAAGCTTTGAGATCGTTCAAGACTGGTGCAACACCTATTATGGTAGCAACAGATGTTGCTGCGCGAGGGCTTGACATACCACATGTTGCACATGTTATCAATTTTGACCTGCCAAAAGACATAGATGATTATGTTCATCGAATAGGGCGTACTGGTCGTGCTGGCAAGTCAGGCATTGCAACAGCTTTCTTCAATGAAGGCAACCAGGGCATCTCCAAATCACTTTTAGAACTCCTGCAGGAAGGAAACCAGGCGGTTCCCTCTTGGCTCAATCAGTATGCTGAAAGGGCCTCCTATGGTGGTGGTGGTGGCAGGGGCCGTCGACAGGGTGGCGGTAGGTTTGGTGCCCAGGATTACCGAAATCAACCTTCCAGAGGTGGAAGTAATTACTATGGTGGTGGAGGTGGATATGGTGGAGGTGGAAGTGGATACAGTGGCGGAGGTGGATATGGTGGTGGTGGATATG
This sequence comes from Papaver armeniacum, assembly GCA_023531295.1. Classification (NCBI taxonomy): domain Eukaryota; kingdom Viridiplantae; phylum Streptophyta; class Magnoliopsida; order Ranunculales; family Papaveraceae; genus Papaver; species Papaver armeniacum. Next base: position 82,364 of record JAJJWW010000080.1, read on the forward strand.
GAAATGATGCATATGGTGGTGGGTCTGGTGCTAGCTCTGGTTATTATGCTGCTGCACCTGCACCTTCCTATGGTGGTTATAGTTATGGGCAGCAGGAATCTATTGTCCCAAGCGGTTGGGATTAAGGAAGTGTTCACTATCTCTTGCTAGTTACCATTCTACTCTATCGAAAAATCAGTTATATTAGTTTTATGGTATATATAGCGTAGTATACTTCTCTAGCAATGAAAGGAAAAAGACTAACTACAGAACTGAAAGAAGACCTTGACAATTGGTGGTGATGATCTTCTTCATTACCTATTTGAGGTGTTTCCCACCCAATACATATATAAACATGTCTTTTGTTTTTTGGGTTTTATATCAGGGTTTCTTTTTGTTAGAGAGGGGAGAAGGGGGCAGATTGTTTTCATTGCCCTCATCTCCCTCTCTCTGTTTTTGACCTGATGAAAAGGCTTACAGGAAAATTGGGTTCTCTATTGATATTATTCTCGGCAGCTATTTTAACTCAACTACTGTCTGTAGTCACTAATGCTAATTCTTCTTTTGGAATCCATTAATGAAAACAGTTGGTTTTATTATCTATTTACTTCTGGTGTCATTCATATTTAGTGTTCCAAGTTTCATTTTTTTCTGTAAGGTGCTTGTTTATATGGTTCTACTGCTTATATCTGCATTTACATCATTGATACTCATAGGAGAAGCATTTTTGCTCCAACCTGTTAATGGCTTAATGCATTGTAGTTATAGTTCATATTTGTGTAAAATATGCATCACCTGGTATCCGTTGCTGGAAATCATCACCAGGACTGACACTTTGTTTCTTTATCTGACTTGGGATTCAGATATCAGATCATTTGTTTTTTATTTTTCTGATGCACGATTCGTTTTCATTTTTCTGATGTCTGATACAGCTCTTGTTGAGCACAGATCTTACTGATTCAAAACTTTCTTCAAACCTTAAATTTGGTAGTCAGATTCAAATTCAAAAGTAATGAGTCAGACTAAGACGAGTCAGTTGAGTTAGATCCAAACGAGGGTATTTTGGTCATTTTGAAGCAACTAATTACAGTATAATTAGAGCGATGATTCCCGCTATTTAAGCAAACGGAGGCGAACTAAACCAGTTTAGGGATTTTGCTTTAAAATAAAAATTGATTTTCAATTTTGTTTTATTTATTAAGCGTCTCTCTCTCTCTTCTCTCTGTGAAAGAACAAAAGAAAGGTTTATTAGCTAGGGTTAGGGTTTTAGACTGCTACACAGAATAATGGAGGAAATTAACGAAGGTTTGAGCAACATTAACATCTCTGGCGACCATAAGAAGAATCGGATTCAGGTTTCTAACACAAAGAAGCCCCTCTTTTTCTATGTTAATCTCGCCAAGGTAAACACTCTTTCTCCTTCTTTTAGGGTTTCGTTATTAGCTTCGTGGTCTTGATCTTCTCAATCAAATTAGGTCTTGAAATATTGTTAATGTTATTGTTTACAGAGGTACATGCAGCAACACGGTGATGTTGAGCTTTCTGCTCTTGGAATGGGTAATTTCTTCCGTTCTTCCCTTATAATACTATTATTATTACCTGATTGAGTATTGGTCATCTATTTTGTATAGATTTGGACACTGCTGTATGTTGTCACCCATTTTGTGTGTTAATTTGTATGCTAAAAACTGTCTGCATTCTTATGTTCATGGAGATTTATGTATGCCCACATACTGATTTGCTTGAGCTATGTAATTGTGTTTTTTTTTTTTTTTGTAAGTTTAGATCTATCACCTAATTGTGATTTATATATGCCCAAAAACTCATTCTGCTAGTCATTATGTTCAATATTGCTGATTTGCTTGCGATGCTAGACATTGTTTGAATCGTTTTGCTTAGGTTCTCTTAATCAAGAGTTTGTAATAGGGTAGCGTTATTTTCTGAGGGTTGAGAGTGAGTTATTTACGGAAAGATTAATTTTCTTCTGATTGCTTGCATCAATTCATATGGTAAACTGGTGCTAGTAGTACTTTAGGTGCATAGCTTCTGCTTAAGTCTGACTCATCCTAGCTTTGTTCAGCATTGACAAACTAGCTGCAGGTCTAGTTACTGTCATTTAGGCTTAGCCTAAGCTGTGCTTGGTTTAGCACTAGGTTTGGCTAATGATACGTTGATGATTAAATTTACAATTAGCACCATGTTTAGGTCAAAGCGCACTGTAGCACTATTTTATGAATCACAGCGGACATTGTAATAGATTGTAGTATATCTGTTGATCTCATTCACTCAGCACAAATAGGTACATGTAGATCATCATTAATTACCAAAGAAACTGTAATGAGATTTTCTGATTTGTTTTGTTGAAGGTCAATGCTAGAATATTTGTGGATTCTAAAAAACAATGGCCTTGCTTGTCTAGAAAAATATTTGTGGTTGACATATATTGGAAGCGTCATTGATTGTTTGGCCACACTGGTCTGGCTGTAGATGCATCCTGTTCTTTGTTTCTACTACAATTTCAATATATACTTAGCTGTAGAGTCTTACATGCTACTATTCAAGAATTTTATTTTGTTTTCATTTGGCTCCAATTGTCTGTGGTTAATGTTTCCATCTGCTTTTTTGTTCTTGTGTACTTGCAGCAATTGCAACTGTTGTGACCATTGCGGAGATTCTAAAAAACAATGGCCTTGCTGTTGAGAAGAGTAAAAACCTTTGACTCTCTCACCTTATCATAGATTCTGTAAAGTTTTAACCTCATGTTGAGCTCATTTTCTTTAATTTTCTGTCTGCAGAGATCACGACTTCAACTGTTGATATGAAGGATGAATCAAGAGGAAGACCCATCCAAAAAGCAAAAGTAAGTCTTCAGATTTATTTGGTGAAGTCTAGGCATGAAGAGGTTTTTCTGGCTTTATTCTTGTCCTAGATGGAATTAAATTTCTTTTAAATTTATTTCTCTATCTTGTGAATGGAGTAGTTTACTTTAAAAATTTCTCTATCTTGTTTAAAATTTTGAAATTACATGAACTCATGCTTAGTGCGGATTATCTGATATGTGGGGAATCAGATGGCTAATACTTTCTGGAGTTTGGTAAATTTGTCAACCCATGTTAGTTAATATGGATCAACAAAGTGTTCAATAATATGGAACCCCTTTTCTTTTGTTTTTTTGTACTTGTATACTTATCCTAGTCTGGTGAGTTCTCTTTGTGCTTTAGTGTAACCTCACATAATTCAATGATGTGTTGGATTTCAGATTGAGATATTGCTGGGGAAGACTGAGAACTTTGACGAGTTGATGGCAGCCGCAGCAGAGGAAAGAGAAGCTGCAGATGCGGAGGAGCAAGGTTAACCTGATGTGTGAAGTTGTCTATTTAGTATTATTTTGTCTGTCGATGTACTTCTCTTGCGTTAAACTGTGTTCCCGGCTTGAAATTTTGGAGGCAGGCCCATGACAAAGTAGAATCTGAAAAGTTAATTTGTTTATCTTCTAACCTGAGTTTTGTTTATATGGGTTAAGCATTAAAAAATTTAAATAACTATGGTTAATCAACCCTGTTATCTGTTGTGCTTTTTTTTTATTTCAAGTTTTAGACCAATGCCTCTAATTTTGGCAAATGTCCCATGAATTCAATTTACAATTAGGCAGGGTATGATGAGTCCAAATCTGTTCACACTCCACTAACGAGTGTATATTTCACATATTTTTTTTAATTGGTTGATTATTTAACTGATGGCCCCATTACCCTCCATGTTTAGAATCATGACCCTCGTTACATAACTCTCTAAATTAAATCAAGGGTAGAGATTAAAATGTGAAATATACACTCGTTAAGGAGTGCACGAATTCGCACTCGGGTGATTTTGTTAAGATAAATTGTGACGCTTCTTACTAGGGATACTAGCAGATCTTCCTCATCCTCTATTATTCCTAAGTGGCTACCCCTTAAGGATGATTTTGTTAAGATAAATTGTGACGCTTCTTATTGCCCTTATATTAAAAATGGTGGATACGGTCTAATAATAAGGAATTCTGCAGGTACCCACCTAGCTTCAAGATGTAGGAGTTATCGCAATGCTCAAGGCTCGGAATTCCTGGAGTGTGTAGCAGTCTTGAACGCCGTGGAGTGGGCTCTTTCTCTTGGTTTTAAGAAGATAGTGTTGGAGACAGATTACCAGCCACTAGTTTCAACCATCCTTGGCAAAGAGTCAGCTGTACCTTGGGAAGCTAGAGGCATTGTGGAAGATACTCAAGTTTTATTAGGCCATTTAGGAAACTGGAGTTGTATGCACACAAATAGAAAAGCAAATAAGTATGCAGATGAATTAGCTAAGTATGCCCCGTAAAGAGGGCGTGTCTGGTTGTTGGCTTAACCAATTTCCTGATTTTTTGAAGTCTTTTATTATGTCAGATGCTGAACTACTTTTAACTTAATATAAACTTCTTTTTTTGCATCAAAAAAAAAAAAAAAAACGAATTCGCACTCGGGTATGATACTGAGAACTACAGTATATTTTAAGTACATGTTAAGCACTGCTGAGTTACTGTAGTTATAGAAAGACTCATTTCGCCTGCCAAAACAGTCTACTAGTGAATGGTTTGTTTAATTATCATAAAATCGGGCTGGGCCACGGTATTTTATTGACAGTATCCTTACCTACCCAATTGGTGTTAACTACACCCACCCCTGACCAGGGCTACAACCGCTCATCTCTTCTCTCATTTACAACCCTCACCATGTTGTAGGAACATGAGTGGGGAAATGTCTGACCACCACATGTGGAGACATGCATGTAAACTTCACTCTTTATACTTAACACATGTAAGGTTTAGTCTTGGCTAACCAACAAGTGTACTACATAACTCCCACTAATGCATGTACTCTTTATGTATATAAAAGAGGAAGTAGACAAGTAATAAGAAGTACTGATTTCCTTCTTCTCTTCTCTTTAATACTATATTCTCTCTTTTGTCTTATCATTTTACTTTATCACGTTATCAGCACCTTGCCTAACCATTTGAGTATCAATCCTTCAAACAAAAACCAAAAGAAAGTTGTTGGCTTCATTATCAAACCAAGTAGGATTTTTTCCAAAAGAAGATGGACCCAATTCGACCAGAATTCGAACTTTTGGACTCAGCAGGACTTGAGTACCATCGTTGGGTATCTGATGTGGCAAAGGACTACACCTCCACTATCAAGTCATCTGCGACACTTGCCCAAGAATCGAGAAATATAAAGCTCATACTC
>JAJJWW010000081.1:0-106394 GCA_023531295.1 Papaver armeniacum
AAGAGTGGCGCTACACTAAGCACATTTGGCTAAGTAATGAAGCTTATTGGCCGACACAATGAAGCTTCATTGAAGGTTTGGCAAGACATGGCCAAAGTGACAGATGCAACATGCGATGTTGGCATCGATGCATATCCATGGAACTGAGTTGGCCCAAGCTCAAGGGGGATGCAAGAGTGAAGAATAGACTAAGAGTTGTTCTATGGCATATATTCAAGGTTGGCCAAAGCTTGAATAATGCAAACAAGTTGGTAATGCAAGAGTTGCATTACTATTGTCAAGCTAATTGGCGAAGTGAGGCATATATGACGCGTGAGTAACTAGAGTGAGCTTAAGGAGCTGGCATCGATGTTTGAAGCTTAAGTAATGTCCGTGCATGAGTTTAGAATGATAAGCATGTAGGGCCAAGAGGGCTGAACGTTGGCGCAAGACAGAATCCAGTATGGCACAGCAAGTGTGCAATACGGCTCAAGTGACGGTTATAAGTTGATTATTGGCTTCACAAGCGTGCCAAAGGTGCGAGACAAGTTGGAAGGGTTATGAAATGAGTTCATAGCCTTAGTAGAGTGTTCCTAACCGTTCAAGACAAGTGTGGGTTCAATCTGCATGACAACACGAAAGGTGGAAGTTGAAAAGCAGATTGGCGGTTATGGAAACTACCTGATGGGACACATGGCTGTTCCATGCGTGTGCAAGTGTTGTGCACGGTTTTGGCCATTGTATCTACTGTATAAATAGTCCTAAGGAGTGGGAAAAATCAGTAGGCTTACATAGGAGAGTTAGTCTCAAGTTTGAGAGAGTTAGGCATTCACCAAGAGGGTGAATGACCTGTTTTTGGTCCATGTGATGGACGAGTTTTGTAATCTTCCTTTAATGCAATAAAATGGGTTTGTTGCAGTATATCTTTGTGTTCATTATGTTGCTGATGTTGTGTGAGAATTGGTTAAGTACATGGCAGAACCTCTTATGCTTATGGGGGCATGAAGAGTTAGAGAGAAAGAAGAAAAGAATTATGTTGTGCAATGCCTTATGAGTGAAGGCAGATGCATACTTTGATGCAAGTATGCAAGGCTGAATGATTTTGGGTGAAGATGATTCACTGAACCACAATCATTGCCGGTCATGTCCCATGAAAATTTTAGGCGATTAAATGGGCGTGTGACAGCAGGTATCAGAGAGTTGTGTTAGGGGACACGATTCTTGATTTTTCTCTCTTTTACTCAAGTTAATGTCATTTGTTTGTCAAATTCAGTGAAGAATTGTTTGGGTTTCACTAGTATGGAGACTAGAAGAAGTTGATCTTGTGTGGAAATATCAATTGGAATGAACTTGAAGCTTGAAGTAGCAGCAGGCCATAAAAGTTTATGACAAAGGTGTCAAAACTCCAGCCCAAAGTGTTAAGCGAACGCGCAAGAATCATTGAAAACCTGGTTTTCAAGTGATTGCATGACAAAACTAAGGAGTATGCTGACTTCTATGGTGCAAGTCAGGTGTTAAAGTCCATGTTTCTCACAAGTATGCGAAGATTATGCATTTGGAATGCATTCTTTCGTAGTGTTATCAGTAGCGAGTACATTACAAGTTGTAATGGGAATTTTAGGGAAATTCTTGAATACAAAGAAGTTGATGGCCTTTGTAGTGGAAAAATAGATGAAGAACATGTCTATGTGATAGATTGAAGGTGTTTTCATTGTAGCCAGTTGATGGAAGATTAAAGTTATCTCTCTCGAATGCATGTACCTTGGTGGTAATGCAAATTCTGGTTGCGAACCAGCATGTTTGTGGCAACGTGATGCCATGAAGGAAGAATTGGATGGCTAATTCTTATCTAGCATAAAGCTTATGGAAAGGCTGAAGAAATAAGCGCGAGTTAGGGAAAAACCGATACACCACGGTCTTGCGTTTGCAAAGAGTTCTTCGTTGATGCTAGATGAGCACAAGGAGTGTGCTTGCACCTGGTTTATGAGTGGGATCAGTATGCTTGGACAAGGGTGTCCAAAGACTTGCATTTGATCATAACCACAAGCGGATGTTCTTGTCAACTACAAATCAGTATTGCTACAAAGCTGATTTTGGAGAAGGGGAAAGACAAGAGTAACCCGGTTGTGCATGGGCAAGTAAAATGAGTTCCAAGTTTGAAGAAGAATGTGGAATTCTTGCTTCATGTAATGTAGGCAGTGGCGCCTCATTTGCAAGGATTGTGCCTTGTTAATATTGTCCAAGAAAATTGTCCGCGGAAGTCATTGAGTGATATGACTTTGCTGAGCTCTATGGTGATGCTCAGAATCACCAAGTAAAGTCCGTTCCAGTTGTGCAAAGGTGCACAAGTTTGTGTCAAGATTTGGGTGCTAATTGGCATAGCATGTATGCAATAGTAGCATGCGCCAAATGGGATTTGGGCATGGCCAGAATGCGTGATGCGGTTGGAAATGCAAGTTAGGCGAATTTTAGATGCATGGAAAAGAAGGACAAAATAGTGGTGATGCATTAGAATGGCATGTGGCCATTATTGAAGAAATCTTCATGAAAGCTAAAGCAAAATGATAGCATCAGTCTAAAAGGAGTATTCAACTAATTGTGAATTATAGTGTGCTTCGTTATGGGAGTGGCAAACGAACGTTGATAGTTGGAAGAGTGCATGTGGCAAAGTGAATTGCTACATTGGGGACAGTAGGTGCTGTCTTGTTTCCTTTGTTGCTTAGAAGCGAAGTTGAAGTCAGTATTGCAAGGCTTGTTAGGTCTTACAAGTTGCAATCAGTTGGCGCAAGTATTTGCTCAAGTTTGAGTATACTTTCAGTTTAGGTCGAGTGGACCTTGGTGTTGGAAATGAAGTCTCTCTATGTAAGGTAGTAGTGAATGAGGGTATTTGAAGTGAAAGATCTTGCCTCTTTCGTTCAAAGTAAAGCTAGTTCGCGTGGAAGATGCTACATAGCATATTAAGCCAAAATATGCAATAGAAGATGCTGAAAGTGAAAGAAGCAAATAGAAGAGTTTGTGGGATAGTCGAGTTTGCTGTTGAGAGTTATGTGGAAGTGCGACGGCATATGGCAGCGATAGCATGGAGTAACGCAGCAAGAATGAAGATGTAAGTCCATCAAGTATATGAGTTAAGAGTAACTCATAGTTAGGAAGAACATGATGTTGTTTTTCCGCTACATTAAAGCGTAGCAGTTTGAAAGAGCAAGTGATGCTTAAAGTGCTGGTTTCAAAGGCGCGTGAAGAGGATGCCTGGTCTAAAAAGATGGCCTGATGTCAGGGGTATCCTAAGTCATGACTATACCAGAGTCATGCATTTCAATCATGATGTTGCGACAATGCAAGCAAAGAACAACAAGGTGCAGGTTCTTTGGCATACAAATGATGCAAGTCCAAGAAGGTGAAGATAGCAAAGGCTATGGATTGTGGCGCATACCAGAGTGGTATGGAATCATAGCAAGCATACCTTAAGGCATGGCATCATTTGGCGTAGGCGCATATGATTGAAGAATTGAAGTCAAGTCTTGTATAAGTCCTGTTATGTTGCGTGGTGCAACTAAAGTCGTAAAATGGAGGCATAAGACAATGGCAATGATCAGTGTGATCAGTTGGGAAGAATCATTACTTATGTACACTTAGGCACAAATGATTCATGCGAAGTTCAAGCACAATTCAGGGAATTGGCAAGAAGAATTTCCAAGTTGCATTTGGGTGTTGATATGCGATTGTAGTTGAAGTTGGAGCGTAGGCCAACGTGACAACAACAAATGCAAGTCAAGAGGATCAATGGCAAAGCAAAGTGAGCTAAGTGATGGCATTTGGTACTAGGCATAAAAGTTTTGGCAAGGAAAAAGGCCAAGCAAGTTTGTTGATTTCTGAGAAGGGCTCAGAAGCGTACAAGGCCAGAGAACAAGTATAACGAGTATACTTTGTTGCGTTCAACGAGGGCGTTGAACGGATTAGGTGGGGGAGGTCTATTACGGTACTGCAAGTGACGCACAATGATTACGCGTTACAGAGTTGCAGGTCAAGTCAGAGTTACGCCGTAATGGTGCAATGCGAAGCCATAATAGCTCAACGTAAGCTATAATAGCGCAACGCAAGCCATAATAGCGGTATTTTGTATAGACCGTCAAGCACTAAGATAGTGGCACCCTGCAGGGCCAGTGAAGCGCAAGAGTGGCGCTACACTGTAAAGAACATTTGGCTAAGTAATGAAGCTTATTGGCCGACACAATGAAGCTTCATTGAAGGTTTGGCAAGACATGGCCAAAGTGACAGATGCAACATGCGATGTTGGCATCGATGCATATCCATGGAACTGAGTTGGCCCAAGCTCAAGGAGGATGCAAGAGTGAAGAATAGACTAAGAGTTGGTCTATGGCATATATTCAAGGTTGGCCAAAGCTTGAATAATGCAAACAAGTTGGTAATGCAAGAGTTGCATTACTATTGTCAAGCTAATTGGCGAAGTGAGGCATATATGACGCGTGAGTAACTAGAGTGAGCTTAAGGAGCTGGCATCGATGTTTGAAGCTTAAGGAATGTCCGTGCATGAGTTTAGAATGATAAGCATGTAGGGCCAAGAGGGCTGAACGTTGGCGCAAGACAGAATCCAGTATGGCACAACAAGTGTGCAATACGGCTCAAGTGACGGTTATAAGTTGATTATTGGCTTCACAAGCGTGCCAAAGGTGCGAGACAAGTTGGAAGGGTTATGAAATGAGTTCATAGCCTTAGTAGAGTGTTCCTAACCGTTCAAGACAAGTGTGGGTTCAATCGCATGACAACACGAAGGTGGAAGTTGAAAAGCAGATTGGCGGTTATGGAAACTACCTGATGGGACACATGGCTGTTCCATGCGTGTGCAAGTGTTGTGCACGGTTTTGGCCATTGTATCTACTGTATAAATATTCCTAAGGAGTGGGAAAAATCAGTAGGCTTACATAGGAGAGTTAGTCTCAAGTTTGAGAGAGTTAGGCATTCACCAAGAGGGTGAATGGCCTGTTTTTGGTCCATGTGATGGACGAGTTTTGTAATCTTCCTTTAATGAAATAAAATGGGTTTGTTGCAGTATATCTTTGTGTTCATTATGTTGCTGATGTTGTGTGAGAATTGGTTAAGTACATGGCAGAACCTCTTATGCTTATGGGGGCATGAAGAGTTAGAGAGAAAGAAGAAAAGACTTCCGTTGTGCAATGCCTTATGAGTGAAGGCAGATGCATACTTTGATGCAAGTATGCAAGGCTGAATGATTTTGGGTGAAGATGATTCACTGAACCACAATCATTGCCGGTCATGTCCCATGAAAATTTTAGGCAATTAAATGGGCGTGTGACACGGAACATGATGGAATCACGCCGGGAAATCAGTCCCAAACAAAACGCCTCATCAAAACCCCAATGAAAGCTAGGCGGGATAGGAGGGTGTGATACTTTAATGTTCGAAATGGGAAAGGATTTCCCATTGGCATCGAATAAGAAGCAATCGGGCCGCAAAGACAAGTCACAGCGGTGCCGAGCTGCCCATGCATGCCTTGCCTCACCAAACCATGCCTTGTCGTGACCACACCAAGCCGTCTGCTTCATTTCCTTGGACCCATACACCAAGCCATCCGCCATGCTCGCCTTCCTAAGACCACGCCACCTCTTGGCCCCACGTGCCAAGCCATCCGCTACGCTTTGCCTTCCAAGACTGCGCCCGCTTTGCCTCGGTGATGTACGGCCAGACCAAGTCAGCAACTTTTGTCTCACCACTCCACGGTCTGCATCCCCGGTACAACTTATGCAGGGCCACCAACACGGGAAGCAAAAACTCTCTTCATATCTCAAAAAGGTTAGTCGGATTTTCCTGACCATCTTTGCAATGATTTACGTCTTGATTCCGTCATTGTCTGTCACCATCATATGCTTACCTCGCAACAAGGCACCTGTTCCGAGCTAAGCAGGGGACTTAATGTTGATGGTGGTTTTTAGTTTAGGGGTAAAATCGTAAAACCCTAGTCAGACAGTAACGTCACAGATCTTGAGTAATAGTGTCCAAACCAAGCACATTTATTGAACCCTTTAATTTGTCTGCAAGAAAATTACCAGGGTACCTTTTTTAATGCTAATTAGGGTTTCGAACGGCCAAAACCCTAATTCTCACACCGCATGTGCCAATGGCAAACCATGCCAGCCACACCTACCGCGCCAAGGCATGCCAACCATGCTAGTCGCACCCCTGTGCCAATGGCAAACCATGCCAGCCACTCCTATCGCGCCCAGGCATGCCAACCATGCTAGCTGCACCCTGTGCCAATGGCAAACCATGCCAGCCATACCTACCGCGCCATGCCCAATGCACCTTGCCATGGCACCATCCCAACCTAGTCGCACCACCTTGCTGGCCTTCCCTACGCGGCTACCAAAATCAAGGCGTGCGACAATCAACGGTCGCCCTTCAATCCCAGGAGCAAATCCTAGCCGTCTGAGGTTACCAAACGACCTTTGGCCCAAAGCCCTAGCTTGGTCACGCCAAACCTTGGCCCCACATGCCAACCCAAGCCGCACCTAGCCAAGCTAGCCACGCTATGCACCCATGGCAAACCCTTGGTCCCACATGCCAAGCCAAACCGCACCTAGCCAATCTAGCCACGCCATGCGACCATGGCAAACCCTTGGCCCTTCATGCCAAGCCAAACCGCACCTAGCCACGCCATGCGCCCATGGCAAACCCTTGGCTCCACATGCCAAGCCAAACCGCACCTAGCCAAGCTAGCCACACCATGCGCCAACGGCTTTCCAAACCCTTGGCCCCACATGCCAAGCCAAACCGCACCTAGCCATACTAGCCGCACCATGTGCCAACGGCTTGCCAAACCCTTGGCCCCACATGCCAAGACAAACCCCACCTAGCCATGCTAGCCGCACCATGTGCCAACGGCTTGCCAAACCCTTGGCCCCACATGCCAAGCCAAGCCACACCTTGCATTGGCCCTAGCCATGCTAGCCGTACCATGTGCCAACGGCTTGCCAAACCCTTGGCCCCACATGCCAAGTCAAACCGCACCTAGCCATGCTAGCCGCACCATGTGCCAACGGCTTGCCAAACCCTTGGCCCCACATGCCAAGCCAAGCCACACCTTGCCTTGGCACCTAGCCATGTTAGCCGCACCATGTGCCAACGGCTTGCCAAACCCTTGGCCCCACATGCCAAGCCAAACCGCACCTAGCCATGCTAGCCGCACCATGTGCCAACGGCTTGCCAAACCCTTGGCCCCATATGCCAAGCCAAACCGCACCTATCCATACTAGCCGTACCATGTGCCAACGGCATGCCAAACCCTTGGCCCCACATGCCAAGACAAACCGCACCTAGCCATGCTAGCCGCACCATGTGCCAACGGCTTGCCAAACCCTTGGCCCCACATGCCAAGCCAAGCCACACCTTGCCTTGGCACCTAGCCATGTTAGCCGCACCATGTGCCAACGGCTTGCCAAACCCTTGGCCCCACATGCCAAGCCAAACCGCACCTAGCCATGCTAGCCGCACCATGTGCCAACGGCTTGCCAAACCCTTGGCCCCACATGCCAAGCCAAACCGCACCTAGCCATACTAGCCGCACCATGTGCCAACGGCTTGCCAAACCCTTGGCCCCACATGCCATGACAAACCGCACCTAGCCATGCTAGCCGCACCATGTGCCAACGGCTTGCCAAACCCTTGGCTCCACATGCCAAGCCAAGCCACACCTTGCCTTGGCCCTAGCCATGTTAGCGGCACCATGTGCCAACGGCTTTCCAAACCCTTGGACCCACATGCCAAGCCAAACCGCACCTAGCCATGCTAGCCGCCCCATGTGCCAACGGCTTACCAAACCCTTGGCCCCACATGCCAAACGCACCTAGTCGCGCCACCATGATGGCCTTCCCTATGTGGCTACTAAAACGAAGGCGTGCGATAATCGACGTTCCCCCTTCAATCCCAGGAGCAAATCCTAGCCATCCAAGGTTACCATTTGACGCATGGTAACATTTAGCCCGAAAACCTAAGTTTGGACACGCCAAACCACGCCATGCCAACGGCATGCCAACCTAGCCGCGCCTCCATGCCACGCCAATGGCATGCCAACCTAGCCGCGCCACCATGCCATGCCAATGGCATGCTAACCTAGTCGCGCCACCATGCTGGCCTTTCCTATGCGGCCACCAACGAACGAAAGAGTGCAAAGATCAACGACTACCTTTCCTCTTAAGATACAAAATCTCGACCGTCGAAGGTCACCAAGCTACCAAGTCTCCCGAGCTCGACTTGCCAGGCAACAACCCTATGCTACATGTTTTCCACAAAAACATTCGAGACATCAACACATATCACAAACTGGGGGATCCTCTTTGGGTATTAGTTTGGCGGTTTACAACGTGCGGCGTACACTACGCACGTCATAAGGAAGTGTCATAAGGGTGAGGCGGTTAGTAAATACAGGGAGTTAAAAGTGAAATGTTCATGGGACATCAATTCCATACGTTAATGTTTTTATGGAACATCAATTCCATGCGTTAACGATTTTATGGAACATAAAATTCCATGCATACGGTTACCACCTCCTCCCATTTACTTACCCATTTTTCCATTCCTTAATGAGACCAGGGTACGTTTCACTTCGACTTGTATAAATAGGTCTTACCTATTTCCACAGAACAACAGGGTTCATTCGGGAATACACAACACTCAAAAAATACTTGATAGCTTACCATTTTTTAGCCTTCCCACTTTTTTGATACAAGTCGTAGTAACACAACTACTCTTCCAGAATCAACTATTCTGGTCTCATCACTTTCCTTGCTTCCCTCCCCAAAACCAACCCATTCTCCTCCACTTTGTGACCGAAGCAAGTCTGGAACGGCCATTTCTTGGTTTAGGCCGGACTTGTACAGATTGATCTATCGAATATAAAGTACTCCCTTGCAGTACATTGTTTAGGGTTTAAATTTTTTCTCACCCGTACACCCAAAATTACCGAAATCAGCAGAAACCATTTTCACCTACAAACACCAGGAAGTGGAAAGTGTTTTGGATTCCTCTAATAAAGAAAGATTCGAAATCTGTTCTGATTCGTGATCATATCAGATCATGCCCTCTCTTACGTAAATAAGGGCTACAAGTCTATGTGAATGAGTTCTTGAATTGATAGGAAGAAAGGAACTCTGAAGGAATTATCCTCGGTTGCTCGGAAGGAAATCATTTTTCATCTTTGTTTGTTGGGCATCTTATAGAGATTTTCATGATCTTCATATGATTAACTGTTTGAAGAAAACCTTGATGAAATCATGGAAACTGAGGATAATAAAGATGAATAAGGTTAAACTCTTGTTCAAAAGGAAGAAAAATAGACATCCGTTTTTGATACCTTTCAATATTTGTATAAGGTCTATATTTGAATAAAACTATCTTATTTATGAATAAAATTATTAGTTTATAATTTTTCTTGTGATAGTTTTTCGATTGCATAGCCTGTGCTTGAATGCTTTATATTATTACTATGTATGTTTATGGGATGTTTGATTACGGTTTTCATAACCTTAATATTCGATCTCATATTGTGTGAACCCTTATGGTTTGGGTGACTTTTTGGTTTAGCGGGATTAAGTTCTAACCCATGTTGGTAGGCTTTATCAAAGGATCATAAGGGGTTCCGATTGAAACTAATATGTGAAAAAGTCACAATATGTTGAATCGTTTGGTTTAGCATAAAAGCATATGTGTTTCGGGGTTTTAACTTTTGCATTGCATTAGTTAAAACCGGTTTTCAACCTTTCTCTGGTAAAGGTTGGTTTTTGTTGTTGTTCTTTTGTCTTGCGATAGGATGACAACATAACGGGGGAGAGTTCTAACTTGAACTGGCGCTTAATGATATATCTTTCTGGGGTGAAGAGGATGCGGAATTTGAGGTAACAAATTTGTTAGTTAATCGTTTTCCTATTTAAGAAAAGACTGATTTTATTGCATATATTTATTGCTTTTGCTTAACAAAATTTCGGTACAATTGATGTTTATTCCATTATCTGTGTATGGATGTATGTGTGTGATTCAATTGTTTCCGGTTAAGAAAAACTATTGTTATCTTGCTTTATTGTTTGGTATCAATTGTTTAGGCTTACAAAATTTCGGTGCAATTGCGGTGCTTTAATGTCTATGTTGTTTCAATTGCTTCCGGTTGAGATAAATAATTATGCAAGTTGATTTATTTGGTTTGTATGAATTGTTTATGGCTTAACAAAAAGGTTTCGGGATGAATTGTTTAGTCCAATTCGATTCCGGATAAGAGAAACTAAGTTAATTTTGATCTTAGTTAGACTTATCAAAATGAACGTTTCGGTTATTCAAGTCTAATCGAATGCCTTAACAAGAAATGCTAGTTAACTAACCAAGTACTTGTCTTGTTTAAAAGTGAAAGGTCTAAGTTATTATTTGAATAATTAGAACCCGATGAGAAAAATAAAGTCAATTTTGATCTTTATTTTGGTCTTATCGAACAAGCGATTGTATTTGTACAATCGGTTTAGCAAAAGAACTAAGGTGCTTAGTCGATTTTTGATTTGCTAAACTATTAGGGAAAATTACTTCGGGCAATTGTTTCCTTGGTAACATATCAAAACAAAATTACTTTGTAGTTTCGGTTTTGATATTGGTTATCTAAAATGGTGTGTGGAACCCTCATGCTTAACTCTTATAGGTTGCAAGTGTTTTGAGATTTGTAAGATCCTTTCGGTTTGTCTTTTATTTGCTCGTACCTTTGTCATTTGTGACAAAAAGGGGGAGAAATATATGGAGTAAACAAGTGATTTGGTATCACTAAGGAAAGGACAATGGTGCTTAAATGTTATATCTAATGAAAGAGTAAAGCATGGACTAAAGGGGAGAAACATATCATATTGATACTTGTAGTTATATGGACTACAAAGGGAATAACAAAGACGTGCGGATTAAAACGAGCTTCTTTGGGATTGGTGAAATCGACTAATAGTTTCCCGCCAACGGTACTCGTAGAGCTTCCCAATCCCAAAGAAGTTTTTAAAACGAGCGGTCGTAAGAGATTTCACCTAATTAGGGTACTTTCCTCTCCGAATAGACGGCTCCACCAGTAACAACACAACTAGGTAGTTTTGCTGGCTCTGAGGATTAGTTTGCTCGAAATGCAAACTTCAATATTTATAAACCAAGGAAGTTTGGACACCAAGGAATTTCCAAAACCGAAAATATTCTCAAGATATGCAATATATTTCCAAATTCGGTTTTCATAATTCCTGGAAATGCTCTGTCCATATATTGACCGAAATCTCAGTAGAAAATCTCCAATTAGTAAATGCACATTACCAATTTTTATTTTCTAAAGATATGCATTTTAATTGCTGGAAATTAAAAGCATATAAAACTAAAAACCTTAATTAAAAGATTCTCAATTTATTTCGATCCGGGATTCTCCTTTAGCTATTAAGGAATATCTTTGAACAATAAAAGATAAGAGTTACTGCACATGTTCAAAGTATGTTGACATCTTTACTTTGTAAATCCTCTTTCATATTTACAATCTTGGAACCGATTTGCCACACTTCCAAACAAGTTTAGAATTGGTTCATCTGACTTCCAATAACTATGTGGTTGATCATCCTATCAAATCAGCATTAATGGGTTTCACGGTTCTACCAAAAAAGTTTCGGTTCTACCTCCATGTGGGTACTAGGATCGGTCACACTAGCTTTCCAAAAATTGGTTGACTAGGTACTAAGATCGGTTACCACATAATTATGGTATTTAACTTTTATACGGTTGCACAAGTCATAGGATCGGTTACCAATTACTAAGACTTGTTGTACCTCTTACAAGGATCGATTACATACACTTGTGATAGGATCGGTTCCCCAATGTATAGAGTTGGTCATACCAATTACAATATATCGATCATACCATCTCAGGTGATTACTTAAGATCGGTTTCACTAATAAAAGTCATTCCAATACAAAAGTCAGGCCTTGTGAATAGTTTTACCAAGATACATAAACAAGTTATGAGCGGTTATACTAAACACACATATTGGTAATCCAAAGATTTGAAATGAATAACAATACCAATAAGCCTAGTGATTTCCTTTTCGATTCATAAATCAAGTTTATGAATTGTACTTCCTTTAAACGAATGTAAAACATTGGTTCCTAGGACGAAATCTTCACCCATACCCATACACATAATCACAATAGCATTCATATGATTATGTCGATGTCTTATATACGAAGTTCAAAAGATAGACGTTATACTTCGTATTGTAATTCCTTAATACTATGTCTAACTAGAGTATAATCATTCACAGCTTCACAGTTATGTTTTCAATATGCACGACTTGAAAGATACATTAGGAATGAAACAGTTCAAGTCAAATATTACTAACCTCAAGAGGAAGGATGATGTCGTCGATGTAGCTCTTTACTTCTTCACATTCTTCAAGTCTTCACGTAATACTTGTAAGTCTCATATCCTAAATACTTTCTAGTAAACCTATACGAAGTTGACTCTAGTAAATACGACAACCAAACTTGACATACCAACGCTTGGTGGGTTCAACCGAGCTATGCTCTAACAATCTCCCCCTTTGTCAATTTTAGTGACAAAACTCTTACATCATATGGATAAACAAATTATAATAATTCATTATACATACGCTTGATTCCTCAAATTCAACAACACAATAACCTGTATACATTCAATCCACAAATGCCGATGTTGACATTATAATAACAAAGCTAATACTCCCCATAAAGGTAAGATAGGTAGATTTTCAATCCGCACGTCTTTGTTATTCCCTTTGTAGTCCATATAACTACAAGTATCAATATGATATGTTTCTCCCCTTTAGTCCATGCTTTACTCTTTCATTAGATATAACATTTAAGCACCATTGTCCTTTCCTTAGTGATACCAAATCACTTGTTTACTCCATATATTTCTCCCCCTTTTTGTCACAAAATGACAAAGGTACGAGCAAATAAAAGACAAACCGAAAGGATCTTACAAATCTCAAAACACTTGCAACCTATAAGAGTTAAGCATGAGGGTTCCACACACCATTTTAGATAACCAATATCAAAACCGAAACTAAAAAGTAATTTTGTTTTGATATGTTACCAAGGAAACAATTGCCCGAAGTAATTTTCCCTAATAGTTTAGCAAATCAAAAATCGACTAAGGACATTAGTTCTTTTGCTAAACCGATTGTACAAATACAATCGCTTGTTCGATAAGACCAAAATAAAGATCAGAATTAATTTATTTTTCTCATCAGGTTCTAATTATTCAAATAATAACTTAGACCTTTCACTTTTAAACAAGACAAGTACTAGGTTAGTTAACTAGCATTTCTTGTTAAGGCATTCGATTAGACTTGAATAACTGAAACCTCCACTTTGATAAGTCTAACGAAGATCAGAATTAACTTAGTTTCTCTTATCCGGAATTGAATTGGACTAAACAATTCATCCCGTAAACCTTTTTGTTAATCCATAAACAATTCACACAAACCAAATAAATCAACTTGCATAATTATTTATCTCAACCGGAAACAATTGAAACAACATAGACATTAAAGCACCGCAATTGCACCGAAATTTTGTAAGCATAAACAATTGATACCAAACAATAAAGCAAGATAACAATAGTTTTTCTTAAACGGAAACAATTGAATCACACACACATCCATACACAAATAATGGAATAAACATCAATTGTATCGAAATTTTGTTAAGCAAAAGCAATAAATATATGCAATAAAATCAGGCTTTTCTTAAACAGGAAAACGATTAACTAACAAATTTGTTACCTCAAGTTCCGCATCCTCTTCTCCCCTTAAGATATATCATTAAGCGCCAGTTCAAGTTAGAACTCTCCCCCATTAATGTTTTCATCCTCCCGCAAGAACAAAAGAACAAAAACAACAACAACCTTTACCAGAGAAAGGTTGAAAATCGGTTTTAACTAATGCAATGCAAAAGTTGAAACCCCGAAACACATATGCTTTTATGATAAACCAAACGATTCAACATATTGTGACTTTTTCACATATTAGTTTTAATCGGAACCCCTTATGATCCTTTGATAAAGCCTACCAACATGGGCTAGAACTTAATCCCGCTAAACCAAAAAGTCACCCAAACCATAAGGGTTCACACAAAATGAGATCGAATATTAAGGTTAAGAAAACCGAAATCAAACATCCCATAAACATACATAGCAATAATATAAAGCATTCAAGCACAGGCTATTTAATCGAAAACTATCACAAGAAAAATTATAAACTAATAATTTTATTCATAAATAAGATAGTTTTATTCATAATAGACCTTATATACAATTATTAAACCAAAAAGTCACCCAAACCATAAGGGTTCACACAAAATGAGAACGAATATTAAGGTTAAGAAAACCGAAATCAAACATCCCATAAACATACATAGCAATAATATAAAGCATTCAAGCACGGGCTATTTAATCGAAAACTATCACAAGAAAAATTATAAACTAATAATTTTATTCATAAATAAGATAGTTTTATTCATAATAGACCTTATACAATTATTGAAAGAGATCAAAAATTGATGTCTATTCTCCTGGATTAAGTATTATAACATATAACTTAATCTCTAGTGGTGCTCTTGTTGTTCACTAAGGTTTCTTCAGTGTTCAAACTTTTGAAGCATGTCTCAAGAGACTTGTCTACAACCGCTTCTTGTTTCTCAAGTTTTTCAACTTGAACCTTCATATCAGCAAGATCAGCTTTTGTTTCCCGAATCTTATCTTTGAGCCAATCTTGATTTCGAACCTTTATTATGAGGTTGGTTCTTAGTTCTTCAAAACCTTGGATATAGTCAATCATACTATCAGAACGAATCCACTTGGTTTTGGTTGGATCTTGTAAATTGTAAGCCAAAAGACATGACTCATCTTGTGACCAACAGAACTATCATAATCATAATCAGACATGATTTTTGATATGTTTTTCTTCTTCCTCTCTGTATTGATTCCTTGACAATCCTTAACCTTTTGAGCTTCCTCCTTAATAGCCTTTGTGACACTGCGAGTTATTGGAGGCATGCTCGGTTATTTAAATAGGGATTGATTAGGGTTTCAGAATACACACATGAATAAGTTTCTCTTTAAGAAGAGACAACTCTTGGACCGAAAATATCAGGAAATTCCGAAAATATTAAAAAGAATATATTCTGTTTCCTTTGTCCGAACTTCTCATGCTGGAAGGTTTATTAAAATTCAAAAATTCTAAATAAAACCTATTTTTGGAAGATCATGTTAAACATGAACCATTTTTTTTTTTTGACATACATGGATTCGCAGCCATCCATACAATGTCACAGACACACACACAAAAAATGTGCTTTTGTTTTATTGTGCTTTTCCCATCCATAATTAAGAGCACGAAAGAGGATGAGAGTGCAAAATTTCGATACAACTAAATTTTATCGGAGTAATCTTTTTATAGCTTACAGCGAGTATCAGAAACATAGTTCATGTTTATCTTTGGGAATTTATTCCCAAAATATTTTCTCCCAAGAAGATGATCCTTCCTTGATCTAGAAACATGATCATTAGGAGACATTTGTCTTGATGTGAGAATTTTCAGAGATGGATAAATCTCTCTTAATTCTATTAATGAGATTTTCGTAATATTTTCTCATTCTAAAGATTTCCTTATGATGCACATCAGCATGATTATCTGAAACAATTATCGAAAATTCCTGATTGTTTCCTTTGGAAGAGATTCTCTCTTTCCCTTTCTTCTGGAATCGTCCTTCATCAAACAACAGTTGTTTTGATATGGGTGAGGAGGAAACTTTTTCCAGAAGCGATTATCAACTCTTTCTTCTTTTGAGTTGATCTTATCGGGTAATGGTATATTCTGTCTTTCTACTGAGGAATGATCTTTCAGTTTTTTAAGACAAGAAACTTCCTTCAATATT
Source organism: Papaver armeniacum (assembly GCA_023531295.1). Classification (NCBI taxonomy): domain Eukaryota; kingdom Viridiplantae; phylum Streptophyta; class Magnoliopsida; order Ranunculales; family Papaveraceae; genus Papaver; species Papaver armeniacum. The sequence continues at coordinate 15,981 of JAJJWW010000081.1, forward strand.
TTTACCACCGTATTTTGAAGAAGTATAAGTTTTCTGTCAAGTGTCTGAAAGTTGTATTCCTTAAGATCACGTTCACGGAATCGGTTCAAAGTTTCCTTTGGACAAGATTTCGTCTGATCATCAGTAGATGTAGAAGATGGTTTCTCATCCTCTTCTGACTTGATGTAGTTAGGCAAACTATCATCATCTTGATCTGTTTCAGATGTAAGGTTTTATCACAGTCTGTAAAAGTCGAGCAAGGACTTTTAGTTTCCTCATAATCAGAAGAAATTGCAACATCATCATTAGTCAGAGTCATAGGACGTGTCTCTTTATCTTGAGTAAGAGATTTACCAAGAGCTTCTAATTTGACAGTGAGATCCATATTCTCTTTGGCTAGAATATTCAGTTGAATGTCTTTATCTCTCGATCTCATTCTTAAGAAGATTTGATTTGTGTCTTTAATATCGACATCTTTGTGGATGAGAGATTTTATAGGCTTTAGGAGTTTTACCAACTCTTTATTAGCATCTTCATTTCTATCGAGAGAAGGACACGGATGTTTTCGCAACTCCTGGATCACGAGTTAACGAAGTAGTAACATCTTCAACATTTGAGTTTTTATACTCTTGCATAACGTTAACTGAATCAGACATAGATTCAATTTCTTATAGGTTGGATCGTACCAAACACAGATTGTTAGATCTTTTCGTGTTTGCCTGCTCTGATACCAATTGAAAAGACGAGGGCACCCAAATATACCTCAATCTAAAACTTTTCCACATATAAGTCCTTTCTTCGAAAGTGATTGTCTATGGACTGAGTCGAGACAATACAACTAATCGGTTCACACTTCGTGTGATCGTCTATGGATACGAGATCGAGAGAATACGACAACAAGATAACTTGCATGATTGACTATGTATACAAGATCGAGACAATACAACAACGAAGTATGATTACTTGATAATAGGTTCGGACTTAACCAAACACAATAGGATTGCTATCAAGTAATTAAGAATTAACGTTTGTGTATTTTACTTCTAATTATAAAAAAAATAATTATAATTGCGGAAATAGAAAAGTAAAAGACACAGCAAGATTTTGTTAACGAGGAAACCGCAAATGCATAAAAACCCCGGGACCTTGTCCAGAATTGAATACTCTAGGATTAAGCCGCTATACAAAATCTAAACCAACTTCGTATAGTTGAGACCAAGCAACTAAATCTATAGTTCACCTAGTTCTGTCTGTATCCCTGCGCATCCAACTTGCAATAAGTCACGCACTTGGAACAATTCCTTTGGTTCGTATTCCAAAATGTAAAGGAACAATAAAACTGTTCGGTAACAACTCTTTTCAAACAACGTGATATGAGTTTGACAAAAGGCTCTTCCGTTTATCCCAATAAACTCATTTGTCAGGTTCTTAGATCAATCTATCAACAACTACCAAAGTAATTGTTTAGACTGTGCAATCAATACTTTGAATCACAAAGAATTGTATTGATGCCGATCTACTCAACTAATCAATCAAGGTTATCACAAAGATAAACCGATTATAGTTGGATTCCCAGCCGATCAAGTTTTGTGCACACCAAAGATTATGAACTCAAATCAGAAATCTTCTTTGTCTTCAAATCTTCTTAGATCTTCAATAAACACCTGCACACAATCAACTTCAATCTCTTGTGATCAATAACACACAGAACGGAGTCTGTTAACAATGGATTATCACAAGACGTCTTTAAATCTACAAACAGTCGAAAGATCCCCGTCGAAACTTCGATATAGTTTGAGTGAATCTTATATCATAAGAGAAGATTCTCAAGCATAAACAAACTAGGTGCAATCAAAGTTCAACAACCGTTCGTCAATCAAATCAATCAAAAATTAATAATAAACTGCAATTATCTAGTTTCCCACCAACGGTACTCGTAGAGCTTCCCTATCCCAAAGAAGTCTTTAAAACGAGCGGGCGTAAGAGATTTCCCCTAATTAGGGTACTTTCCTCTCCGAATAGAGGGCTCCACCAATAACAACACAACTAGGTAGTTTTTTGGTTTCGAGAATTAGTTTGCTCGAAATGCAAACTTCAATATTTATAGACCAAGGAAGTTTGGACACCAAGGAACTTCCAAAACCGAAAATATTCTCAAGATATGCAATATATTTCCAAATTAGGTTTTCATAATTCCTGGAAATGCTGTCCAAATATTGACCGAAATCGAATAGAAAATCTCCAATTAGTAAATGCACATTAACAATTTTTATTTTTAAAGATATGCATTTTAATTGCTTTGGAAATTAAAAGCATATAAAACTAAAAACCTTAATTAAAAGATTCTCAATTTATTTCGATCCGGGATTCTCCTTTAGCTATTAAGGAATATCTTTGAACAATAAAAGATAAGAGTTACTGCACATGTTCAAAGTATGTCGACATCTTTACTTTGTAAATCCTTTTTCATATTTACAATCTTGGAATCGATTTGCCACACTTCCAAACAAGTTTAGAATTGGTTCATCTGACTTCCAAGAACTATGTGATTGATTATCCTATCAAATCACCATTAATGGGTTTCACGGTTCTACCAAAACAAGTTTCTGTTCTACCTCCATGTGGGTACTAGGATCGGTCACACTAGCTTTCCAAAAATTGGTTTACTAGGTACTAGGATCGGTTACTGCATATTTATGGTATTTAAAGCTAGGAGAGGTTAGGATAGCATTTATTCAAAGTTTCAAACACCTTGTCGACAAAAGTTATACATATGTAACTCAAATAAAGAAACATCATTATTAACTTTCGTATTGCATTACTTTATCATAAAAGAAACAATAACTATCTAAATCTATTTTACCACAAACTCCGAAATTTAGATATTTTTACCTTAACCAATCTGCTTCAAGACCCCAAGAAGGAGACTCAGCAGGATTAAGCAGTCCTGGTGCTTGCCACACCCTTTAGGCCATTACTTTAAAACCCCTTTTCCACCCAATGACCCAAGTCCTTCAAGCATCAGTTGGATGTGATTCATTGAACATGGCAAGTAAACCACTTGGAGAACTCAACCTGGTAGCCATGGTTATTCGATTTAAATATTATGATCCTCTAATTTTTAGAACTGTGATGATGGAATTTTTGATTTCTCGAGGAACCATGCCAAAGCCTCTGTTGACAAACATACTAAATTTATGTACGAAACACAATATCAAACTATCAAAACCCTGAATAAGAGTACCATAAGTGATCACATTAGAATTACAATTCCACTTTATTATCATCCTCTCCAACTGTAGAGCATGGATGACTACCCATCGTTGCCGAGGCCACATTAAGAGTATTAGTGAATAATTAGTGAATAACAATGTTAGAATACCTTGCCCAATCATTTTCCCAAACATTATAAGTGCAATACTTTGTTCTAGCATACAAACCCTACATTAGGATCGTAAGTCCATAACCCATCTTCAAAACTCGACCAAATTAATAAAAATCAATTCACAACAATAACACATTAGAATACTCATAATGTTAAGTTAGGTTAGCTTATAATGTTTACCTTTACTATGAGACCTTGACAACAACGTCGGATACCGGAATTAATAATGAATTTAGCTTATAACCCTGAATACTCTTAATATCACGTCGGATACCGGCAATAGCTAGCATTGATCCTAATCGAAAATCATTGGGAGGTGAATATATTTTCAGAGATGATATTTCAATTGCAGAGAGAATAAGAAGAATGCGAAAAAGTATAAAAAAAAGAGAAAAGTAATAATGTTAGTTTGAAATTTTGAATCGAGATATTTTTAGCTATATGTATATCGACGGGAAAGCACAGAATTTGTCAACGGTTTGTTATTGTCATGTCAAAGTGAGGGTTAGTTGGGCTAAGGCATAATTTCTACCGTCCAAAATTTGGGACAATCTCAACCGTTCTTTGACCTAGATACATACACACCACCTTTCCTTAGAACATTGATAAGTAAATCTAAAACATGAAGATGAAATCGTTGGACATAACTATGTGTACTCACAATAATGGCTATTCCAAACCCTAGTTATTCTTCTAAAAACACAAGAAATAAATTCTCATAAGAAGATTTACTAGACATTGTAGAGCTTTCTCAGAGCATCTACGGAGAATTCCTTCTTATTATTGAAAAAGCCATTGATAATGGGATCATTCAATTCCTCCAAATCTTCAAAATTATCAGTTAACTCACTAAGTTCTCTTTTCAGTTCACGCAGAGTGTTCTTTGTTAGAGACAACATTTGTTCATAGTGAGAGATATCTCTTATAGATGAAATGATTTGAGATTTTAAATCATTTCTTTTCCTGATGATATCCTTCACCATAGACCTAAAGTTATTATCAAATGACAAACAGACAATAGGCAGTTAGAGGAAGAACCTGGATCATCGGTCGTGTTCTTTGTCTTCCTTTTCCTTGAGGAAGGAATTCCTTCACATAGATACACGTTGACTGCTTCTACAGCATCTCTTTTCGTGGTACCTCTAGTTATAGGGGCCATGAGACTGTATCTTTAGAGAAGAAAGAAGGTAAAGAACAATGACGTTCACAAGTGAACATAAATAGACTTCAGGATAGCAAAGCCCTAACGGATCTTGACAAGATCTCCACGGTTTATGATCCATTACCAATAAAATATTTACTTACTCAATATGTAACAGAAAAATCAACAAAAGATTTACATGACTTGAACAACCTTGAAGTAAACGGACTTACCTCGTCTACCTCGATTCTTTTGGATTTCTTCTTGTACCTGCACGTCTTTGATCGCTTCTCCGAGTCGGGTTTATCTTTTGCATGTCATTTTGAAGTTTGGTAATTCTTTTATAGTTACTCTTGAATCTCCAACACTTACTCTGGACATGACTTGTACTTCCACAAAAGGAGCAAAGCAAAGAGGATGACTCTTTTTTTTCACAACACGCAGACTTGAATGATCCAAAACTGGTTGGAACATGAGAGTTTGTTGTGCTAACTGTCTTACTTTTGAACCCTAACCCACTTGTGTTTCCAAAAGCCTTTTGACCAAATAACATTGCTGAAATTTTTTCTGAGCTTCCGGACAACCTTTGCAGGTCACATTTAAGAGAATTGATCTCCTTTTCTTTTAGAGAAAGGGTTCTGGTGAATTCATCATTAAGACAGTCAATCTCAAGAGTAAAGATGTCGACATAGTTTGAACATGTGCAGTAACTCTTATCTTTTATTTTTCATAGATATTCCTTAATAGCTAAAGGAGAATCCCAGATCGAAATAAATTGAGAATCTTTTAATTAAGGTTTTTAGTTTTATATGCTTTTAATTTCCAGCAATTAATGCATATCTTTAGAAAATAAAAATTGGTAATGTGTATTTACTAATTGGAGATTTTCTACTGAGATTTCGGTCAATATTTGGACAGAGCATTTCCAGGAATTATGAAAACCGAATTTGGAAATATATTGCATATCTTGAGAATATTTTCGGTTTTGGAAATTCCTTGGTGTCCAAACTTCCTTGGTCTATAAATATTGAAGTTTGATTTCTAGCAAACTAATCCTCAGAGCCAGCAAAACTACCTTGTTGTGTTGCTACTGGCGGAGCCGTCTATTCGGAGAGGAAAGTACCTAATTAGGCGAAATCTCTTACGACCGCTCGTTTTAAAGACTTCTTTGGGATTGGGAAGCTCTACGAGTACCGTTGGTGGGAAACTAGATAATTGCAGTTTATTATTAGTTTTCGATTGATTTGATTGACTAATGGTTGTTGAACTTTGATTGCACCTAGTTTGTTTATGCTTGGGAATCTTCTCTTCTGATATAAGATTCACTCAAACTAGATCGAAGTTTCGACGGGATCTTTAGACTGTATGTAGATCTAAAGATGTCTTGTGATAATCCATTGTTAACAGACACTGTTCTGTGTGTGATTGATCACAAGAGATTCAAGTTGATTGTGTGCAGGTTTTTATTGAAGATTTAAGAAGATTTCTGATTTGAGTTCATAATCTTTGGTGTGCACAAAACTTGATCGGCTGGGGATCCAACTATAATCGGTTTATCTTTGTGATAACCTTGATTGATTAGTTGAGTAGATCGACATCAATACAATTCTTTGTGATTCAAAGTATTTATATATTGCATAGTCTAAATAATTACTTTGGTAATTGTTGATAAATTGATCTAAGAACCTGACAAAGGAGTTTATTGGGATAAACGGAAGAGCCTTTTGTCAAACTCATATCACGTTGTTTGAAAAGATTTGTTACCAAACAGATTTGTTGTTCCTTTACTGTTTGGAATACGAACCAAAGGAATTGTTCCAAGTGCGTGACTTATTACAAGTTGGAGGCGCGGGGATACGGACGGAACTAGGTGAACTATAGATTTAGTTGCTTGGTCTCAACTATACGAAGTTGGTTTAGATTTTGTATAGCGGCTTAATCCTAAGAGTATTCAATTTTGGACAAGGTCCAGGGATTTTCTGCATTTGCGGTTTCCTCGTTAACAAAATCTTCTTTGTGTCTTTTACTTTTCTATTTCCGCAATTATAATTATTTTTATTATAATTAGAAGTAAAATACACAAACGTTAATTCCTAATTACTTGATATCAATCCTATTGTGTTTGGTTAAGTCCGAACCTATTATCAAGTAATCATACTTTGTTGTTGTATTGTCTCGATCTTGTATCCATAGTCAATCACGCAAGTTATCTTGTTGTCGTATTGTCTCGATCTCGTATCCATAGATGATCACACGAAGTGTGAACCGATTAGTTGTATTGTCTCGACTCTGTCCATAGACAATCACTTTCGGAGACATGACTTATAGGTGGAAAAGTATTAGAGTGAGGTATATTTTGGTACCCTCGTCTTTTCACTTGTAACATATGTCAGCGATTACATCACGTAGAAGGTCATTCCGGAACTTGAGCCCAACATCTTTGGCACAATGAAGAGCGTGATCACCAAAAATATCCATGGGTCTATTGCAACTTGAACATAAGCCTCATTCGACAAACATGGGAATACCAAGGCGATATCAAACTACAACTTTAAACTGTCTTGGCCCTAGGCGATCGATTAAACCCACTAATAGGAACAAACAAAAGATAATCTTGAGCATGCTTAATACGGTTGCATTTCCACACAATGGAATCTCTTGCAGACATTGAAAATTGGACAGGGGTTTGCTTCTTAACAGTGTCAAAATAAGTAACTTCCATGGAGTGCATAGAGGGGGGGATTATCGTCAATGCAATAGTTAGAAGGTAGACCACATACCTGAATGAAGTTGGAAGAGCAACGATAGGCATATCATTTACCTGTTGATCATAATGGAACAACCATTACTCTCCTTCCAAGCTAATAAAGCTTGGTTAATGGCGATGATCGGAAGTTTCCTTCTCGTGCCGGTTTTCTCTTCGGCATTGCTTTTAGGTTTCTATAAGTTTAGAGTGCAAATGGGGAAGATAATGACTTTAATCCAGTCGAAATATCACCGTGGATTCGCAAAGACTTTATCGAGGCAAGCTTTTAAAACTCTTGAAAAGCCAAGTCTGCATTGATAGGGAATGCAGGAGATGGTATTAAATTATCTCTGGAAAACAACATTTAGCAGTTCCGGAGAAAATAAATGAGGCTCAACATCAGCGACATTCTCATCACAAGCAACATCAGGATCCACGACATCATCATTTTTTTTCTTTTTCCTATTTTTTTTTTAAATCTTTTTTCCTTTAAATTTTTGTTTTTTCTTTTATATAAAAAGCCGTGGTACTATGCTAATTAACTATGACAACTTTTGTAACATGTGTCATGGTGTAATAACAATACAATGGCGACGCAACAATAATCATTATGGTCAATATCTTAAGACCATCACGACTTTTTCAATATTGCAATCAGAATGGGTCAAGTCTTTTCCTCAACAGTCGTATGGTCTTAAATATCAACCATAATGTTTTCTACAATATTTTCAGAAATATTTGCTGCTGGAAAAGTCGTCATGATATACTAGTTAACCATGAAGATATTTGCAACAGTCGTTATGGTTCAATAAAAATATCGACTACACAAGAACAATTATCATGGTCGTTATCTTAGGACCATAACGATTCTTACAATATTTTAACTAAAATAAATCGAATTTTTTCTTTAACAACCAGCATGGTATGTTTTTTCGAAAATGATGCTTTTACAATTCTTTCTAGTAATATTTAATGCTTGAAAAATCATCATGGTATGTTATTTCAATCATACATACTTATATAATATTTTTCAGAAGTATTTGATGCTTGGAAAGTTGTCATGGTCTGTCATTTCAACTATGAAGACTTTTATAATTTCTCCAGAATCGTCGTGGTCGAGAATCATTGACTGTGATGATTTTGGGAAAATTAGAAAAATAAAATAAGTTAAGGAAAATAAAAAGAAAAAAATTAAAGCAAGAAATATTGGATGGTGATTTGGGTTTCTGAAGAATACAAATAATAAAATAATTACTCCTAATTAAATAAGATTAGCGCTAATTAAGTAAAGGCTGTGTAGACATTACAAAAAATGTGACTAATGGGCCTCGAATCTATTTCCAAATGATCCCCTTTATTTTATTATCTAGCCCCTAATTAATTTGCCTATATCCCAATCACGCGAGTTTTATTTATGCGCTGAATTTTAATTTTATAAGTACGGTCTAATCTCGATAAATGAATAACCTCCCCAAATGAATAATTTTTTTTGGTCTCGATTTGGGCAAAGAGGCTAAATGAATAACCTCTCTAAATGAGTTGATGAATAAAAAAATTGAGTCCTTAAAGACCTCATAAAAAACAAATGAGTAATCAATAATTTTCTTATAAAACTTAGGCATAAATAACCAAAATACTTCATCCAATCAACAAAATGCATCCTAAGTTTGTATGAAAAGTCATTTATTCTCAAGAAAATGCATCAACTTGATTGTCTTTTCGTTCCACCTAAACCAAAATGCATCAGATCATGAAGTTTCTTTGTAACGCATGCACTGCAATATTTTGCTTGTGTCTAACAAGTCATTTTTATGGTGATTACTGGTTGAAATGTTTCTTTTGATGTTTTGTAACTCATGCACTGCAATATTTTGCTTGTGGCTAACAAGTTATTTTTATGGTGATTACTGGTTGAAATGTTTCTTTTGATGACACATTTGTTATGCAGCTAATATTATGTGGTTCGGGAACATTCTCATTATTTATTACTAACGCGATAATCTCCTCATCCGTAGGCAATTCGATAACTTTATCATTCTCGTTAGCAGTCCAAAAAATGTTCGATATCCGTCACATTTTTATAGCATAAGTTAGAAATGACATCGGTTAATTATTGAATATGTTTTTCTAATTGACCAACTTTTGGTTCAAAAACATCAAAATTATGTCCGTAAAAAACAAAAAATTCTTCATACATAACCTCGCTAATATGTAGTTAATTAAATAACCTCGCTAAACGAACATATTTTTTCTCCTAAAATTTTTTATTTATGGAGGGTAAACTGTAAATACAATTTCTCAACAAGAACTCTTTTTAATCCTAAACCCCTTCCATGTATAAATCCAAGTTCCACCACTAGAAGTGCGTTTAGATGGAAATTTTTTAAATGTCTATCCTGGAACCGATCTTAACTTTTGTTGGAATTTTTAGTTAAAATTATTATGTGAGTGAAAATTAGTTTTCAAGATTTAAACTCTCCAAGAGGTGTGTTTGGGTTATGGCTTTTCACCATAAGTCACCTAGTCATGAATAGGTGTTATGGAGAGTCACCATTGGCCATGGTGAGTCACCTATGGGTGAAAATACATCTTGTAGAGTCACCATTGACTCTATATAAACCCATATCTTGTTTTAGTTTTACATGGGTTTTTCACAAGTTTGTTAGAAGAAGAAAACAAGTCTTTATGTCAAGAGTCAGAGTCATTTAAGAGCAAAATAATTGTCAACATTCGCTGGCCTAAAAGTATTGTAGTGCTACTTACTTTAAGACGTGATCGTTGTATCTTGGAAGGCGACATCCGTAGAACCGTGAGCACCGTATGCGGGGATGAATTGTCTTTAAGGAAAGAGGATTACCTCGCCTCGATCAACCAATCCGATAAGTCTTTCTAACTCTTTTCTTTGTTAGTATTTTGTAGTCGCATGAACATGATTTCCGAGAAACTGAAACCACATATAATTTCCAACAATCTTAAAGACAATTCATGTTTCCTTTATTTTCGGTTTTCTCTGGAAATTTTGTGATAATCAATTATGTTTGTTTATTGCTTTAAACATAACATGCACTTGATAAGAAACCCCACTGTATAGTTTTCGTGTTCATGTGATAATCTTAAAGCATGCATTTTTCAGTAAGAAACTCTATTGTTCGGTTTCTTTAGATATAATACATGCTTGCTGTTTGGGTTAGTGATATAAGATTTTTATCACTGTTCATTGTATAATAGCATGTATGTCACTGTTTGTTGCATGACACATCCATGTTCTGGTTGTGTGCTCTTTCATTAGTATCCCTGTATTATTAGGATTTTACATATATGTGATGCATGCGACCAGATTTTTAGATCACAATATGTAAATTGAGTAAGACTAGTCGTCATCATGCTGGATTCCTTGCGATACATGACTTGGAAAATAGAAAGAGAATTCACAAGATCACGTAGATTAAATTGAGATCAATCACCGTTTTGAAACTTTTGGGTGAATTAAAGCCCCGTTTGGGATTGCTTTTTTTCAACCAAAAGCACTTTGTAACAAACTTCTAACAAACTTTTACCAAAAATTGTGTTTGGTAAACAAATTTCAAAGTGCTTTTGGAAAGAAGCACTTTCATTTTAGGCATGCTTTTAAAAGCTACTCAAAGACTAGCTTTTAAAAAGTCGAAAAGAAGCTGTGGACCCACATAATTCGATTTAACTGATTCTCTATTTTAACCTTGTTAATTTAATATAAAGACAAGTTTTACCCTCAAATATTGTACATTTGACATTATAATTCTAATTTCATTTTATTTCTCTATTTTTTCTATTTTTTATTTAAAATAATAAATACAATAATAATTAAAAATTATTATATAAAAAAATAAAAAAATTAATAAATATTAAAATGAAAAATGAAAAAATAGTAAATTTAATAAATATTTTTTTTGAAAAAAATAAATAAAATAATAATATTTTCATAGCAAACCATAATCATAAATTTTTTAATTAAATAATAACAACAATTAAAAAAAAATATTACTTATATTTTATTAAATATATTAAAATTAGAAATATAATTTATTATAATAAAATTATATTAAAACTAATTTTTAAAATATGCGTATTTTCGTCATTAACTACATCACCAAGACTTTAACATACCGTTTACCAAATGTAATTTACATTTTGTTAATTGCACGGTGCTTTTTAAATTATAGTTTACCAAACGTCATGCAGATTTATTTCCACAGCACAGCACAGCAACGCACAACACAGCACAACAGAAAAGCGCTTTTCTAAAATTCACAGCAATACCAAAATAGCTTTAAGAGACTTGAATGAATCTGATCAAAACAAAAAAAAAAAAAAAAAAAGACTCGAATGAAAACGGTTGATCTCCTTTCTGTTCGTTGATATTATCTAACCGTTCTTTTGTTTTGAGGTTTGGCACAAAGACACAACAAAGTCTCTTCAAGAGACGCATCCCTCTGTCCAATTCTCTTTTTAAAAATTGGGGATATTTCTTGCTTCAAGAAATCTGTCCGTCGTAGTATTCATATATACACAGTGTCTAATATCGGAAGGCATCATTCATTAATTAGGTGATTCAAAAATCACTAATTCAGGTGCTGTTTGTACCCAAAATAAATTTTAGGCACAAAACACGATGATTTGGTGATTATCATGATAATTAGGGTTAGAAAACAATTGAAAATAAAAGAGAAGACACGGATTTAACGTGGTTTGGCAAGTTGTGCCTACATCCACGGAGGAACAGAGAAATAGTTTATTGATTATAGGATACAATAATTTTCCCTGGGTTAGCTAACCTAAAATTCCATCTCCCATTAGGGTTTAGGATACATGTATTTATAGTGTTTATGTAACCCTAATTATGGTGTAAACTTAATGTGCAAGCAACTTGGGCAAAGCAAGTCTTCCGAAACTTCGGAATCTTCACGGGTAGACGGGCTAAACGGGCTTGAATAACGGGCTTTCCATGTATTTTAAACACGGTACAAACATCGCCCCTCTTTAGCTCCAACTTGTTGGGGGTTAAGAAATTCCTTTATCCTTCCGCGTCGACCGTTGATGACGTAACTCGCCCCAAGCGTGAGTAGAGACATTACAAAGACGCCCCAACCGTAATTACCTGCAAAAAATAAAAAATGCCCACGTGCTAGGCGAGACTTTTTGCCACGTGGTGGACTTGTGATGCTCGAGAGCTAGTCGAGTCTTGAGTGAAATGCAATGTGCTTGCGGCTAGGGCAAGGCTTTTTGCTCGCAACGTAACAAGGTTGTAGCGCTCGCTGCTCGGGCAGGCTGGCTGTATTGCTTGTGTTGAGTACGAGTCTTTGGGCCAATATCGGGCATTGGGCTCGTGATCGAGACGAGACTTTGTGCTTGCCAAGGTGCAAGTCTTTCATACTCGCGTGCAAGACGAGATTTGATGCTTGCGATAAGAGCAAGACTTAAGTGCTCACGTGCAAGGTGAGGCTTTAGGTGCTTGCGATGTGATGCAAGGCTAAATATTGAAGGGTCTAAGCAATCCTCATCTCGAACTCTCGATCATGTCGCTATCCACGAACCTCGAACCCGATCATGTCGCTATCCACGAACCTCGAACTCGATCATGTTGCTGCTCCAAGTGCACATCCAAGTTTCTCGAACACTGGATTTTTTGCTTCCATGTTGTAGTGAATCGAAAGACGATTCTAACGAGCCAAAAATCACTCAATTCGGATTTAAAACGAAAAAGTTATTGACGAAACAAGATTTTAACGAAGCGCGTGTGCCGTTGCATACGTGTCACTGCTGACGGTGCACAGTTTGCTGACATGGCAGTAATAGCTGACGTGGCATTTCTGACTGGGCACAGGAGTGCTGACGTGGCAGCCTACCATTGGTCCACCCGAAACAAAGTTGGTTCTTGACGTGATGGGCTGCCGACATGGCATCTCGACCGGATATCTTTGTCACGACGTGGCAATCCACAATTGGCTCTTCCAGAACCTGCGTGTGGCTGACGTGGCAATCGATGCTGACATGGCGCTGATGACTAGGCGAAAGTTGCTGACGTGGCGAAGACATCGCTGACATGGCATGGATGACTGTGCAAACGCTGATGTGTAATAGGGCATCGCTGACGTGTCGACCAGTGATTGGATCCTTGCAGATGACGTGGGTGCTGGTTTGACCGCAGCACACGTGTCAGCTCTGGATTAGATGATCTCTGTTGATCCGGTACGTTGAATCTGAAGCTGGACCGTGGCTGGACAGATCTTACGGATGAGATCTGCTGAAGCTGACGATTCTGGTTCGCTGGATCTGGAATTGTATGAGAGGCTGGATGAAGGAGCTTTTCGCAACACTTTTGAAACAGATTTTATATCATGTTATCGTTAACTTGATGCCGTAACGCCTCTGCTGCTTTGTCTTTCGCAACGCCTTCTCGCTATCGTTTTGCAACAGTTCTTCTTGTTTGTGAGTTTCTTCAACCGCAACGGTTCCTTCAACTTCGCAACAGTTACGTAAGAACCCTAAATTTTGCTTTTCTTGGCTGATTTTTGCATGGAATTTTGTGCACGAATTTCGAGGGTTTGCCGCACCTTTCTCAATGGAATAACACGATCGTTTTACTCGAAATCCCCTTAGTCGGCGCCAATGTTTGTACCCAAAATAAATTTTAGGCACAAAACACGATGATTTGGTGATTATCATGATAATTAGGGTTAGAAAACAATTGAAAATAAAAGAGAAGACACGGATTTAACATGGTTCGGCAAGTTGTGCCTACATCCACGGAGGAACAGAGAAATAGTTTATTGATTATAGGATACAATAATTTTCCCTGGGTTAGCTAACCTAAAATTCCATCTCCCATTAGGGTTTAGGATACATGTATTTATAGTGTTTATGTAACCCTAATTATGGTGTAAACTTAATGTGCAAGCAACTTGGGCAGCAAGTCTTCTGGAAACTTCTGGAATCTTCACGGGTAGACGGGCTAAACGGGCTTGAATAACGGGCTTTCCATGTATTTTAAACACGGTGTTGGTGCAAAAATTAATCACCCCAACAATCTTCGAGATGTGTGTATGATGATCGAATCGCCGCCGTTGATTAGATTCTCCAAAGAATTGTTGATTGAAAATGGTGGGGGTACCTGCAAAGACACTCCGATGCTCAAATCAACAAGAGTTCTATGCAAGTAGGTTGTTAAGAAAAGGAATAGAAATTGTGTACCTTTTGTGCTGAGATTTAGCCTCTATATATAAAGAAATAGATGTAGCTTTAGGGTTTTGATAGTTATCCTAATAACTTCCCTCATCTGTATAAACCTCAAATAACATCCAGATTCATGATAAACCCTAATATTCACCATAATCCTCATTTATCTTAAATAATTATAAGTATTTAAGATAATTATCCTCTTTATTTAGGATCCTGCATTTATCTCAAATATCATTAATAATTATAAATAAATAATTATTCAAGACTCTTGGGCTTCAATAATAAGCCTAGTGGGTTTCCATAATAAACTCTTTTGGTTTCCCTAACAACCCAAATCCAGGCTTCCATAATAAGCCATGCGGGTTTCCACAATAAACCTCTAGGTTTCCATAATAAACCGGATTAGGCTTCCATAATAAGCCATGCGGGTTTCCACAATAAACCCACAGGTTTCCACAATAAACCGGATTAGGCTTCCATAATAAGCCATGCGGGTTTCCACAATAAACCCACCGGTTTCCACAATAAACCGGATTAGGCTTCCATAATAAGCCATGCGGGTTTCCACTATAAACCCATAGGTTTCACAATAAACCAATTAGGCTTCCATAATAAGCCATGCGGGTTTCCACAATAAACCCACCGGTTTCCACAATAAACCGGGTTAGGCTTCCATAATAAGCCATGCGGGTTTCCACAATAAACCCACCGGTTTCCACAATAAACCGTATTGTACCGACATCAAATAGTTTGTGCGTACCGCACAAACTCTATTTTAATAGGGTACAAACATCGCCCCTATTAATTCTCAACTTGTTGATGGATTAAGAAAATCAATAGAACTAACCTTCTCGGGTCGTTCAAATTCGCCATATCTTCGCTTATCCGATAACCTTTTGTGGCCTTGGCCAGCATAATGTGTGGCCTCGCCCGAGCTCGCTTAATAATTCAAAGTACCAAAAATGTACTTAACCATCTCAAATCACCAAACATGTTCAAAGTACCAATAATGTACTTAAACTCCATATAGTAATTACCCAAATGCCAAACAGATCGGCATGTTATGTTCTCTTGCTCTTCCATTAGCTAACATATGACCTAAGTGTTGGTCTTGTAAATCTTCTTTAATCTCATCTCCTACCCTTATGGTGAATGAAGCGCTTCCTTGGTTTTTCTCTTTGATAGAAAAACACTCCAATTTATCTCTTTAATAGAAAAATTATCAGGATTAAATTAATAAATCAACTTCGACTTTGAGAACATACCTCACTTCGAATTCAGGTTGCTCCCATAACTTTCTAGGCACATTGGTTGCCCATTTGTTCCCGTACTGGCCTATAATCTTCCGACTCAATGCTCGTGTGTCTGCGAATAATGAATGTACGACAATCTCTGGTGTACAGGACATTCATACATTTTCTTTCATGATAAGCCATTGTTTCTACAATAAACCGAACTAGGCTTCTATAATCAGCCATGTGAGTTTCCACAATAAACCCACTGGTTTCTACAATTAACCAAATTGGGCTTCCATAATAAGCCATGTGTTGGTTTCTTTAATAAACCATCGGGCTTCCTTAATAAGGCCGGTTGGGCTTTCTCAATAAGCCAGACTTGGTTTCTTTAATAAACCACCGGGCTTCCTCAATAAGCCAGACTTGGTTTCTTTAATAAACCACCGGGCTTCCTTAATAAGCCAGAGTTGGTTTCTTTAATAAACCACCGAGCTTCCTTAATACTTTTTCTTTGCTCCTTTCGCTCCATTTTAGCTTCAGCTTAATTATGTTGAAACATCTTGTCTTTGCCTTTCTCTTTATTAGAAAGACATCACAACTACAAATACTTCGCCTTTGTCTTCTCTCCCAAGGCGTTCGTTCGTCCAACCCTAGCCGCCCCCATTGCTTGAATTGATACTGAAAAAGATGTCTTCTATTTTTTGACTTCTCAAAACAAGTTGCCTTTGATTGCATGCTTGGCGACACTTTAGCCGCCCCCAATATCTGTAGAGATATTCCCAAGTAGAAAAGATGCCCCCATGTGAAGCAGTAACTAGATCTATTATATCCGTTCCTCACTTGCTAGATGGTTCTGGGATTAAGATCAGATAACTTTTCCGTTGCCATCTTATTTCGGGTTCATCGTGATTTTTCCTTGTAGGACCTTCATGGATTTTGTTTTTGGAACTACTCTCAAACTGATGCTTGGCCTTGGCGATCCTTGACGTTGACTTTTTCGATGTTCGCGACAACTTTGCTTTCTTTTCCATTTCTGCCTTTGCGTACCTATCGGCCATATCATACAGACGAGGTTTCCCACCAGTTCAACTGCTAATGAGTTATAAATTCCAAACTCATCATACTCCATCGCGTTTTTATATGCTTCTATAATGAACCTTTCATCCACTTTTCCAATTTCACTGACTTCTGACGAAATCTCCTATTGAAATCAAAAGGTCTTCACCAGTCTCTTTATGTAAGAGAAACAAGTGACTACTCTCTTTTTTGATCCCGAGATTAATCTTGTACTGCTCGAAAAAAAAGAATCCGACAACATTCCAAAATCCTTGATTGAATTAGGTTCTAACTGAGAGAACCAAGTCAGAGCCTTACCCGTCAAAGTCATTGGAAAAGTCCTGCAGAGTGGCTCGTCACTGTATCCCCACAAACTCATAGAAGCTTGAAAACGCTGGACATGTTCCACCGGGTTTCCATTTCCGCCATCAAAGAAATCCTTGAACTGAGGCTGGCTGAAATTCGAAGGAGGACGGCACCGCCTTATCTTTGCAACGAACGGAGAATCCATCGACTTTTTCATGGATAAAATATGTTGCTCTTCGTCTCTGGATTGTTTCTGTGTTAACAATTCATCGATCATGGCACTAAGTCTTTTTTTGCTGAGCTTTTCCTCCTTTTCTGAGTCACTTTCGGTCTCTCTTCGAATTCGCTCGTTCCTGGCATGGTCTGACCCTCTTTTCGAATGATACCCCTCACGCCTCGATCTCCTTGAGTGACCATCAATCCGATCTGCTCTCCGTCCATGCCTCATACGGCTCGTCCCTGGCTGACTACCTCCTTCGACTCCATAATAATCGTTGTTAGGAGTACGACGGTCGTAAAGGTCATCACCACGACGACCTCGCCTCTGATTACGGTCCCCTTCCTCTTCGGTTCTTCTTCCATCGTCCCGACTCTGCCATCGATCAACAACGACTCTATCTCTTCTTCGTGGATTACTTGGTTCTAGGTGATTGGTACTTCCACTTTCAGAACGGGATATAGCTGGCGTTTCTATCTCTTTTCTCTTCTCCAACGCAACCTTCAATCGTTTGTTCTCTCTTTCCAGCTGCTGCAATCGCTCACGGACTGTTAAATCTATAGGTGTTACCTGTGTAACGTTCCCCAGTTCGAGTTGCGGATTATGTTGAGCAGCTGGTGTTATAGGTGGGACGTTAGTTACCTGAGTAACCGATTGGAGATTAGTCTGAACTAAAGGTGGAACGTTGGTCTGGACAGCAGGCAAGGCGTTAGCTTGACCAACAGGTGGATTTCTAGCTCGAGCCCGCACGCCTCTGCTAGCAACATCTTCCTCTCGATGGGCCTGGCTGCTTGGGTGTCGACTTGAATTCTCCCCTTGCTGTCGAACCCTCCTGCTAGTGGCCAGAGGTGGTGATCTATTCAGCAACACGTAATTCACCCTTGGAGCAGTTCCCTCAGAACGCGAACGAGAGGCTGACGCTGTTGATGACATCGACGTCGACCTTCCATCCCTTTCGTCGAAGTTTTGGACGACAAACACTTCTCAAAGTTCGAGTATTTGCTTGTTGATTCGATTGGTTTCGAGCGGGTACATCCACATCCATCTCAGGTTGATTTGCACCTGATGCCTCCATTCGTTTCTTTAGATTTTCTTTCAACAACTTTGGCAGAACTTTCTGCGACTTTTCGGATCTTCAACAACTCTATGAAATAGTCCTGAACCTTCCAGCAACCTTCTCAAAGCGTTTAGTAGCTTCGCAACTTTACGTTGTGAATCTTTTACGTTGTGAATCTTCCGCAACTTCCTGAAAAGTTGCGATACTTTTTGCAACTTTCTCAAAGGTTGTGATCTTCCGTGACTTTTCGACGAAACGTTGAAAGCTTTCGCAACTCTCGAAAGTGTTCGAGAACTTCCTGCAACTTTCGTACCTTGTTGGAACTTACTGCAACTTTGTCAAAAGTTGCAAACGGAAAGTGGTTATACTTTCCGCGACTTCCAGAAAAGTTGCGATCTAATTTGCTTCCTTTTCAAATATCTTTGAAACCCTAGTTTGCAAAACCACTTGAAAAAACTTTCCTCAAACGGGGGGAGCACGATCTTCTCTCGTAGTCCCCTTAGTCGGCGCCAAAAGATGTTGGTGCAAAAATTAATCACCCCAACAATCTTCGAGATGTGTGTATGATGATCGAATCGCCGCCGTTGATTAGATTCTCCAAAGAATTGTTGATTGAAAATGGTGGGGGTACCTGCAAAGACACTCCGATGCTCAAATCAACAAGAGTTCTATGCAAGTAGGTTGTTAAGAAAAGGAATAGAAATTGTGTACCTTTTGTGTTGAGATTTAGCCTCTATATATAGGCAGAAATAGATGTAGCTTTAGGGTTTTGATAGTTATCCTAATAACTTCCCTCATCTGTATAAACCTCAAATAACATCCAGATTCATGATAAACCCTAATATTCACCATAATCCTCATTTATCTTAAATAATTATAAGTATTTAAGATAATTATCCTCTTTATTTAGGATCCTGCATTTATCTCAAATATCATTAATAATTATAAATAAATAATTATTCAAGACTCTTGGGCTTCAATAATAAGCCTAGTGGGTTTCCATAATAAACTCTTTGGTTTCCCTAACAAACCCAAATCCAGGCTTCCATAATAAGCCATGCGGGTTTCCACAATAAACCACCCGGTTTCCACAATAAACCGGATTAGGCTTCCATAATAAGCCATGCGGGTTTCCACAATAAACCCACCGGTTTCCACAATAAACCGGATTAGGCTTCCATAATAAGCCATACGGGTTTCCACAATAAACCCACCGGTTTCCACAATAAACCGGATTAGGCTTCCATAATAAGCCATGCGGGTTTCCACTATAAACCCACCGGTTTCCACAATAAACCGAATTAGGCTTCCATAATAAGCCATGCGGGTTTCCACAATAAACCCACCGGTTTCCACAATAAACCGGGTTAGGCTTCCATAATAAGCCATGCGGGTTTCCACAATAAACCCACCGGTTTCCACAATAAACCGTATTGTACCGACATCAAATAGTTTGTGCGGTACGCACATACACTATTTTAATAGGGTACAAACATCGCCCCCCTATTAATTCTCAACTTGTTGATGGATTAAGAAAATCAATAGAACTAACCTTCTCGGGTCGTTCAAATTCGCCATATCTTCGCTTATCCGATAACCTTTTGTGGCCTTGGCCAGCATGTTGTGTGGCCTCGCCCCGAGCTCGGCTTAATAATTCAAAGTACCAAAAATGTACTTAACCATCTCAAATCACCAAACATGTTCAAAGTACCAATAATGTACTTAAACTCCATATAGTAATTACCCAAATGCCAAACAGATCGGCATGTTATGTTCTCTTGCTCTTCCATTAGCTAACATATGACCTAAGTGTTGGTCTTGTAAATCTTCTTTAATCTCATCTCCTACCCTTATGGTGAATGAAGCGCTTCCTTGGTTTTTCTCTTTGATAGAAAAACACTCCAATTTATCTCTTTAATAGAAAAATTATCAGGATTAAATTAATAAATCAACTTCGACTTTGAGAACATACCTCACTTCGAATTCAGGTTGCTCCCATAACTTTCTAGGCACATTGGTTGCCCATTTGTTCCCGTACTGGCCTATAATCTTCCGACTCAATGCTCGTGTGTCTGCGAATAATGAATGTACGACAATCTCTGGTGTACAGGACATTCATACATTTTCTTTCATGATAAGCCATTGTTTCTACAATAAACCGAACTAGGCTTCTATAATCAGCCATGTGAGTTTCCACAATAAACCCACTGGTTTCTACAATTAACCAAATTGGGCTTCCATAATAAGCCATGTGTTGGTTTCTTTAATAAACCATCGGGCTTCCTTAATAAGGCGGTTGGGCTTTCTCAATAAGCCAGGACTTGGTTTCTTTAATAAACCACCAGGGCTTCCTCAATAAGCCGAGACTTGGTTTCTTTAATAAACCACCGGGCTTCCTTAATAAGCCAGAGTTGGTTTCTTTAATAAACCACCGAGCTTCCTTAATACTTTTTCTTTGCTCCTTTCGCTCCATTTTAGCTTCAGCTTAATTATGTTGAAACATCTTGTTTTTGCCTTTCTCTTTATTAGAAAGACATCACAACTACAAATACTTCGCCTTTGTCTTTCTCTCCCAAGGCGTTCGTTCGTCCAACCCTAGCCTCCCCCATTGCTTGAATTGATACTGAAAAAGATGTCTTCTATTTTTTGACTTCTCAAAACAAGTTGCCTTTGATTGCATGCTTGGCGACACTTTAGCCGCCCCCAATATCTGTAGAGATATTCCCAAGTAGAAAAGATGCCCCCATGTGAAGCAGTAACTAGATCTATTATATCCGTTCCTCACTTGCTAGATGGTTCTGGGATTAAGATCAGATAACTTTTCCGTTGCCATCTTATTTCTGGGTTCATCGTGATTTTTCCTTGTAGGACCTTCCTGGCTTTTGTTTTTGGAACTACTCTCAAACTGCTGCTTCGGCCTTGCTGATCCTTCAGCCGTTGAATTTTTCGATGTTCGCGACAACTTTGCTTTCTTTTCCATTTCTGCCTTTGCGTACCTATCGGCCATATCATACATCTCTCTGAGGTTTCCCACCGGTTCAACTGCTAATGAGTTATAAATTCCAAACTCATCATACTCCATCGCGTTTTTATATGCTTCTATAATGAACCTTTCATCCACTTTTCCAATTTCACTGACTTCCTGACGAAATCTCCTATTGAAATCAAAAAGGTCTTCACCAGTCTCTTTATGTAAGAGAAACAAGTGACTACTCTCTTTTTGATCCCGAGATTAATCTTGTCTTGCTTTCGAAAAAAGAATCCGACAACATTCCAAAATCCTTGATTGAATTAGGTTCTAACCGAGAGAACCAAGTCGAGCCTTACCCGTCAAAGTCATTGGAAAAGTCTGCAGAGTGGCTCGTCAATGTATCCCCACAAACTCATAGAAGCTTGAAAACGCTGGACATGTTCCACCGGGTTTCCATTTCCGCCATCAAAGAAATCCTTGAACTGAGGCTGGCTGAAATTCGAAGGAGGACGGCACCGCCTTATCTTTGCAACGAACGGAGAATCCATCGACTTTTTCATGGATAAAATCTGTTGCTCTTCGTCTCTCGGATTGTTTCGTGTTAACAATTCATCGATCATGGCACTAAGTCTTTTTTTTGAGCTTTTCCTCTTTTTTCGAGTCACTTTCGGTCTCTCTTCGAATCCGCTCATTCCTGGCAGGGTCTGACCCTCTTTTCGAATGATACCCCTCACGCCTCGATCTCCTTGAGTGACCATCAGTCTGATCTGCTCTCCGTCCATGCCTCATACGGCTCGTCCCTGGCTGACTACCTCCTTCGACTCCATAATAATCGTTGTTAGAGTACGACGGTCGTAAAGGTCATCACCACGACGACCTCGCCTCTTATTACGGTCCCCTTCCTCTTCGGTTCTTCTTCCATCGTCCCGACTCTGCCATCGATCAACAACGACTCTATCTCTTCTTCGTGGATTACTTGGTTCTAGGTGATTGGTACTTCCACTTTCAGAACGGGATATAGCTGGCGTTTCTATCTCTTTTCTCTTCTCCAACGCAACCTTCAATCGTTTGTTCTCTCTTTCCAGTTCTTTTGCAATCGCTCACTGATCGTTAAATCTATAGGTGTTACACGTGTAACGTTCCCCGATTCGAGTTACGGATTATGTTGAGCAGCTTTTGGTGCTATAGGTGGGACGTTAGTTACCCGAGTAACCGATTGGAGATTAGTCCGAACTAAAGGTGGAACGTTGGTCCGGGACAGCAGCAAGGCGTTAGCTTGACCAACGGGTGGATTTCTAACTCGAGCCCGCACGCCTCGCTAGCAACATCTTCCTCTCGATGGGCACGGTCGCTTGGGTGTCGACTTGAATTCTCCCCTTTGTCGAACCCTCCCCGCTAGTGGCCGAGAGGTGGTGATCTATTCAGCAACACGTAATTCACCCTTGGAGCAGTTCCCTCAGAACGCGAACGAGAGGCTGACGCTGTTGATGACATCGACGTCGACCTTCCATCCCTTTCGTCGAAGTTTTGGACGACAGCACTTCTCAAAGTTCGAGTATTTGCTTGTTGATTCGATTGGTTTCGAGCGGGTACATCCACATCCATCTCAGGTTGATTTGCACCTGATGCCTCCATTCGTTTCTTTAGATTTTCTTTCAACAACTTTGGCAGAACTTTCTGCGACTTTTCGGATCTTCAACAACTCTATGAAATAGTCCTGAACCTTCCAACAACCTTCTCAAAGCGTTCTGTAGCTTCTGCAACTTTCTGTTACGTTGTGAATCTTCCGCAACTTCCTGAAAAGTTGCGATACTTTTTGCAACTTTCTGAAAGGTTGTGATCTTCCTGTGACTTTTCTGAAACGTTCAGAAAGCTTTCGCAACTCTCTGAAAGTGTTCAGAACTTCCTGCAACTTTCTGTACCTTGTTGGAACTTACTGCAACTTTGTCAAAAGTTGCAAACGGAAAGTGGTTATACTTTCCGCGACTTCCAGAAAAGTTGCGATCTAATTTGCTTCCTTTTCAAATATCTTTGAAACCCTAGTTTGCAAAACCACTTGAAAAAACTTTCCTCAAACGGGGGGAGCACGATCTTCTCTCGTAGTCCCCTTAGTCGGCGCCAAAAGATGTTGGTGCAAAAATTAATCACCCCAACAATCTTCGAGATGTGTGTATGATGATCGAATCGTCGCCGTTGATTAGATTCTCCAAAGAATTGTTGATTGAAAATGGTGGGGGTACCTGCAAAGACACTCCGATGCTCAAATCAACAAGAGTTCTATGCAAGTAGGTTGTATTGTTAAGAAAAGGAATAGAAATTGTGTACCTTTTGTGTTGAGATTTAGCCTCTATATATATAGGCAGAAATAGATGTAGCTTTAGGGTTTTGATAGTTATCCTAATAACTTCCCTCATCTGTATAAACCTCAAATAACATCCAGATTCATGATAAACCCTAATATTCACCATAATCCTCATTTATCTTAAATAATTATAAGTATTTAAGATAATTATCCTCTTTATTTAGGATCCTGCATTTATCTCAAATATCATTAATAATTATAAATAAATAATTATTCAAGACTCTTGGGCTTCAATAATAAGCCTAGTGGGTTTCCATAATAAACTCACTGGTTTCCCTAACAACCCAAATCCAGGCTTCCATAATAACCCATGCGGGTTTCCACAATAAACCCACCGGTTTCCACAATAAACCGGATTAGGCTTCCATAATAAGCCATGCGGGTTTCCACAATAAACCCACCGGTTTCCACAATAAACCGGATTAGGCTTCCATAATAAGCCATGCGGGTTTCCACAATAAACCCACCGGCTTCCACAATAAACCGGATTAGGCTTCCATAATAAGCCATGCGGGTTTCCACTATAAACCCACCGGTTTCCACAATAAACCGAATTAGGCTTCCATAATAAGCCATGCGGGTTTCCACAATAAACCCACCGGTTTCCACAATAAACCGGGTTAGGCTTCCATAATAAGCCATGCGGGTTTCCACAATAAACCCACCGGTTTCCACAATAAACCGTATTGTACCGACATCAAATAGTTTGTGCGGTACGCACATACACTATTTTAATAGGGTACAAACAGGTGCAAATCATCAGTTTCCGGTGCGTAGATCCTGATGTGCATTAGTTTCCTTTTCTTGGCAGTTACAAATACTCTGAAATTCTGGATTTGGAGTTCCAGATTTGCGTTCAAGAGAAACGATGTACCAATTCTTTAGAGTAGCAGTGGATGATAAAGGATTGAAATTAAACCTCCACTTCATTCTAAATTGGTAGGATGGCTGTAAGGGAAGGTTAATTGGGTGTTTGTTTCGGGTCTAGTACCCATGGAAGGCTGACATGTAAATGTTCAAAACTTCTGTAGTTGCATAGATTAGTCTGTGCAAATACTACGAAGGTTGTGCGTATAATCGAAGGCCTCACATTAATACCCAACTAGTTAAGGCGAGATTAATGTTGATTAAATGATCTGAATCGCACAACATCAATGAAATCTTGATTAAAATCTTTTGATTTTAAGAGCAAAAACTGATTTGTGCAGTATCACAGTTTCCGTGGATTTAACTCACAGATAGTTTGTTGTCGGCTTCATGGAAAATGGTATGGCAAACTTCTGCCAATGTGGTTTAATGACAACCAGTGATAGTCGTGAAATGTGGGGGAGAAGATGTAGTCTGTACGATTTAATTATTGGCAGAAATTAGAGCTTTTTGAATTTTTGAGTTCAAATACAAACAGCTGACTGGTGACTGTTTGGATCCATTAGAGTTGGATTAGAAATGTAATCCAAGGCGCCACATTAGTTCCTAACTAATTAAGGCAGACATTGCAGAAACTGAGAGAAAGTGTTGTGCACCAAAGAGAAATTCAATCTCTAATGGGTAATGTGCCATCAGTGTGATAGTCAATCGTCAGCTTCGGCCTGGGCTAATTGTGATGGTCAGGCTTAAAGCATTGATTGAGGAATACACTTCTGAATTCTGAATTTGGATTGTTTTTGAAGTTGCAAACAGAACAGTAAGAAGTTGAATTTTATTTTGCACCCTGTTGCTAGACGAAACCTAACAGGACTGTGATATGGCAAAGTATGGATGAATTTCTAGGACCAGTGCACCATAGAATTATGGGGTGGATAAATTCATCAAAATGTGGGGTGCTTAAAATGGTGTTATGGTAGGTTCCTTGAAATAGAAGGTCAACGCAGTACCATAAAGCAATTACTCTCAAATGCGCGCATCTAAAAGAAATAGTGTTTGAGATTTGTATCAAGTCGACAAAGGATACAAATTCTAGAGAGAGTTTATAATTGCATCATCGAGGGGAATGTGCTTATAGCCTTACTAAAGAGTAAATTGCAGCGGTAACCCAACCTAAGCGAGTGGAGATCCCATGGTCTAGGTTCAAAAGGGCAAACTAAGTTGTGATGAACTCGCCAGATAACACTGAAAGAGATTTTCTCTTTCCCATTCCTATGATAAGAGTCAGTGTTGCCAGTCACGTAAGAGGTTGAGATTTTCTCTTAATGATTCCTATAGCTTAGTCTAACTAAGAAAAGTATGGCAGGATACTTTCAAATAGGAGATCACCTATATGAGTGAGAAGTGGGGCCACTTCTATGATAACTTTAAAGGCTAGGTTAATCTAGAGCACTCATAGAATTCCAAGAACGTTCAGGGCCGAAATGTACACAACCGAGAATTTGACGATTATAAGGAGATATAATGTGTGAGATTTATTGTATAGATTTACATCAACGGCTGACAGTTCAACGACATCGCGTCCACTGATTGGCTGGTAAATCCGGTAAATTTTCACTAGGTTTGGTTCAAAGCCACAAGCTACCATTTACCGATGCATTATGTTTTCTGCTTGTGCTCTTAAAAATTGCAAGTTTTGTTGAGTCAATATTTTCACTCATGTGGAGGAGTGTTGGAATTTTTAGTTAAAATTATTATGTGAGTGAAAATTAGTATTCAAGATTTAAACTCTCCAAGAGATGTGTTTGGGTTATGACTTTTCACCATAAGTCACCTAGTCATGAATAGGTGTTATGGACAGTCACCATTGGCCATGGTGAGTCACCTATGGGTGAAAAGACATCTTGTAGAGTCACCATTGACTCTATATAAACCCATCTCTTGTTTTAGTTTTACATGGGTTTTTCACAAGTTTGTTAGAAGAAGAAAACAAGTCTTTATGACAAGAGTCAGAGTCATTTAAGAGCACAATAATTGTCAACATTCGCTGGCCTAAAAGTATTGTAGTGCTACTTACTATAAGGCGTGATCGTTGTATCTTGGAAGGCGACATCCGTAGAACCGTGAGCACCGTATGCGGGGATGAATTGTCTTTAAGGAAAGAGGATTACCTCGTCTCGATCAACCAATCCGATAAGTCTTTCTAACTCTTTTCTTTGTTAGTATTTTGTAGTCGCATGAACATGATTTCCGAGAAACTGAAACCACATATAATTTCCAACAACTTTTATTTTTCACTTAGTTTGTCCACCATCATACGTAAGTGGATGGATAATCGACAACACTTCTTTTGTTTTCTAAAATCTCCCCTTAATCTTCACTTTTCCATGCAAGTGATGGTGTAGAAATTAAGCAGGAAACTTTAAGTCAAGGGATCCGTCCAGTAATCCCTTTGACTGCACGCTAATACCATACAAATCGATGAGATTTAAAATAAAAATCACTCTATTGGAAAAGAAGAGGAGAACTGGACAAAAAATCACTCTATTTTCTCAAAAATCAAAATTCATCAACAAGTCTCACTTATCCAACTTCAACATCTCAAGTAAAAAATCACTCCATGAGTCAATAGGTCCAGGCAGACACCAATGAACACAATCATTATACAAAGTCACATTCTCTTGTGGCCAATGCCCATAACTACTTGGGTGACCATCTGGTCTCAGTAACATTGCCTGTGTTGTATCGAGTAACCTAAATCTCTTTCCCGTCTTCTTCGCTTCTTCTTTTGCCACCCTATATTCCTCCATCTGAGCATTGTACAAGGACAAACCTTTAGGTTCCAACTGAGTTTCGTTACTCTTAAATGGCTTCTTTCTAAGACAATTTGCCCCTTGATTCCACGTTCCATCTTCAAAATGTGAGGGTGCAAATGTTCTTAAATACGTCTTACCCTTAAACTTTGGTGAACTATTTATCGCCTTAAATGACGTCTGAAACGCCTTTGCATAGCCATAAGACATTGGGAAATCTTTGACACCATCGCGTAAACAATAAAAGCAGCCTACGAGCTTCCCATTTTCATAAAACATAGCGGGACGGTAGAACCAATGTCCAGCAGAGAGGATTACGTAGTCGAATTCATGTAGCTTCGTTGTCCATTTTAGGTCGAATTCATCTAGGTATAAATTGAAGAGGCCACTGTTTGTCGGTCCATTTACTTCTTCTTGTTCAGATCTTACTAAATAAGGTGTCCAAAAAGTTGAAATAGTGAAGCTGTAATTGGTATACTTCCATCGTTTAAAATGCCATTCATCATTTGCTGAAACCTCTACTGGATTTTCCACCTAATGATGAAAAAAATCAACCAGATAATCATTAATTCAACTTTAAGGTTAATAAGCAACTTTTTTTTTCCCTTTTCTTTTAATTATTTGGACAGCTTTATTATCTTGTAGGCTCAATGGCTCATTGGCAAATAAAGCTGAAGTTACAGATTTTAAAAGCACCAAAAGTGTGAGGTGTAGATTCAAGCAACTAGATCTCAGTTGTCCAAAAAAACAGGCTATCACTTAGCTATGCGGGGGGGGGGGAAGCTGTCTAAAAAAACATTCTACATTTAGTCTCTGTAGATTCAGTAATTAAAACCAAAATCTAATAGCAATTACTTTACCAAAAGAAACAGAAAAAGAAAGAAAACCATGGATCTTTTAATGGAAATATTCTATGATGTTGAATTTTGCTATGTAATGGGAAATCCAGGTGTGTTATTATATATACTCTATGAGGTTCCCACGATGTTATCATGTCATACAGTAATAATAAAAATGAGAATTACACTGGTGTTAAAGATCTGACCTTAGAGAGGAGACACATCAACGACTGCATTTGATTTCTTCCAACAGAATCTCCCACAAATGCCATCGATTTCCCTCTAAGAAGCTCCAGAAACTGAACTGGATTAAAGATGGGTAATTCACAATCATTTGGCTTCCACCTCCATTTCAAGAAATCAGTATCAGGTCGGCCATACTTCATACAATTCTGATGGTCATGAATATAATTACAAGTTACGTTTGTGTAGTATGTTGCTTCTGGATTCCAAATCCATTCTCCCCGGAAAATATCGCATCCCAATTTCAAATCGCTCCAGGAAGAAGAAGAGTAAGAAATTAGATCAGGATAGTAAAGAGGAATTATAGTGAAAAGAACTAGGATTGATGATGTTGCTAGAAGAATGAATTTTGGTGTATCTCGAACAATATTGATCATTCTAATGAAAAGGAATTTAATCAAGCGAATCTGCTTCATTGGGAGAGAGAGAGACCGGGGAAAAGTGAAGTTTTTAAAACATTGAAGAGGAAAGAAGGAAGAAAAATGAAGGAGAATTTTGCTAAACCCTAGACAGGTTTTACTTTGTCAGGGGAAGGGGACTGACTATTGGGTAGTAGTGGGTGGGGTAGTAGGTGCGCTTATATTATTTTATAATCATTTTGGATCGTTGATGACACAGCATAAGATATTGCCTGAAATCAAGTCGAGACACGTGGGAGAGAGTGGGTCTCAGTTTAATCAGCGATAATTGATATTGGTCCCACCACGGTGCCCAAAGCAAGGTTCAAGAAAAGTTGCTTCAGTTGTTCTTTCCTGTACATTGGGCCACTGTCTACTTCCAAACTCGAGTGGTTTATGGCAATTACCGGTCCCAACCTTGCTTCTGCTATTCTAAGGGAATTAATTCAAAATGACTCCACTATCCCTGATAATAAAACTTAAGAAAATGTTGTGTTGTCTTTCATCTTTTCAAACCACTGAGATGAAGATTTTCCATGGTTAATTTTGGTTCTTCCTGTTCTTGTTCTCCTTTGCTTTAGACAACCTATTTAATAGTGGGAATGGGGAACCCATTGTCAGACAGAGACTGATTCATGTATTAATTTGCAGTCAAAACCTAGATTCATTTTTTGTGGGCAAGTCAGGAGGACGATATGCATTCGGATTAGTGTTTCAAATAAAATAAATAGCATCAACACCCACATATAAAGCATATTTAAACACACTGAATGGCATCAAGTTGCATCGTCATCAAACAATTCACTATTCAAAACTCAAGACAACCGCTCTCTTAACATTGTGCAGTTTCTAGTCATTAAATTTTACAACCTTACCTCATCACCTATTTCAAGCAAATAGAAGTCAATGCCTTCGTCCATCTTTTAACAAAAGGGTATACAAAACGTAGTTAAAGAAACAAATATGACTCTATCACAAAACCGCTTAATACGTCAAACGCCGAATACAATATCAAGGGTATCCATGCGTACAGGAATATCTTTACCCGGAGTCTTTAACAGCAGTAAAAATCTGAAAGAAAAAAGAAATATACATACCCATGCAAATAAGATGAGGCCTGTATATTATTATGTCAATTTTTGACTTATCTCCTTCTCTTCCCTTTGCCACCCAACGCCCCAGAGTTAAACGCATGTTGTTGTTCTTGAAGGAAGGACATTGTCTTTCCTGCTTTCTCAGCTCTTTCTTGTTTCTCAACTGCTATAGCCTTCAGTTTTGCCTCAGCTAAGGCTTTATTATCCTTCCTGAGTTCACTAGCTGCTCCTTTCTCCTCCCGTTTCAACCGCTTCTTCAACTTCTTCATCTCAGACCGTTCACGGTCTGGATCATAATCTCTGCCTTTCACATAGCTGCAAGATTTTTTTTTGATTAAACTACTGCTTGCGATGTATATATTTTAATAGCATATTGATAGAAAGGTACGAAATTCGCTACATACTTGTCCTCAAATTTGGGATTCAGCAGTTTGATTGGCTCAAGCCTTTTCTTTCGCATTTGAAGAGGTTGACGCAGCAAGTGATACTCGTCTACTTTTGTTTCTATAAACTTAGTGACATCATTAATCTTATCTTGTAACTGACTTGGTATATGATTCTGTTTTGACACTTCATTTAGCAAAGTAGAAATTGGCATGAATATTTCAGGGAAAGAATTATATCCCTCGTAGACTTGAACAAAACCTTGTAGATTTTCCATCACTGATACAAGAACGCTAGCCCTGTAATTGAAAATACCATCTCAATGATGAATTTCCAAATGGATGCAAGATAATCATGTAGATAACACTTGGACAAACAACTAACCTGAAATTATCAGAGCTGAAAAATGGAGAATCGTCGGTGTTGTCCATAACTGTGAGAAAATCCAGAGTATGTACCTCTGATACATTATCAGTTAAGTGCAACCAGGGCTTGAGCATTTTGAGTTCCGATAAATAAGAAACCTATTAACGAAAGTTAAAGAACATGATTTATTCATGTGAAACCACAGCCAATAGAAGAGACAGAGCCAAACTAAGAAATGCACCTGCAAGTTAGAAGGCAACTTTTTTCCTGACTTTAAAGCCGATATTAGCACAGTTCGTAGAAATATTAGAGCCTCTGGGTAGAACTTCTTGGATTGTCTGGCAATCTGCAGAATGATGATATCAAATTTAATATCAAGATTCACGAGGACAAATTAACTGTGAAAAAATAGCATGTAGTCCTACTCATAATGAATGAAGGGTGCTTCAGAAAAAACAAAAAAAGAAAAAGAAAGAAGGGTGGGGTCTATTAATAGAAACATAAGCAAGTCTCCACAACCGGCAAAAGGTGTCGAATAGATGACTTATTGAGACACAACCAAGCAGATTTTGTAGTATCCCAACCTAAAGTAGGCAAATGAGAAAAACCAAGCAATACATGTGGCGTGTGTGTTGATACTTCGCAAAAGCCAAAAAAGCACATAGAAGGGCAAGGGCTCACAAGTGAAGGGCCCTAAAAGCTACCACCGCTTCCTCTTATAATTGATAGCTATAATTAAAGTTCACAGCACTAAGCAGGGGCCTGTTTGCGGGACACTAGAGGTGTCCCAGTTACAATCTGAAAAATAAAACTAGCATTAACATTTAAGAGGCTTATGATAATCAGTCAATTTATCTAGTATCAATGGGGTTATTAAGATTTTCTTCCTTCAAAATGAGGTCATTTATAGGTTTATGATGTCCATGAATAATCGACAAAATATGACAATGAATCCCCAGCTATTATTGTGTACTTCACAAAGATAGTAAAACGCTACAATCCACCATGTCTTTATTGAAACTGTATGATGGCGGAAAGTAAAGATGGAGCTGAGAATATTGAATGCTTATGTATCACACAGATCTACTGAGCATGGAGAAACTGAGACACAAGAAAGTCAGTGACTGCCAAAATTAAGCAGAAATTAAAGCAACTTCTATCATACACATACCGAGAGAACCATGGAGCATAAGAAGGATCCTATGACGATATCTCGGCCTGACGTTATTGGACATCGCATCAAATATTCACACATTAACAACATCGCTGGTGTCATGACTGGGTGACGGAAGTCCGAACATGGAAATGTGATGGACCACAGCCTTAAGAGACACGATGTTTTCAAGGAGGGCCAACAGCTTTTCTCTGCTTAGGTTAACGAAAGTCCATTCATCAGTTTGAGACGCAACAATTGTGCATAAATTGCTTCACCAATTTGAAAGTATCTATTAAGAGTTACCAATGGCTGACCTGGATTAGTAATATCTCTGCAGAACAGTTCGCGAGTACGACGTAGACGTTCACGAGCACAAACAGCTGAATAAAATGGGATATCCATGCTCATCTCCACAAGGGGCTTGACCAATAAATTCAATAACTTGAAATTCAGAGGCTTTTTGCTTGCTAGGGTAGCAAAATACATCAAGAGGTTGGCGTAGAAGATCTGAAAATAGTATGAAAACTTTAGAATACAGCCTTTATAGACGGTTTTCATGGACTTCTTAACACACAACTCTTGGATATCTTCTTGACATAGCAATGCAAATCAAATTAAAATAGCAAAATCTTCTCTTATTTAGCTATCTGCTTTGATGTGTTTCAAATCAGTGGTTGGTTAGTCATAATGTTAAACAAATATATACAACTTTTTATTTACCGTATACTTAAATGGAACTGAACATGTTCCAATTAAACTGCAGAGACATGTCAATGCACCTATGAATTTTATATTTTTTACAAATCATCTTCTTGAAAAGCACCTTTCAAGTTAGCTGCTCCGGGAGCTAAGAAGATGCAGAAAAATCTACTGAGACGTTAAGGTGTGTGACAAAGTGCAGAATTTAATATTTTGGGAAAACGATTTTAAACTAGAAAAAGGCGACATATATTTTAGCATATCTAGTGTCACGGATGTCACAAGTATAGATAGCATAGTATGCTCGCAAATCTACTTCAAATTAATATCGGCAAAAATTCTGACATTATGAACGCGGTTTTATGCATCACTGGATACCCAATTCTGCCATGATGGCATGATCATTTGTGGCTTCACTTGCCATATACTTTTGTCACTAATTAAAATGGGATCAAAAATTAAATTTCAACGGTCACTTAGTTCAAACAATGTACCTGCATTTTCTCTCGGTTTTCTGCAGCAAGCCTCACTCCGTTGCAAGCACGTATCCGATTTATTGCCTCAACAATTTCAACATCCGACCGGTTCTCCAGCAAGTTAGAGAGCTCTGAGAAGGTTTTTGGTGCTTCAATCACAAAGGGAAGGGGCTCTTGTTTGGTTTGAGGCTGATTAACACTTGGTTCAGTTTTGTTAACTATCTGATTCTTAGTTTTTGGTTTGGCACAAATTTCCATCTCCTCACTACCCTCTGTTTCTTCACCTTCATCACTAAGATCGTCACCATCATCACTTTGCTCCCAATCCTGTAAGGAATTACTTTTCCCAGTTTTAACATTAACTTCATCACTTCCATCTTCTTCTTCACTTTCTTCTCCATCTCCATCTTCTTCCTCAGACGATGCACTATCATCATCCTCAATAGTGCGACCTTCCCTTTCTAATATATCATCAACCCAACCCCTTTTATGGCCTACTTCTTCATCAATAGAAAAGGAATCTCCAAGATCATCCCCGGATATAGACCTTAGTTTCTGGGATGAGGTTTTAATTGAATCTTCATGATCATCATCACTGTCTTCATCAGCAGAATCATCCGTTCCATCCATCCGTTTTTGGCGTTCCTCCTGTACTTGCATAAATATATTTTTTAACACAGATACACACAGATAAGTCGCAAAATTAAACAGGGACAACGTTGCAATGTGATAACATAATTTATTAATTGTGATGGTGATCATAACCAACATAATTTTATGGTTTCTGTAACATACCTCCAATTGCTCAAGACGTTCTCTATCTTCCTGGGCTATCTCTTCAGGGGTCTTTGTCCTGTCTGATGGACGACCACGTCTCTCCAAAGCCATCCCCTTAACAAGCTTGTCGTACTCATCAGGTTTTTCCTGTAAGAGGGATAAAAAACAGTTTCGGAAGATGGAAACTCGATTAACTTCCAAACCAATACACATAACCAAAACTTAAGATCTACACATAACCAAAACTTAAGCTCTTGTCTCACCCAAACTTTCTGTTAAGCTTAAAAGGCAAGACAATACTTACATAAACTTTAACTAGAAACATGACATAAATGAAACCTTGGTGCTCTAATGAACATTGAAACCAAATGAATTATGCAAAAGTTTGAATCATGGTTGTAACTATCGGTAAGTGATTACTCTTTTAGGCCAGGTAACAGTAATCTAGTGAGGAAGTAAGAAAACAACATTGCAATACAACATCGCTAGGTAACAGGTTTAAAACAACGTCTATGCTTGACGAGGCGACGCAGTGCTCAAGATGGCCTCAAGGCATACCTCATAAGTTTTTTTTTCTTGATGATAAGCCTATTATAAAAATGAATATCTGAAGGCAGTTAACGGAGTGGAGTTACAACAACCGAAAATGTTACCTGTTGGATAGGTTCCCTCTTAGTCGAAGCAGTTAGTTTATCTTCCTCTAGTGATTGTTTTGAGTTGCCCATGAGGGCATTCAAAGCATTACGCTTTCCTGGTTGAGTCATTTCTAGCAAACTTCGAGAAGCTGCAAACTCATCATCTAATTTTTTTAGTAACTCTTCGTCCTCCTCTTTATCCTTTGCCTTTTGGGCCTGCAAGGAAAATGAATAAATCAAAAATCAGATGGAATAAACTTAATGAGACGAAGACTGTTGATTATAATTCTAAACAAGTCGCGGTACCTTGAAATACTTGCTCTTTAACATAACCTCCTCCATTACTTCTTTCTTGCTTTTTTTACCCTGCAAAGAGGATAGAATATAGTATCACGGTGACAGTCACAGTATCAGGACTGTAAAACAGACTCAAATGTTGTTTTTCATAAATAGAGGAAGTGTGTAAATTTTGTGGCAGCATCTATAAAATGTAGAAAAGTTTAGCAATCCCACATGCTTGCAGAAGAAAATGCAATGCCATCAACATTTTGTGAAGAGAACCAATTTCAGTGTCAAGGGAAATTGAAAATAAAGAATGGATCTTACACTATCCTCTCGATCCAGTCCTGATTCAAATTGTGCATTATGTGCACCAAGTTGAAAGGATAACTTCTCTGTACAAATAAACACAATTAATGATTACAAGCTTTATCATGGAATATTAGAGGAATTATGAATATGCATAGAAAGTACCATAATTTTTATTAGTTATTTACAGTAGGCCAAAATAGCTCTATCCTTTGGAAAACAAATGCGAACGTAGCTGAGCCTCATTTTCGCGTACAGATATCTGAATCAAATGCTATACATCATATTACCCAAAGGGATATAACTAATATATCAAAGAGATTAACAGCATACATACTTGTCTCATCGGCTTCATCATCTAGTGGAATGTCATCTTCAAAATCATCCCTCCGTGGAAATGCACCAGCACCATGAAATTCATTGTCATCTTCTTCTCCATCAGACAAGTTATATTTGCTTTTCTTGTTCTTTAACTGGAACATTAAGAAAATGGCAACGAATATGAGAACAATCTCCCATTTTATCTACTAGAGACATCACCTCAACACAGGAGAAACACAATTCTAAGAAACTCAAAGTACAAAACCTGCCGCTCGTGCTTGAAACGAAGAAGAGCCTTATCGTACTCCTTGAGTTCGGTATCTTTTTCCCCTATTCGGTTATCCTCAAAAACAGAAGACTTGCCACTTCGCTCCCATTCTTTAATGATAGTATTTTTTCTCTGTTGTAGAAACATAATCAAAATCAGCTTATTAAGCTTGCAAAACAGTAAACTTCATGTGAAAGTGTGACACTATCCTAACAAATGATTTGCGTCTTAAAAGTCAAATATGGATATTTATTTCACATAACTAATTAAATTGAAGCACTTCATATACTTGACCTAAAACTGGTTAAGCAGTTGTAATTCACAAAAGGGAAGAAAACCGTATAAGTGAAATAAAATGAGTAGGATTATAAAAAGCAAGGAATTTAAAAAAAAAAAAAAACAATATTAAGACAGTTAAAAAACGGGATTCAGATTAAAAGGGAAGAGAAGGAGATGAACTTGCCTTCTCAACGGCGCGAGTACGAGACAGACCAAGACGTTTTTCTTCACCTTTACGTTTCTTTCCCATGACATCGAACTTCCTACGAGACCAGATTGTTTCGAAGGGATTATCCAGAGGAGCTTTGGATTTCATGGATACTGTGTTTGGACCAGATAGAAGTTTTTTGGAAGTAACCTTCTTCTTCTTACCGTTACTCTTGATAGAATCAGTCTGTGTTTTCTGTTTCGCCATTTTGCGATTTTTTTTTCTTTTAGGGTTTAAGGGTTTTGATTCAGAAGGATGTTACCTCAGAGCCGAATAAGAAGAGAATACAATCAAGAGAGGACGGTAATGTTAGGGGCTGCCTATTGCCTAATTAGGTATTGGGGATATGCACATGTGTGAGTCATACATGTGACGAGTGGTAGTTCTTTCATTTCAGACTGAGGTTTGGTCACGGCTGAGGGCACCGGTCACTGGGCGTGACCGTGATAACGCATTTTGACGGTGTGAGCACATTTTGGACGAAAACAGTCATTTAGAGAATCTCCAATAGAGGGTGAAAAATTTATTTTTTTATGACACATAGGATTTTAGACCCTCGTTTACATAAAATGCATCTCCAACAGTGGGTCCTATTAAGTAGGAAGGGTGTCAAAATAAATACGAAGGTCTTAGAGAAAGTCTTATTTAGACCTTGGCAATGACCTCCATGTCATCTTTTTAATTATATTTAAAATTTTTATTCTTTAAATAAATTTTTCTAAACCAATAAGAAAAGGGGAATCAATTTAATCATTATCCAAAAATAACAAATCTTAGAAATATGACCCCCACCATTGGAGATAGTTCATGAGGAAAGCATTACTATTTTTGCCACAAACAAATCACCTCATAAATAAGGATCTAAATAAAAATTCCACGTAGGATTTTTAGCACCCACTGTTGGAGATGCTCTTAGAGAAAACATGTGTTATTTATATATTATATTTTAAAATATATAAAAACACCCAACCACATCTCTCACCCCACGTCGAGAGTTGTATGATGAGTGCCAAATATTGCATATTTCTATACCTTTTTATTGGCAATTAACTCATCTTTCGCGCTTTAAAATCATATATTATCCCAAATTCTGTGTTTTCAAGAATAAATACTTTTACTAATTAATTTTGTGTTTTTAGGTATTAAATAAAGCTTGGATGAATAGAGAAGCCAAAAGAGCAGAGAAGTAGAGACAATGGAAGAGAGACAACAAAGACTCGCGCTAGAAAGCAGTGAAGAATGCCGTTTGCACCTCTTCCGCAAGTGAAGAATGCCGTTTGCACTTCTTCCGCAAGTGAAGAATGCTTTTGCAAGACTCAAAACTAGGTGTGGGCTTGAGATACTAGCCTTGAAGAATGGTTGGGCCTAGAAGAAGATTTTCCAAGTGATAAAACCCAAGATCTCGAACCCAAACCCGTCTCCATCCTAAGCCGTTGGATTCGATACAGATGCTCATCATCCAAAGCATCTCCATCAACGTTTGATACTCCGGCCTCACACCCGAGCATGTTCTATCTTTGCCCTATTCGAGCAACAGCCAAACACCTCCTTCTCGTCGTTCTCATCTTCTCCGAGCTCTGCAAAAACTCTCAGTTCTCCTCCATTAATCACCTCCACTCCCGACCACTTCTGAGCATAGCCACCTTCTCAAGAACCATCAATCAATCTCCTAGTTTTTATCTCTCTCCATCTTATCTTCTCCCTTATCAAACACAGAAACCCTAGAAGCTATGATTGAGAGAGATAAGGCTAGGGTTATCTTCAATAGCTAAAGCAGACATCATCAAGAGTTGCAGGTCTGATTTGCAGAAGGGGTTTGTCAGAAAACTTGTTATAGGTGAGTGGGTGTTCTCTAATTATCAAATTCTAAGTGATTGAGAGATTTTTGTATATAAATAGGGAGAAGATTGTGATGTAAAAATCATGCCCGGATTAGCCGGTGCACCAAGCAGTAGTTCATGTTTGATTTTATTATCTACATGATGTTCTAATTTCATAGTTAGGGTTTAGATGAAACCATTAATCTATTGTTAAGTTTGGTTCATGTATTTATATTGTTCTTGCTGTGCTATAATGTTTTGGATAAATATAATCTGAGCCTTCAGCATTTTGCTCTCACAGTGTATGTCATGTATCCATTATGCTACAACTCATGCTTAATTAATTGTTGTTCGATCCTTTGACTAGTTGTGCCTTAATCAGACATTTAGTACTTTGGAGGGATACATTAGTTGCGATTAAAATATCCATATCAGGGTTGTTTAATTATCTAAGTGATTGATCTGCGGTTAGTTTGTTTTGTGAGAGGGCAGCTAATACTAGTAGGATTAGGAATCATCTTAGTAACACTAAATCATCCTCCTGAAACTGCCCTGGATAGGCGTAATACCACCGGTGTCCATTTTAAGGGACAAAAATAGTATTGAGACTGAATTGACTTAATGTAGGTTAAGTGGTGGATTCGACTGCCATAGCACCTTATTTATCTGCTTGTAGATTACTCTTTGCTTTCGTTTTTGTTATTTCAGTCACTACCATCATCTAGCCATATCGGCAACAAAAACCCCTTTTTGGTTACTTTTGTTTCAAGTCAGTTGTAGTGAGACCATAGCTTCAACTATACACCCACCTTGTCCCCGAGGATTGACCTGTGCTTTCCATGTGTTACATAAGGACACTGTGCACTTGCAGTTATCATTGTAGGTACTCTTTATAAGCCTACCAAGTTTTTGGTGCCGCTGTCGTGGACTCGGTAGCGGTGTAGCTGAAGTTTTCTTCTTTACTTTACTGATTTTCAGTTTAGTCTTGTATATATTTCTTTGAAATTTTTGTTTTCAGCCATTGTTAGTGTAACTCATTTGTTTCCTTGCTTTGTATATACACATTTGGGTATTGAAGTTTTCTTTTGAGCATTGTAGGTGCTCATAAAGTTGCGGCAAAGGAAGAGAAGCGAATTGTTGTTGTGCCTACTTCAGTATTGTACCAACCGAAATAAAGAAACTACTACAGAAGCTACAAAAATAACAATGTTCAGCTTGTGAGCTTGGTGTAGTCTTCTCCCGGATGTGCACCTGAGGTAAGTTTCTTAACACTACAACAGCATGACGTCTATGACTGCTTGTAATTGCTTAGCCTGAATGGTTTGATATTGGGTTTAACAATTATGCTATATATCTTGTTAACAAATACGAGTTGGCCTCTCGTTATTTGACTATATTTTTATTTCCATAGTCCTTTAGAAACCCATTTCAGGATTGATAGACGTCACAACTCTCTGCCATTGTCACAGCATCTTCATTTTTTTTTATTTTTTCTTGTTAGTTTTTGTTAGTATTGTGTGTTGTGTTTATCCCTAGGAATTTATATATTATTTTTGCATGCATCATTCTGTTTAGGACTTGTTAGTAGCATTTAGAATAGATTTGTTTCATTTTTGTTTCGAAAAAAATATATATCTGGATTTTGGTATGCAACTGGGGATGAGCACAAATCCATTAGAGAACTTGCTTACGGGCATGCTTCACATTATGAGCCTCCCACAAACCATGATGTTGATAATTATAAGGAATATTACAGACCTTTTCAGGGTCCTGAGCTTGAATATACGAGCAAGAAGGTCAAAAATTAAAAAGACCAAAGAGAGTCGATTCGAGGCAAAGACCCTAGTTATTATTCGCACATGTATCATTCGCCACGGGGTGAAAATGAACATTTTTATGATGCCCAACTCACACGTTCATCACTTTTGGAT
The DNA here is from genome assembly GCA_023531295.1 of Papaver armeniacum. NCBI lineage: Eukaryota > Viridiplantae > Streptophyta > Magnoliopsida > Ranunculales > Papaveraceae > Papaver > Papaver armeniacum. Next base: position 55,810 of record JAJJWW010000081.1, read on the forward strand.
CAGTTAGAGGCTCAAATTACAAAGGGATGCTAGGGGAGCATCTCCCATTTAGACGAGAAGATGCCGGATAGTTGGTCCATAGAAGAGTTCGGTTGAGTCTTATTTCAAAAGCTTTAGAAATGCAAATGCATCAAATCGCTCTTCAAGCAATATTCAAGGAAAAAGAGGCAAAGATGTAGGATCATAATATCGCAACGCACAAGGCTCGCGAGATTAATGAACGATTTGCTCGAGGGAGTCGCAGGAGCTACAAAACGCAATGAAATAACGACAGCAAAACATAAAGAAGACGTGAGACAAGGCAGGGTTAAGAAGTGTCGCGAGAGTGAATGTTTATTGCGACACTTCGCGAGACATTCCCGAAAATAAAAGGGGAGCTTATCATCCACTATGTATTACCCTATATAAAGGGCTAAATGAGTCCGTAAGAGGGAGAGAGTTTTAACTTCTAAGTGTAATTCTATTTTCCGTGTAAACACTTCATGAATTCAATCAATTAATGTTCTTGATCTTACATCTTCCAATGGATTAATTAAGCAAAATCGGAAGTAAGGGGTGTAGTGTGGGAGAAATCTATCACATCTAATTCACCCAGGCAATCTATTCTATGCTTGTACCTTATGTGGTAGCTTAGGCCATCCTGTTGAGAATTGCTATATTTTGCATGATTTTAGGCAGTCTAGAGAATACCGTGAAAATCCAAGGTATGAAATGCCCACAGATTATGAAGCTGGCAGTCATTGGGACCATAATCAACCTTTCGAAGGTTGCGATCAGTATTTTATAGACCCTAATGACCAATCACACATGTATCATTCACCACAGTGGGAAGTTGAACAATTTTGCACTTCCCTGCCCCCTTGTATGCAATCTGTGGAGGAAAATCACAAACTCATTGAACAAGACAATGCTGAATTTGAATTGAATGCATTTCATAATAAACCATATAGCATTGCTTCTGAATTTCCTTTCTGTATTGACCCTTATGCGCAACCATGTACTGAATACCCATATGCTATGAGGATACCTACTGTTGAAGACTCTCTTTCCATGGGAAAAATTAATGCATATTTAGATATGATTTTGCTTCATGTACAAGAGGAGGGAAGGGAGGAATTTCATGATGAGATGTTTGTTATTCCTAATGAGGTAAATATTGAAAATAGTGTTTATAGTCCTACTCATGCAACTAATATTGAATATAGATCTAATCTAGAGGTAAATGAGTGGACTACAGACACTATGATCGTGAATAGGGAATTACATTTCTGTTATGATGATGATGATGTGATGTTAGAAGAACATGTTTATGCTGAAAATATTGTGGAACCTTTGGGTTCAGAGACATTAGGCTTCTCTGCCTCGAACTTCATGAATGATGTTTCTTCTAGTATTCCATATACATGTGATGTTGATACTGATCTTGGGCCTGTGCAACTGACCTGTGAAAAAGCGCATGACACACATCTTGTGTCTGAATTAGGTAATGTTGAATCTTTTGTTGACACTTATGATCTTATGCATGAAAATATAATTGATGTGTATGATTCTCTACCTAGGTCACAGTATGATGTCTCTTTTGATTTGCCTATGCATGAAACTAAATTATTGAATGATGATGATACTGAATTGGGGTCTGCTGATTTGTTCGATGACTGTGAGCATGATAGAGCACTATTTGTTTCCGAATTGGGAAAAACTAGACTGCATAGTGATATTTTTGAGCCTAAAAATGAATGTAACTTAAATGCATCTGATTCCCTACCTAGAACACAGTATGTTGCTCCCGATGATTCTCTTATGCAAGACACATAGGTTTTGGATAATGATGATTCTGAAGTAGGATTTGATGTTTTGTTCTTTGAATGTGAGCATGAAGTACCTGTTTCTGACTTAGGGAGAGTGTGTGATGGTACTAATGATCTTACACATGAAAACAACTTAAATGTGCCAACTTACCAGCCTAAGTCACAAACTGAGACTCTTCCACCCAACCTAGATTTGGTTTGTAACAAAATTGTAAAACAAACTTTCCTGAGAATACCTAATCTAGGACTGGAATTGTGTGCTTCTCAAATTCTTTTGGACCATTTTGCAGCTAAATATAATGTGTTTAAGGATCCACAGTTGGAATGTGTATATCTGCCTGTTCTTAACAAAACTCATTTTGAACTAGACCTTATGCATGATGAACCTCCAAAACTGCGAGATTTTGTGTCCAAAAGTATATCCGTTGAAAAATCCAGGTTTTGGGGGTAGCTCATTTTGTTTTGCAGTCTCACTTGCATTTCTGTCCTATTATAATTGTGTGAGGCTGTTAAAATTTCTGCATTTTGTCTTTTGGGTTGATCCTCAACTCTTTAGGTTGTTGGTTTATGGTGAGTCATCATTGTATAATCCAGTAGGTAATTATATTTTCTAGCTTTCTCTTGTATATATGTGTGCTAATCCAATGTGGCGTCTGTTGATTTCCTGTCGGATTCAACTTGAATAATGCAATTCTAATCTTGCTCTCGCCAGCATCTGGTAATCTCTTTCCTTTAAAATCTACTCTGCACTATTCTCCTGTATGTTGTTTGTAATTTCGTTTATCTTTTGAAACATTGAGGACAATGTTAGATTTAGGTTTGGGGGAGTATTTTGCATATAGAGTTTTTAGCCTTTTGTTTTTTTTTTAAAATAAATAAATAAATAATAATAATAATAATCAAAAATTCAAAATTCAAAATTCAAAATTTTTAAAATACTTGCATAAAACCTCCAACTTGTAGAGATTTTAGAGTCACTAGCATGCTTCTAGCTATGTTTACATAGAGAGTCTGACCGAAACAACTGAACTTGGAAGTACTGGAGAACACAATCGGGTTTCTTGGTTGTTAGAGCGTTAAAGTTGGATTTAACCATGCCGGTGGGCAAATTAGGTGCTACAAAGATATTTGGTAGTAGAGTTGTGATCACCCTTAGTGGAGACTACCTATTTTTACATCAAGCGAGGCACCGACCTTCAATTTTGGTGACTATCTAAAAAGTCCTTTTAGAGTGTGTGTCACCGTACGTAAATTCCGGGTAGGAATGGTAAGCTACCCAACTTCGCACCACTTTCAGCACTATTTTTGATCTCTTGAGTGTTAATTCCGTCAATCATGAGGATGACGTTTAAAGATGAAAACTCCTTCTTGTAGTTTGATTTGCAGTTAGCACCATTCTCTCTCTCGACAACATCAACAGATCCATAGAAATACATCATCATCAACCAGCAGCGCGACAAAAGAAGATTTGAAGAAAGTTGAAATAGTCCAAGGTTTACATGCAACAATACAAGGAATAGAAAAAGTTCATATTCAAAGTGAAGATACAGTACAAAGAGCAGAATTCTATACACATTTGAAGAGGTATTTTAAAAGAGCAAAGAAAAGAAAAAGATGAGAATTAGTGAAGTTATGAAATCAAGACAATACAAGTTGTGAAGAATTGAATGATAAAGTCCTTCATCCATGGATTTAGTAGTTTTATTATTTACTTTGTTATTTTCAGTTAATCATCTTCAAAAAAAAAAAAAAAAATTACAGTTTGTTTTTAGTTTTGCTTAATAACCACCATGGTAAAGAAGAAATTTAAGAGGAAATTTCAAGCAACAAGAAATTGAAGAATTAGAAATTGTCAAGGTTCTAAGAAGTTCAGAAGCTCATCATCAACATTTGAAGACTGAAGACCAAAGATTGAAGACGTTTATATGGATGTTGTGAGAGTGGTGTTGATTTCCGATCGGATGTGAAGGTAAGTGAGTACTCCCATCCTTGATAACGATTGATTTCCTTTCTTAGAGATCATCATAAAAAGATTCTTTTTGTCCACGATTATGTGGAGTATCTAGAAATTATTTCGGAAGGTTCTCCTTCCCACCATTCAACGTGTGCAGGATTTCTCTCTTTATTCCTGTTTGCACACATGAGAGACTAAAAAAGCGGTCTTTTTGAGTGCAATCATAAAACCTTATTGGTGAGGCAGAAGTCGAGGCCTGTGATCACTCTCGAACCCGAATTTTTTCATATGGTATGGTTATTTCTCGCTCAACTCTTAAGGATGAGAATGCATTCTTTGGTATTTCTAACTTCGTGTTACTAGCATGCAGAAACTCTATGTCCTCATAGCTCCTTGGATGCTTAAGACTCCATTACACTCTGAAGTTGGAGAAGGTTTTGTGGGTACACCTCTGGTAAACCCTCACGAGACTACAACTCGTCCAACTAGGGACACCTAGGGGTTTAAAGGCTTGGTGCATACGCTAAATGCATTCGATAGACCAGCGACAGTGGTATAATTAGGATTTCTTAATTTCTGTTTCACTTGAGGACAAGTAAAATTCAGGTTTGGGGGTATTTGATGAGTGCCAAATATTGCATATTTCTATACCTTTTTATTGGCAATTAACTCATCTTTTGCGCTTTAAAATCATATATTATCCCAAATTCTGTGTTTTCATTGTTTTCAAGAATAAATACTTTTACTAATTAATTTTGTGTTTTTAGGTATTAAATAAAGCTTGGATGAATAGAGAAGCCAAAAGAGCAGAGACGTAGAGACAATGAAAGAGAGACAACAAAGACTCGCGCTAGAAAGCAGTGAAGAATGTCGTTTGCACCTCTTCCGCAAGCGAAGAATGTTGTTTGCAAGACTCAAAACTAGGTGTGGGCTTGATATACTAGCCTTGAAGAATGGCTGGGCCTAAAAGAAGATTTTCCAAGTGATAAAACCCAAGATCTCGAACCCAAACCCGTCTCCATCCTAAGTCGTTAGATTCGATACATATGCTCATCATCCAAAGCATCTCCACAATTGTGCATCAACGTTTGATACTCCTGCCTCACACCCGAGCATGTTCTATCTTTACCCTATTCGAGCAACAACCAAACACCTCCTTCTCGTCGTTCTCATCTTCTCCAAGCTCTGCAAAAACTCTCAGTTCTCCTCCATCAATCACCTCCACTCCCGGCCACTTCTGAGCACAACCACCTTCTCAAGAACCATCAATCAATCTCCTAGTTTCTATCTCTCTCCATCTTATCTTCTCCCTTATCAAAAACAGTAACCCTTGAAGCTATGATTGAGATAGATAAGGCTAGGGTTATCTTCAATAGCTAAAGCAAACATCAAATCAAGAGTTGCAGGTCTGATTTGCAGAAGGGGTTTGTCAGAAAACTTGTTATAGGTAAGTGGGTGTTCTCTAATTATCAAATTCTAAGTGATTGAGAGATTTTTGTATATAAATAGGGAGGAGATTGTGATGTAAAAATCATGCCCGGATTAGCCGGTGCACCAAGCAGTAGTTCATGTTTGATTTTATTATCTACATGATGTTCTAATTTCATAGTTACGGTTTAGATGAAACCATTAATATATTGCTAAGTTGGTTCATGTATTGATATTGTTCTTGCTATGCTATAATGTTTTGGATAAATATAATCCGAGTCTTCAGCATTTTGCTCTCACAGTGTATGCCATGTATCCATTGTAGTTAGAATAACACTATGTTGATTGTGCTACAACTCATGCTTAATTGATTGTTGTTCGATCCTTTGACTAGTTGTGCCTTAATCAGACAGTTAGTACTTTGGAGGGATACCTTAGTTGCGATTAGAATATCCATATCAGGGTTGTTTAATTATCTATGTGATTGATCTGCGGTTAGTTTGTTTTGTGAGAGGGCAGCTAATACTAGGATTAGGAATCATCTTAGTAACACTAAACCATCCTCCTGAAACTGCCCTGGATAGGCGGAATACCACCGGTGTCCATTATAAGGGACAAGAATAGTATTGAGACTGAATTGACTTAATGTAGGTTAAGCGGTGGATTCGACTGCCATAGAACCTTATTTATCTGCTTGTAGATTACTCTTTGCTTTCGTTTTTGTTATTTCAGTCACTACCATCATCTAGCCGTATCGGCAACAAAACCCTCTTTGTGGTTACTTTTGTTCTAAGTCAGTTGTAGTGAGACCATAGCTTCAACTCTACACCCACCTTGTCCCTAAGGATCGACCTGTGCTTTCCCTGTGTTACATAAGGACACTGTGCACTTGCAGTTATCATTGTAGGTACTCTTTATAAGCCTACCATTGCACTAACCTCCCTTCCCATTGGTCGGTCAACGAAACCCTCGCTCCTGATTGGCTGAAAAACAAGTTAGCCCCCTACATTTCGTGGCCGTTAATTGTAAATCTAATTTATTCGATCTGATGCTCCAGATTGATCGAAATTTTATCAGAATTCTTACACCACGTTGTTGATGGTGGTTTTTAGCTTGGGGCGAAAACTGTAAAAGTCTGTCTACCTGACCCGGCATCAGAAGTAGTAGACCTTGATATATCTATATTCCGCAGGGAATTCGGAGAATGTGTCGGAATCTGATGAGTGCCTATGTCTCTCTTCATATTATATTAAAACTCAAGCTCTTAGATGAATTGTTCACTAGTATAAAGCCTAATGAGTGTTTAAGCTCATAGCTGCATTAATCACTAATGCCGGAGCCTGCCTGGCATTTTCCTATGCTATGTTCCCAACCGAACTCTCGATATTGGCATTACGATTAATGTTCACTCGCAGCGGAGTATCATGAATTAGGGGTGTCAATGGGTCCGACCTGAACAATAAATCGAGAATTACTTCTCAATCATTGTTTTTGCTCGAATCAAATACGAGAGGCTTTTGTACGAAATCGGGAGTTGATAAAACAAATTGAGAAGGGGATCGAATGAGCGTCGAGTGAATCCGAGAGATGAAGTTCTAGAGAGAGATTGAACTCGAAACCCGAGGAAATTAGGAGATTGAGCCGCGCCGAGTGAGTGGCGAGAGAAGAGAGTGATTGATGATGGTTAGCGCTGAAATCAAACTAAGAACAGAGCGAGAACGAGTTAATGATTGTGTAGTCTGTTGAAATAAGAGAACCGAGAGATCAAGAATCGACGATGAAATCGTTAGGGTTTGGTTTAAAAATTGAATGCAAAGAAGAGAGGATGGTACTTATTTGTTGTTAGATGAGTTTAGGGTTAAATTGAGAACGATGTTCAACCAAAGAGACGATGAGAAAGCTCGAGATGGGTCTTTGGGTTGTGATTTTGGAGGTGGTGGTTCGTGTTTGAGAGATGAGAAGCTCGAGATAAAGAAAAATAGGTCTTGGTTAATTGAGTCTTTGGGGGAGATCGAGAAGCCGCTATTGATGGTGATTAACTAGGGTTCGAACAAGACTTGTTGTTGCTGCAGAAGCGAGATGGTGGTGCTGTGAGATTGAGCCTTGCTGCTGTATGTGGAAATGAGCTTGAAAACTAGATAAATGTTAGGCTTGTAAATGATTACGGGGGAGAATAAAGATGCTCGCACGTGGTTTGTGTTGACATCAAGGTACCGGCACTTGAATTGAAGGTGGAGAAGATGTTGATGTTAATATATGGATGAAATGTGTTGCAGTGCAATGATGAATGGTTGGTCATGATGGCCGAGGTTGCAATTGCAGGTTGGCTTGAGCATGAACCAGGATTGCGAGTGGAGAATGAATTGAAATTGAGTTACAGGGAAGATTGTTGGCTTTGAGCCTCGGCAAGTGGTCTTTAGTGGAGAGAATGAGGGTTATTAAGTGGTTCTCGCATTTGGAGTTTCTTGTGGCCCGTGATGATGCAATGAGCGCGAGTTGGTTTGATGGCGGGAGTTGAGCGGTGAGCCGTGCTTTGGATGCCAAAGGATATTGCAGCGAGGTGGAGTTGCAGCGGTGGTGAATGAATGGACTAGTAGTGAAATCGGGGAGATGGTGGTGCGGTGGCTTGGGCTCGAAATGGTATAGCTAATGGAGTGGTTGCAACTCAGAGGTCTTTGCTAGGGTTGGAATTGAGCCGAGATGCGGGCGGTGCAAAGCAAGACTCAACGAGAGGAGAAAGATGCCCAGTGAGTGCAAATGGTGAATGTGGTGTTTTGTAGAAGCCAAGGCGGTCATGCAATGAAATGACAGGGAATGAGCTTTGTGTTGCTTGAATCAAGATGAGAGAAGGTTCACAGAACTGGCAGGGCCATCTAGGCCGTGACAGAAGGAGCAACAGACATCCAAGATTAATTCGGTGGGTACAAAGGTTATTGTGTATTCCGATCATGCCGCACTAAGACACTTAATAAAGAAGAAAGAAGCTAAGCCAAGATTAATTCGGTGGATCCTATTGTTACAAGAATTCAACATAGAAATTCGTGATAAGAGGGTGTGGAGAATACCGTTGCGGATCATCTTAGTAGACTTGTTATGTCTCAAGAAGAGCTTCCATTACATGACCGCTTCAGGACGAACAACTTTTCTCCATGGACGAATCAACACCTTGGTATGCGGATATAGTGAATTACTTGGTGACAAGGAAAGTACCTAGTACAATGTCTAATTTCCAAAAGATGAAACTTAAGAAGGTCGCTAAGCAATATGTGTAGGATGAACCATACTTATGGAAATATGGCATTGATCAAATAATGCGAAGGTGCGTGCCTAATTCCGAATTTCAATCCATTCTCTCCTTTTGCCACACTTTTGCATGTGGTGGCCATTTTGGATCTAAGCGCACCGCTCTCAAAGTTCTCGAGAGTGGATTTTATTGGCCCACCTTGTTTGAAGATTCATATGTTTTTTGTAAATCGTGTGATAGATGTCAACAATCCAGGCAATCTAGGTGCTCGAAATCAAATGCCACTCACACCAATTTTCGCCGTTGAGATTTTTGATGTGTGGGGTATTGATTTTATGGGCCCTTTTGTCAATTCGAATGGGAATTTTTATATACTTCTTGCCGTTGATTATGTTTGAAATGGGTGGAAGCTAGAGCCACCAAGACTAATGACTCTCAAGTTGTTTGTGATTTTGTAAGGGAAAATATTTTCAATAGGCATGGAACACCAAGAGTGGTGATAAGCGATGGAGGCTCACATTTCAAGAAGGCTTTCCACGCTCTCCTCAAGAAGTACAACATAACACACAAAATTGGTACGCCTTATCATCCACAAACTAGTGGACAAGCGGAAATTTCAAATCGTGAGATCAAGTCCATTCTTGAGAAAACGGTGAATACCACGAGGAAAGATTGGAGCTTTAAGCTCAACGATGCACTTTGGGCGTATAGAACGGCATATAAGACACCGATTGGTATGTCTCCATATAGGTTGGTTTATGGCAAGGCTTGTCATCTTAGGTTGAACTTGAACATAAGGCTTATTGGGCGATAAAGAAATTCAACATGGAGTATGATGAAGCTTGGGAAACAAAGGAAGTTACAACTACATGAGTTAGAGGAGATACGTAATGATGCTTACGAGTGCCGGATTTACAAGGAAAAGACTAAGCTTTTTCATGACAAGATGATTTCGCGGAAAAGTTTTGTTGTGGGGCAAAAAGTTCTTTTATTTAATACTCGTTTACGTTTATTTAAGGAAAGCTTAAGTCCCGTTGGGTGGGACCATATGTTGTTACTAATGTTTATGCTCATGGTGCGAGTTGATATTGTTAGCGAAAAAACAGGACAACAATTGAAAGTCAACGCCATAGGTTGAAGCCATATTATGAAAACTTTCCAACGGAGCATGTGGACGTAATTGGACTTCAAGATGCACTCCCTCTGGAGGAGTAATGTGCCGCAAGAGCTACGTCGGGCCGTCGACTTTAAAACAAGCGCTTAATGGGAGGCAACCCATCGGTTTTGTATTTCTTATCCTTTTGCTTTTTGTTATTTCTTTTTCTTGTTTCTTATCATGTTAAAATTTCCCACCTTGACTTTACTAGGAGGATTCAATTACATTGAGGACAATGTAAGGTTTAAGTGTGGGGAGTGGTTAAGCATGTTTTTAAAACAAAATTACAAAAAAATGAAAAAATTTGAAAAAAAAAAAAAAAGTTTTACTTAAAAATTCCAACTTTTAAAGATTTTAGAGTCACTAGCATACTTCTAGGTATGTTTACATAGAGATTTTGACCGACATAATTGAACTTGGAAATGTTAGGGAACTACATTCGGATTTCTTGTTTGTTTGAGTGTTAAATAATGGATTTAATCATGCCGGTGATGCGAATTTGGTGCGGGAGAAGTGCGTTATTAGAGTTCTTTGATCAATCATTAGTGGAGACTACCCGTATTCATATCATGAGAGGCACCGACCAGAATTCTTCCATTTACTAAAGAGCTTCTTTTGAGTGTGTGTCACCGTACGTTAATTCCGGGTAGAATGGTGAGCTACCCAACCTCCCACCAATAAAAAGCACTACTCTTTGATCTCTTGAGTGCTAATTTTGTCAATCATGAGGGTGACGTCCATGGATGAAAGCTTCCTTCGTGTAGTTCGACAGCAGTTAGCACCACTCTCTCTCTCGACAACAACGGATCCATAGAAACACTCTCATCATCAACAAGGAGCGACATCAAAATCTACAAGGAAAGTTGGAAAAGTTTAAGGTTTACAAGCAACGGAACGAGAAAAAGAGCAAATTTCAAATTCAAGTAAAAGCAACATACAAAAGAGCGGATTTTACATATATGTTGAAGACTTACACTACAATGAGGTAATTTTATATTCAAGTATGAAGACTTATTCATGAAAGCGAAGAAAATTAAAAGGTGAGAATTTTTGAAAGTTTATGATTTCAAGACGATACAAGTTGTGAAGAATCAAGCGGTAAAATACTTCTCCCACGGCCATGGTTTATTTTTGTATTTAATTTCTCTTGTGAATTTTAACAAAAAAAAAAAAAAAAAAAAAAAAAAAAAAAAAAAAAAAAAAAAAAAAAAACAAGAGAAATATTAATAAGCCGTGGGGAAGGAAAATTTATAAGGAAGTTTCAAGCGACAAGGATATTTAAGGTAAAAAGGGTTACAAATTGTTAAGGATTTATGAAATTCAAGGGTTTATCATCAATAGTTGAAACCGAGGAACGAAGAAGATCAAGATAAGGAGCGGAAGACGTTTCTATTGGATGCCGTGAGAGTGGTGTTATCATAATTGGCAATCGGATGTGAAGGTAAGTAAGTAATCTCATCCTCGATAAATATGGTTGATTTCCTTTCTTAGAGATCGTCAGAAAAATGGTTTTTCAAAATATTAAAAGATGTGGGTTTTTCAAAATTTCGGAAGATGTCCTTCCCACCATTCAACGTGTCGCAGGAATTCTCCCTTCATTCCTACCCGCACACATGTGAGAACCATAGAAAAGTTTGTCTTTTTGAGTGCAATTATCATAAAATCCTTTTTGGTGAGGCGTAAGTCGAGGCGAAATGCTTATTGATCGTTTCTCAAACACGCATTCTCTCATTATGGTGTGGTTACTTCTCACTCAACATTTAAGAATGAGAATATGTTCTCTGGTATTTCTAACTTCTTATTACTAGCATGCAGAAACTCTATGTCCTCATAACTCTTTGGATGCTTGTGAAACTAGAACGCTTTGAAGTTGTGAGTTTTTAGTTTGATTTGCTCGAGGACTAGCAAAGTCTAAGTGTGGGGAATTTGATAGGTGTAGAATACACCTAATTTACTATCTAGTAGTTTATGCTTTCTTTGCTATTTTTCTTGTAAATTATGTATTTTACGCTTGTTTTGAGTTTTGTAGCTACTTTGGAGTCGCACGGAGGAAAAGAAGAAGAAATCACCCTATTTGAGCCAAAAGGGTAAAATTGTCATTTCATCAAGGAGGAATACTATATGGAGCTCAGCTAAGGTTAAGGGGTGACTCAAATGCTTCAAGAAAGGACAATAATAGTTAAGGGAGGTCAAAGAGGTGTCCCTTATCCAAAAGAAGTGAGTGAGAATAGCACTTGGGGTGTATTTAGTGGGTGTTTGAATCCACCCATACCCCCGAACTCTAACCCATACCAAAGCCCACATGTCCGATCCACCCTAACCTAAGCCCATCCATCTACCCGGACCATAACCGAAACCAGGATCCGTGTAACTATAACCTGAACAATAAATCGAGAATTACTTCTCAATCATTGTTTTTGCTCGAATCAAATACGAGGAGTGGTCTTGTCCGAAATCGGGAGTTGATAAAACAAATTGAGAAGGGGATCGAATGAGTCGCCGCTCGAGTGAATCCGAGAGATGAAGTCGAGAGAGAGATTGAACTCGAAACCCGAGGAAATTAGGAGATTGAGACGTCGTCGCCGAGTGAAAACCGAGAGAAGAGAGTGATTGATGATGGTTAGCGAGGCTGAAATCAAACTAAGAAATGAGAGCGAGAACAAAGTTAATGATTGTGTAGTCTGTTGAAATAAGAGAACCAGAGATCAAGAATCGACGATGAAATCAGTTAGGGTTTGGTTTAAAATTGAATCGGAAGTAAGAGAGGATGGTACCAATTGTTGTTAGATGAGTTTAGGTTAAATTGAGAACGATGTTCAACCAAGAGACGATGAGAAAGCTCGAGATGGGTCTTTGGGTTGTGATTTTGAGGTGGTGGTTCTGTGTTGTGAGAGATGAGAAGCTCGAGATAAAGAAAAAAATAGGTCTTGGTTAATTGAGCTGTTTGGGGAGATCGAGAAGCTGCTATTGATGGTGATTAACTAGGGTTCGAACAAGACTTGTTGTTGCCGTAAGCGGATGGTGGTCTTTGTGAGATTGAGCCTTGCCGTCGTATGTGGAAATGAGCTTGAAAACTAGATAAATGTTAGGCTTGTAAATGATTACGGGGAGAATAAAGATGTGCTTCGCACGGGGGTTTGTGTTGACATCAAGGTACCGCACTTGAATTGAAGGTGGAGAAGATGTTGATGTTAATATATGGATGAAATGTGTTGCGAAAGTGATGAATGGTTGGTCATGATGGCCGGAGGTTGCAATTGCGGGTTGGCTTGAGCATGAACTGGGATTGCCGGTGGAGAATGAATTGAAATTGAGTTACAGGGGAAGATTGTTGGCTTTGAGCCTGGCAAGTGGCTGCTGGTGGAGAGAATGAGGGTTATTAAGTGGTTCTGCATTTGGAGTTTACTGGTGGCCTGTGATGATGCAATGAGCCGGACTGAGTTGGTTTGATGGCAGGAGTTGAGCAGGAGCTGTGCTTTGGATGCCAAGGATATTGCGAGCGAGTGGAGTTGCGGCGCAGTGGTGAATGAATGGACTAGTAGTGAAATCGGGGAGATGGTGGTGCGGTGGCTTGGGCCCGAAATGGTATAGCTAATGGAGTGGTTGCAACTCAGGAGGTGCTGCTAGGGTTGGAATTGGAGCTGAGATGCAGGCAGTGCAAAGCAAGACTCAGCAGAGGAGAAAGATGCAGCTGAGTGCAAATGGTGAATGTGGTGTTTTGTAGAAGCCAAGGCAGTCATGCAATGAAATGACAGGGAATGAGCTTTGTGTTGCTTGAATCAAGATGAGAGAAGGTTCACGGAGGCTGGCCGGGGCCATCTAGGCCGTGATGAAGGAGCAATGACCATCTTGGTCGTGAACCGCAAGGCAAGTGCAAAGTCGCAACGGCTCGGCTGGGGCTGACTCGGGTCAACCGACTTAGTTGACTCCGAGTTGACTTCATGACTCGGCCGGGACTAACACCAGAGTCGACCCGGTGACTCATTGGCACGACTCTTTTCTACCTTGATTTGTGACTAACTGTTGACTGACGGTTGACCCATTTGACCATTAGTCCTAACGGTAGAGTGACGGAATATTCCGTCGAATATTCTCCGAACGTGAAATTTTCGTGGTCATGCAACATGACGTTTCAAGCCAAATTCGGCCATAATCCCGCTTTTCCTACGAGCAAAATTCGAATTTTCTATGGACCCTCTCATGGGTGTGAAGACTTGGGCTAGGAATTGGATGGAGAATTGGACTCAAATTTGGAAAGAGAAGGTGGAAGAGAAGAGAAAGACTTGAATTTGGAAGTTGAATTGCAAAAGGAAAAGGATTCTAATCCTTAGAAGATTTGGAGAATTTTGAAGCCTATAAATAGAGAAGTTTTCTACAACTTCTACACACCTCTCTACACACACAACACTTGTGTTTTTGCTTGCTTTTCTAAGATTTTTCTTTTAATTACTTGTGTGAACTTGAAAATTCTTCTTTTAATTATTATTATTTGTGTGAATTTCAAAAACATGAGTAGCTAATTTTCTTATTGATTGAGGATGAATTCCTAGTTCTTAACATGATTTGAGTTTTTGTTTTTAAATTCTATCTTGACGTTTTTCACATGATTATCGATTGTTTTTACTAATAGGAGTGATCTTAAAGACACTCATGATTGATTGATAGATTGTTTGGAGTGCACGCTAAATTGATTTGTTAATTGATCTATATCTAGTATAAGTTAGGGAATACGTAATCGTTCTCGACACTTTACACAAGTAGAAAACACGAGACCTTGCGGAGGGATTCAGTGGAGCAATTTGTGTAGAAACAACGCTAGAAAGTGAACCAAGCGAACCGAGTTTAACTACTAGTACTAAACCTAAATTCATAAATCTTAATGCATTCTCGGGAATTACATCTTGTAAGCGGACCTCAAGGTGGTTCTTTTGAATAGAATCGATAACTAAGCGGACTGTTACTCGGTGAAATTAGGGATTTTGGGGCTAGCTAAGCGGACTGCTATCCTACGGTTGGTGATAATCTGTGACTAATAACAAGTAGAAAAGAACATAACTTCAATCATTGTTTCGTAATGAAGAAGGATTCCTTGATCTTGTCTCTCTTATTGCTTTCATCTTTCAACTTTCGATTTTAATTGCTTTGTTTATTTTTATTTTGCTTTTTACCCCCCCCTTTCGTGACAACTTTTACAACTAAGATCTCTTGCTCCTCGTGGGAACGAACTTGACTTCCATTATATTATTTTTAATTGAGTGGAAACATTGATTAATTTGATTGCACCTAAACACGCATCGGTCCGGGTCCTCCAGGTATTACTAGGCCGGACAGGACCGGACCCTACTTATAAAGGTGGGTCCGGTTCCCAAATTTGTGGACCCGAACCAGGACCCGTTTAAAAACCCGGGTACCGTCGGGTTAGGTACCCATTGGGTATTAAGAAAACTATAAAAAGTCTCAAAAACTTAATATTTTCTCTTTTTGGCTTGGATCTAAATTATTTTTATAAAAATTTATTATTTTTTCTTTATCAATGTACTAAATAAAGATTAAGTATAAGAAAAAAATGAAAAATGAAAAAAAATCAAAGCGAAAACTAACAAAATACTTGTAATTTTGCTAAAAACATGAATAAAAGAATAAATAACCTGGTACCCGATACCCGCGGGTACCCAACGGGTATTACCCGTTTGGACCCGTTTATATTCGGGTCCAATCGGGTAATTACCCGCCGGGTCCTAAGTTGTTAATGGGTCCAACTTTAGGACCCAGAACCGGACCCAAATCTACCGGGTCCGGTTCCGGTTCCGGGTAATGGGTACCCATTGACAGCCCTAGCATGAATCTACCGAAATGTCAATATTGAAACCTGCATGAAAACACTCGCGTAGGCTACACCACTCTCTGACAAAGAGATCAGCGTGTTTACACACTTTTTAATTAAAAGTTAGCGCGATCGAACGTGTTTAAATTCCTTAAGGAAAATCTAGACTGTCCATATCAGTCTTAAAAAACGATCACGGCCACACGATTTGGACACACAATTCAACAGGCCTAGCCTACTCCTAGCGGAACTAGACGATCATCACGATGATCACCGGCAGGCCCGCTAATACCCCGACCGGTCGGATTCCATCTAGCACACTCGCAACGTCTTTGAACGCTAACCCTAACATGGGTGATCGCGCTATTGAAAGATAGCTCAAACGAGCTAAGACCGGCAAAAACGGTCTCAAAATTATCACGACCGTCCAACTTAGCTAGCCTAGTTGGACGGCTTAGATCTTCCCTTAAACAACCAAAAGGGTACTGGCGTGATCACCGGCGGCCCAACTACATTCTTGGTCAATCGACTTGCCCGCGGCAAACCAGAAACGCATTGAATCACGCGCCCAAAGAAGGGTGATCGCGTAACTTTTGCCCAACTACACATAGCAATCCAAGAGTGCGTCAAACCGTTTGCCCAAAGTAGGGAGATCGCGCTCTTTAAACCCTAAATTAAGTCAACGGCACTATGCAACTGCCGCAAATCATCTCGTCCATCCAACTTCGCTAGCCTAGTTGGATGGTGTAGATTTGTTTTCAGGAGACCGGCAGGGTAACATTGTGATCACCGGCCACCCCTCTCCCACAGAGAGCGATCGACCAAGCAGTAGCTCACCCGTAGGGATCCCAAGACCATAATCGCAGTTGTTGATACCATAATAGTAGTTGTTGATCCCATAATTTTTGTTGTTGGCACATTAACTTGTTCATGGATATCAGTTTTTGTGTGTTACTCTTTGAATCTTTTTTTTTTTTTTTTGTATTTTCTAGAGATCTTTCCAGTTGCTTTTGGTATTGTACCTTGCGAAAATTGTGACAGTTGGGAATGGTTCCTAACCAACCTGAAGGGTATTATTAGTGAAGACCGTCCACTGACCATCATATCGGACCGTGGAGCCGGCCTTTTGAAGCATGTCCCTCTAGTCTTTCCAAAAGCTTTCCATTCTTTTGTTTGTACCACATGAAAGGTAATGTTCTGTTCCAAAGGGTAAGAGCGGGCAAAGCGTTGGAAGTTGTTTGAAGAGTGCTACACGCCTTAACAAAGGAGAAATTTTTTGCCGCCGCCAAGAGTTTGAGCAATCTCAAGCTTGTTCAGTGATTGATTGGATGGTGAAGATTTCATTTGAGAACTGGGCAGCTCATGCTTTTCAAGGAGAAAGGTGGGGTGAGAACACCTCGAATATTAGAGAGTTTTAATAGTGTTATCAAGCATGAGAAGCGGCTCCCCAAAGACTAGAGCTTGTGGATTGTATTCGTGCTTATGTAATGGAGAAGAACTACGAAAGGTTGGTGTTGTCTAGTAAGTGGAATTCCGGACTTACACCACGGATGCAAGCTAGACTCAACAAGAGGATTACCGACTGTCGTTTCTACAAGTTTAGAAGAGCAAGTGATAAAGTATTTGAAATAATTTCTCCCACTACCCAAAGGTAGCCGGTCACGCTCCTTTTTCTAAGACGCTCAACTCGCGACTAACTTGAACGAACTCTAAAACAACGATGTTTTCTACACATCGATTATTTTTCAGCTGCTTGTTTGAAAGCGATGCTTTATATACATCAATTACAAGAGATGTTATACAAATATTGATTTCACAAATAACTTATTATTTAACCTAAAAGCACTATGTGCTGATTTTAGCTGCAAGTCTCACGACTTGACCCATTCACTCGAGACATCAAACATGTCACAAACTGGGGGATGCTCACTGGGGTATTGGTCTGGCGGTTTACAGCGTGCGGCGTACAACGCACCCATTACGAGAAAGTGTTAGGAAAGACGGACGGTTAACAGTAATGAAAGTATTGGGTGAAAGTGTGACCAGTCTTCCCTCATAACGGAAACACGATGATCACCACCTTCCGCACAACTCCACTTCTCCATTACTTAATTTCCTCCACTTCCTATGAGATCAGGGTGCACTCAATGACTTATATATAAATAGGTTTTCAACCTATTTTCAAAAACACAAGTGTTATAAACACAAGTATCCAGAAACCATACTCTGATACAAGTCATAAAACTGCCACACCTTCATAATTCAACATTCTGATCTCAAACACCTTCTTTGCTTCCCTCCCTAAGATCAACCATTCTCCTTCACTTTGTGACCGAATTGAATCTGGAACGACCATTTCTTGGTTTAGGCCAGAGTCTTACAGATTGATATCTCGAATTTAAAAGTACTTACGTGTAGTGCATTTGTTTAGGGTTTGAATTCGTTTCTCATCAACACACCCAAATGTACCAAAAACAACAGAATCAATTTTTACCCCAAAAAAACTAGCGACCACAGTGGGAGATTAATCTCTCGGTTGCAAGATCAATTTTCAATTTCATTTCAATTTTCTCAAATTCAAGATGGTGGATCTTAGGTCTGGATCAGCGACAAATCCCGATGTTCGGGGCCGACAACACCCATGGTGTCGTTCCTGCCGGTGACACCAATGTACCTCCTACCAACACGATCAACGCATCTCGTGGTACTACATCCTCAACCACCAAAACCAGCGGCGCAGGAAACATTCCCTTAGGCGTGACACCTCCAATCACCAGAGCCAGAGCCGCTGCCGCCACTCCCAATGTTTCTTCGAGCGAACGCCCCCAATTGTTACCAGAATTACTGCCACTCCTCCATCAGAACGAGAGGCTGGAGGAACCAGAGGAAGCCAATACCCTATTACCATTGTTGATTTGATGGAAATACAAGAAGTTCTCGCCAAGGCTCGACGAGGACGTGGCTACGACTTAAAGAGGTACTTACTCTCCTCAAGACACTAACGGAATGGCTACGCAAGAATCATGTCAACCCGGATGGAGATGACAAGGAATACTTTTAACACCCCGACGCAAACACTTCAGCAAGACGCACCTTTATAGATGAAGAGGCTCGTGTTGCTCCTGAGCGCCCATTGGAAAAGAATCAGCAATCCAATTTCATCACACGTGAGGATATTGAACGACTTCTCCAAAATCGAGGCAAAGAAAACCCGACGGACATGCACCAATATCAACCTCCTTATCCTCCTGATGTGCAAATAATTCTCCTTCCAATAGGATATTATTCTCCCCAATTCTCCCTTTATGACGATACTGGGCGTACACCTGGTACAATAACATTGCACCAAACAACATAGTCAATTGGATTCAAGCACTATGATCCAAATGTGACTGAATATCAATTATTGGAGTTGTGCATTAATGGCATGGTTTTTGTCTATCGCGCTTTCATTGGAGAACTGCGCTTCCGGACATTCTCTCGAACTTCATGAAGCCGCTAGCGGTTGGCTACAACAAAGACCAAGCTTGCCGGAAGGAATCGAGCCCTCCAGGAATGAAGATACACGTGAGACTCGAGGAAACAGACGTCTCATCAACAAACAATACAACACTCAACCCTCTGTAAGTGTGGTGAGTGTAGGAGGAAAGAGAAAAGCTCCAGTTGCAGAACAACAACCGAAACGTGCGGCACCAGCACAACAGACAGCTCAACCTCGAAAATCCGTGACTAAGACTCATGTTCAGCAACAAGAGACAGAAGGGTCTCTCCAAACTTGAGGTAATCGAACTCCTAGAAGCATGGATTCAAGATGATGCTATCAAGCTACCTCCTCTCAGACATCCATCAACCGAGAGAGAAATGACAAATACCAAATATTGCCATTACCATAGGTTCGTCAATCACCCAACCAGTGACTGCAACAAATTCCAAGGAGAAGGAGGATGCAGGAGAAATTAAATTAGGCACTGAAGGAGTGCACAAAGATCCTCTTCCGGTCAGGAATTGCATGATTTCTGGGGACTTCGTCCACAAAATCGTACATACCATGATGGAGCATTTATGCAAGCAATATTAGGCGAGTTTCCGCACACATGGAATCAAGGAGGATCTGCTTCACCAAAAATAAAGAAAGGAGAGTAAACTCACATACGTGATTTATCAAAGCCCGTCAATGTTCACGGTTATGGCCGACCAAGGTTCGTGCTCGTAGCTGTCGCTCCTTCCTTTCAAGATCCATGTCCGTAGCCACCACTTGTCACTTTCAAGATCCATGGTCGTAGCTACCACTCGTCACTGCCAAGATTTGTGCCTGAAGTCATCACTCGTCCCTGTCAAGGATCATGATCGTAGCCATCCAAGCTCCAACCAACCTGTTTTGTACATAGTCTTCAGCATGGATGCAAGAGGGTGATACCCTCATCATGGTCAACCCATCGACCATACAGGATAGAGCCACGTAAACCACACTTGGGGACTGAGTCTCAGCATGAAATTCCTTCGCCATCAGTCAAGGACCTCTTTAACACAAGAGAGACGGTCAATCAAGAAGCATGTAATTTGCAAAGAAAATCAAACTGAAGGTTGGTCGAATCCTTAACCATTATTGTTATTTCCCCTATTTTGAATCATCGTTGCCAGCGTTGCATGCATTGAGATGTTATAGTAGAAACGGTATTCTTTCCCATGATGAGAAAACACGACTTGCCGACCAGCACTATTTGTGTGCCGTCTTCCCATCTGCCATATCGTATCGCCTCAGAAAAATGGGAAGAACTTATTTTTCGAAATCAAGGGTTAAGGGCGCCCTCACTGGAGTTCTGTCCTGAAGCCGCTTCAACGCTCTCTCCAGAAACCGCTTCAACGCTCTCACCAGAAGCCGCTTCAACGCTCTCTCCGGAAGCCGCTTCAACATTTTCTCTCCCGAAGCCGCTTCAACGCTCTCTCCAGAAGCCGCTTCAACGCTCTCACCAGAAGCCTCTTCAACGCTCTCTCTCTATGTGGAAGCCGCTTCAACGCTCTCTCCATAAGCCGCTTCAACGTTCTCTCCCGAAGCCGCTTCAATGTCCTCTTCAGAGGCCGAAGCCGCTTCAACGCCTCATCAAGCCAAATAGACCAACTGCATCATGTATGCCACATCGCCGACAAAATCAGAATCAGTGTTTCTAAATTTCCAATTTCCTATGGAAGGGGTGCATGAGCTTCCAAAAGTTTGGATACAATACAGATCTATCAAACACGACTCTGATCAACAAGTGACGAATCCAAAAGATTGCCGCCTTCATCAATTCGTCAACCACCTTACCAGCAAATACAATGGAAGTACATGTTTCAGGAGAAAATATGCTCAGAATAATTACACATGGGGACTGCCAGCGAGGGATGCCTTCACGTCCCTCAACCAGGTTATTGGTGATATCAGTATCATCACTGTCAAAGCTTTACTAACCGCAGGAATTTCTTAACATGAAGCCGTACACGTGCATCGAAGACTCCAAAAGTACGCCGCATAGATATTTTCACATATCCGGCCATTCCATCGGATCTACCACACATCTACAACTCCTTGCAAGAACGCATTGTATTCCCAAGCCGTCTCAAAAAGTACAACTCTAGTAACCAAACAGAAGTGTAACTGGGGACTGCTCATCGCATTCCATTTCATACAACAATCCAAGATCCAGAAGATGATTCAAAGGATGTTGCTTGGAATGAATTCCTTGAAGACTTGATAGCAGCACGTCGGCAACGGAAAGCCTCTCAGCTCGTCTACTTCACTCAACGGCTCCGGAAGATCTTGCCCATATAAGCCTTCCAAGCATATCATCATCGCAATCAGAAAGGAAAGAATATGCTTATGAGCTAAAGAGTCAGAATAAATACAATTTCGTGCCAGTCAATGCTCAGTAGTTTAAAGAACATTTTAATTGCGACTCAGCAGTCCAGGCACCAAATAACTTAAAGTTGAGGACGGATCAACAACGCAACTACACTCTCCAAGATTAGCCCTGACATGATCATTGCGGAACATATATTTCATCCATCCATCCCAGGAGTGCAATGGAGTTTGGTAAACTTTCAAATCCACTGGAGAGGTTAGATACTCATTCTTCTGGAGTCAGAACCTTATTACACATTCTAGAGAAGATCGATGGTACTGTTGGGTGGCTACATGCACAAAATATAAAACAACACCTACCTTGAGTTCTCCTGGCTCACCTTGATGCTGATTATAACTATTGGGGATTGATTTGTTTCCGTTGACGCTCGCTCTACCACCGCTAACAAAGAAAGTCATTCACACCGAGCTAAATGTCCAAGTTTGATCAACTGCTCATGGATATTACACCCACATCTAAAATGTGAAGACAAGATGAACTTACCTTGTCGCTAACGATTATCATGCTTGTGATCGAGCTGCTGACAGTAACGAAGAGGAGCCGGCCACTGCAGACGAAAGCACGGAGCCGGGGTGCAATACAAAACAGAAGAGGGTCGATACCCCTTTCATACGAACAAAATTTCCAGAGTTTGAATAGAAGAAAGATTCCTTCTTGCTCCATGAACGGGAATATATGGCTGGGCGCACCGCACTCATACCCATATCTAAGCTAGCAACACGCTACTACGAAAGCCACTGGTCGCGCGATCCCACTGCTGAAGGTCGATTTGGATTTCCCTGGTAATATCTACCTGCTTCGTCTTCTCAATTTTATTTTTCGTCTGTCACCATCTAGTGCTTACCCCGCAACAATGTCACTGTTATGTGCTAAGCAGGGGACTTAATGTTGATGGTGTTTTTAGCTTAGGGCGAAAACTGTAAAAGTCTGTCTACCTGACCCGATATCAGAAGTAGTAGACCTTGATATATATATATATATATATATATATATATATATAGTAGGAAATACCAATAGGTCCTAGAAGTAATATATTAGAGAGTCTAGTCCAATTTGACTAGTCATGTGTGTCTGTTTGGTCCTATTTGGGAAAATATATTATAGTTTGGTCCTAGAAATTATGGTTTGGTCCTAGGGTGATGTCATGGATGATGTAATTGTCATTGTGTGGTGGCAGAAATACCCTTTTAGATTAGGACCATATATATAGTCAATTGGTAAGAGAGAGAAATCATTTCTCATATCTACATTCTCTTTCATCTCGGTTTTCTTCTCTTTTCTTCATGCTGCTACGATTTCTAAGTTTTTTTTTCCTCGACGATTGAATGATGAAGACGACGAATAACAAGTTGTTGTTGTTGTTCGTTGAAGATGATGAAAAAGATAAAGATCTGCTGCTGTTGTTAAAGATGTAATCAAGAACTGATGCTGTTGTTTTGAAGATGAAGATGAAGTTCATCAAACAAATGAACTGCTGATGTTGTTTTGAAGATAAAGACGAAGATGAAGATGAGTCATCTGTTGTTGTTCGTCTTGTTGTTGAAGATGAAGACGAACTCTGTTTTGTTGTTCGTCTTGCTGTTGAGATAAACTCGTGTTTTTAGATCTGATTGATTTAAGTTTTGGATGTGTGTTTGATTTTTGAAATCTTCTTGTTTGATTTGTTCATCTTTTTCTGGAGTTGCTGTTGCTGCTATTGTTGAAGATGAAGATGATGTTGCTGATGTTTTTATATGGAGTTCATTCCAGAAATGAAGTCTGGTTTGTATAGGTTTTTATATGGACTTCATTTCTAGAATGAAGTCTGTTTTTTTAGGTTTTTATATGGACCATTTCTGGAATGAACTCTGGTTTGTATAGGTTTTTATATGGACTTCATTTCTGGAATGAAGTCTGTTTTTTTTAGGTTTTTATATGGAGTTCATTCCAGAAATGAAGTCTAGTTTGTATAGGTTTTTATACGGACTTCATTTCTGGAATGAAGTCTGTTTTTTTAGGTTTTTATATGGA
This sequence comes from Papaver armeniacum, assembly GCA_023531295.1. Taxonomy (NCBI): domain Eukaryota; kingdom Viridiplantae; phylum Streptophyta; class Magnoliopsida; order Ranunculales; family Papaveraceae; genus Papaver; species Papaver armeniacum. The sequence continues at coordinate 79,134 of JAJJWW010000081.1, forward strand.
CTTAATTTCTGGAATGAAGTCTGGTTTGTATAGGTTTTTATATGGACTTCATTCCTGGAATGAAGTCTGTTTTTTTAGGTTTTTATATGGAGTTCATTCCAGGAATGAACTCTGGTTTGTATAGGTTTTTATATGGACTTCATTTCTGGAATGAACTCTGGTTTGTATAGGTTTTTATATAGACTTCATTTCTGGAATGAACTGCTACAAGAAAATAAGTAAAAATTAACACGGAAGGGTACCTTTGTCAGTTTAATATTTTTAAATAATTATGTACCAAACAGTAAAGGCGTTTTCCTAAAGGACCAAACAGACATGGCCCCACCTAAAAAGGACCAAACGATATTTTTCCCATATATATATCCGTAGGAATTTGGAGAATTTATCGAGAATCACGATGAGTGCCTATGCCTCTCTTCATATTATATTGAAACTCAAGCTCCTAGATGAATTGTTCACTAGTATAGAGCCTAATGAGTGTTTAAGCTCCTAGCTGCATTAATCACTAATGCCGGAGCTCGCACAGTATTTTCCTATGCTATGTTCCCAGCCGAACTCTCGATATTGGCATGACATGACGATTAATGTTCACTCGCAGCGGAGTAGCATGAATCTCCCAAAATGTCAACATTGAGAGCTGCATGAAAACACTCGCGTAGGCTACACCACTCTCTAACAAAGAGATCAGCGTATTTACACATTTTTTAATTAAAAGTTAGCTCGATCGAACGCGTTTAAATTCCTTAAGGAAAATCTAGACCGTCCATATCAGTCTTAAAAAACGATCACCGCCACACGATTTGGCCACACAATTCAACAGGCCTAGCCTACTCCTAGCGGAACTAGACGATCATCACGATGATCACCGGAAGGCGCGCTAATACCCCGACCGGTCGGATTCCATCTAGCACACTCGCAACGTCTTTGAACGTTAACCCTAACATGGGTGATCGCGCTGTTGAAAGATAGCTCAAACGAGCTAAGACCGGCAAAAACGGTCTCAAAAGTATCACGACCGTCCAACTTAGCTAGCCTAGTTGGACGGCTTAGATCTTCCTTTAAACAATCAAAAGGGTACTGGCGTGATCACCGGCGACCCAACTACATTCTTGGTCAATCGACTTGCCCGCGGCAAACCAGAAAAGCGTTGAATCACGCGCCCAAAGAAGGGTGATCGCGCAACTTTTAAAACCCTAAATTGAATAAGCGGCGTTATGCAACTGCCGCAAATCAATCGTGTCTATCCATCTTCGCTAGCCTAGTCGGACGACCTAGATCCAGTTTCAGGCGGCCAATGAGGTACAGACTTGCCTTCAACCACAACAATTGGTATCAACCAGTGGATCTTAGATGTACTCTGATATGACTGGAGGTCCTTCAATAAAGGATGTTGACCACACTACGAAGGAACTGACTCAACTGGTTAAGATTCTCACAGAAATCAGATGTTGCTGAAGATAAACGTGATGTTGATGCCAAAGCACATCAGATCTTAATGAATCGGTTGGTACAATTATCAGAAGATACTTTAAAACAACTTCAAATCCAACCAATATCTGAAACTCTAAATCATAAAACTCCTCTCTATGGTCACTCTCAACAATCACAGAACACTCTAATCCAAAGATCTATCAGTAATACACTTAACCCGCAAAACTAGATTTTCCAAGGATCTAGATTTGAGCTTGCTTTTAAGTTGGTGCTCTCAGAATTATATTGGAGTTTAGTCCATACAGATTGCCGAATGAATTATTGGGTATGGTTGTTATACCCCTGCTTTTTCAATGAGAGAGTCAATTCATGCTTGGAAAATTACCTAAGATGCATGACTGGTTATCAACCCAAACACTGGTTCAAATGGCCATCTTTGACAGAATTTTGGTACAATACAAACCACACCAGCCCCAATATGACTCCATTCAAAGTCCTCTATGGTTACTCCCCACCACATGTGGCCTTCCCTAATGAGGTACTTACTTTAGTGGCTGCTGTTGAAGATTATCTCCACCAAAGAGATGCCATGCTAGATTTATTGAGAGACTCCTTACATAAAGCACATGAAATAATGAAAGTATTTGCTGATAAAAAGAGAACATATATAAATTTTGAAGTAGGAGACTTGGTATATCTAAAGCTCCAACCATATAGGCAGTCTTCCATTGCATTACGCAGGAACTTCAAGTTATCAGCACGCTACTCTGGACCTTTTCCTGTGATTGCCAAGGTTGGTCAGGTGGCTTACAAGCTGGAACTCCCTACTTCTTATCAAATCCACCATGTATTCCACGTCTCTCAACTAAGGAAACGCATCGGAGCTGCTGTAATTACTGCACCAACTTTACCATAGACTGATGCTGCTGGTGAGATTATCCTTAAGCCAGTCGCCTTGTTGGGAACACGACAAAACACTCATGGTCGTAATGTTTTTCCTCAGATGTTGATTTAATGGTCACACACTACACCAGCTGATGCTACATGGGAGGACGTTGCTAATGTCAGATCCCACTTTCCAAAGTTTCATCCCTGATGACAAGGATGGTCTGAAGATGAGGCCATTGAATCAGAATATTAGAGTCGGTTTTTGCAGGGATTTTAGCAGGGATCTCAGATTGTTCATGCTAGAGTCGTTTTTTGTTATGACTCCCGTGTTTTTCATATGATACATACTATGGGATGCATCATTGAACAAGATGAGACATTAATTACCTCGAACTAGTGTCGCGTACTCTGGGATGCATCATTTTATCTCGAACTTGTGATGCACACATGGTATAATTAATGCATCTTGTTGTGATATTCACCATTTGGGAAAGGTGTGCCCCTTATGATGCGTCGTTGAGAAAATGAATGCATCATCTTGAACTTGTGATATATACTTGGTAAAAGTGATGCATCTTGCTGCAATATTCACCAATTGGAATGGTACGCCCCTTATGATGCGTCAATGACAAAACGACCCATAAGAAAATGTTCGTTCACGTTATTTCTCGTTAACATCTAGTTATTTTGAATTTTTTTCAGTAATTCATATGTGAAGTTGTTTTATGTTGTTTCATTCATGAACTTCCCGTAACGTTGTTGATGATAGTTTAACACAATAAAATGCTAATTTCAACGCGTTAAACATCCCGTCGTCGTCATTATTTTTATTTTAATTGATAAGAGAGGAGTTAGTTACACATAAATAGTAGTGAGAACAGATGCCACCCATATTTGAGGACTTCGTTGTCTACCCCTAGTTTTTTTACTAATCGTTGGATATCTAAATAGTTACTGTAGTTTTATGTCATTAGAGCATCTCCAATGCTAGGGGTCAAGGTCATCCTATGTGGAGGTCTTATTTACACATTTCGGTTGTGGGTCATTTAAAAATGAATAAAGATAAGACTTTTTACCTAAATTTCATCTCCAACCATCAAGGTGTTATTTAACACTTTTTATCTAAATTTAGAGAGGTGGTGTGGATTTAAGACAAGGTACTGAAGAAAATTGTAGTGGTCTACACTACAATTGGTGCTCAGAAACAGGATAGATCTCTAAGGATAGAGATAATTGAAGAAGGGAGAGCAGAATTAGAGGGTTAGAAGTATAATCAGACGAATTAGAGGAGGGGAAGAGAGAGCATACGATATTTGGGAGAGAATAACATTATTTCATTTCATTACTTTCATACCGATTCCACACAATAGACTCAGCTTATATTGCTACCAATCTACTCACAAATAGGAGTACCTAAGCTACCCTTTAATCAATAAGAAAACTACGAAAATAACCCGCTGGTCTAATCGTCACGAAGCTTGGTTCATGACAAATCCCACCCCTTCAAATCATCCTTTTCCTCAAGGATATAAAATGTTCCCGACCGGCGGAACACAGAACTATTGCATACTAGCGGCTGCATCTCGAATTCAGCAGAAGATGTGAACTTAATAAACTTTAATACCAAGGCCCATAAGAACTGAAAGCTTTCATATGAACTGTAGGTACGAAACTTAGTCTGAATTAAAAATTGATCAATGTACTCGAGTCCTCTGTGCTTATTTCTCTGAAGGAAACAGACCTAGTAACTTCATAACCCGCTGCTTGGTAAATTCTAGTAAAAACACCTCCATCATCCCCGAATATCAACTTCAAAATAACACCGTGAATGACTATATGAGTACATTTCAATGAGATCTTACCCCATTAACAGTCGAGGCATGAACACGCATTTTCATGTTTACTTCTTTGTAAATAACCTGCATGTGGAATTGTATTTGTAAACAATTTCCCACTCTTAACACATAAATCTTCACTTGTCAATCTTTTATTGGGGAGATAATTTCTTCATTGTTGCCCTATAGGTCCGACTTTTCACCTTTCTCAATCGTCACCTGACTGTAACCCCCCAACAATTTTGAGTTTGATATGTCGTTAATCTTAGCTAAACCCGTTTGCAAAATGGCAGTGATAAAAACTAATGTAGCAAGAATGCGATAAATGGCACTTTTATTGTTAACTGTGCAAATTGAAGTTGGATCACTAGATATTAAGAAGGGACAACGCTACCTATTTCCCCCAGAATTAGTACTAGCATAATCAGTTTACCTTCGAACTTGTGTATCACAATCTCGCTGTGGCAGCCAAAAGATGAATTAGAGCTCGCGAATGCATTGAGTTCTTGTAATACTCTTGCCACGTAAGGCCTTGTACCTGGTTGGGATCCATTAATTGAAACAGAAAACAAGATCTTTGATAACCTATATGCTTTATACCAGAATTCATGTGATGCATTTGTTAGCTATATAGAATTGGCAGACTCTTCTTTCCCTTGAACTGTTGTGCCATCAGTGGTGGAGAGCTTCAGCTACTTCAAGAGTTGATGGAAATTTTGTAGAAAATATTTAGATGTCAGCACAACATACCTGCCCAGATTCCTTCCTCCTACAGTAAGGAATAACCGCTGCCAACCAAGACTTGGAAAGAACCTGCAATCTCTGGCAAGAATTGAGTTAAGTGACCAGGGTCTGCAGTTTTCAGTTGAGTTATTCTTATCCGTACAGAAGTACACGGCTATGGAATAATTTGCTACAAAATCTGAAGAACTCCAACTCATATCTCTCAGAACTTTTATATGTATTTGAGTGAAAAGCTCATACCATCTGTCATCGCCACAAACAATTACATTAGCTTATGTGGACCCGCTCTGGATTATTTCCACTCTCCATTAATATATTCCTGTCCAAAAGAACACTCGATTATGACAAGGAAAGTACTGTCGAGAATTAACCAAGCTTAGAATGCCACGCACAAAGTAGTTCAGAGTTAGCAAAGAGAGATCCTCTGTTATTAGCTGGCCAACCTTTAAGCTGCAACCCTATTATAAAATCTTCTCCATGGATAGTTCTCATAGCTTTTATAATAATGCATGTTTGAGTAACTATGAAGGGAAACAACTGAGCTGCATCTTTCGCCTCATTAAAAATACCAAGCATAACTTCTTTAAGTTTTTCCTTCAACCACTCGTAAACTCCATTTCTATCATCAATATTAAACTTTATAAGCCAAAACCAAGCTCTTTAGTCCCGAGCAAGTCAGGGTAGAGCAGAGATAATATCTCGTGAAGATCTTATCTCCTAAAATATGGCTAAGTTTCTACGCCGGCTCGCATGCCTGAGCAACCTGTACAGATAGTAGAAAATTCTTGGCACATCCCGTATCGCGGGTGGAACAAGGAGTGGACACACTACTCTACTAGGGTTTATGCGTTCGCGACCTTTAAAGTAACATACCCATTATATCCATGTCCGGCCAAGGCTGCAGGGCTACAGGGGGAGCCCCCCTTTCACGATCCTGCTGCCTGCATAACTACGTGAGGAAGTCCCCCCCCCCCCCTTCACAATATTCTAGGATGGTTCCACATGTTCACCATTTGGAGGGACAATAAACGATACCTTTTCAATAGATAGGCACATAAACCAAACGAGTCTTTCTCGAAAACGAATCTGGGAAGATATTGAAGAGGTAGTCAGGCTTGTTGTCGCCGCGCGGGGCGGGGAGCCAACCGGCACCCAAGAACCAAACACCACTCATACGCCAACACGTATTGTCCATCAAGAAACGACTGTCTCCAGTAGAACAAGCCAATCGATCCTTTTAAGGCCAGGCGGGCACGAGCACAAGATACAGGTTGTTTCAAGCGGACACGCGGTGCGCGAAAGATCTATCTTACCAACGATAGGTAAGATTAAGCAACAAATGGAGGGACACCATCGATACCATCTCGGTAAATAGGCAACACATGAACCAAAATGGGGACACAAGATGGGCATGAAGAGGTAATCGGGCTTGTCGTTCACTGCAAGAGGCGGGGAGCCAACAAGCACCCGGAAACCAAACACCACTCATACGCCAACACGTATTGTCCATCGAGCAACGACCGACTCGGAAAGAACTATCATCTCATGCCAGTGGTGACGAGAGAAACACGAGCTCCCGAGACAGATCATTCCGAATGGACACGTTGTGCGCGAATACCGATTTCATAACTACCACTCACAGAGCCAGCAAATAACAGAACGAAAGCAATTTCTGATAAGAAAACTAATTGACTAAACTCCCATAATACTACTTTCCACACAAGTAGCCGAACACCGCTGACATCTTTCTGGAGCAACCGAACAAGCAACTTGCTAGCATTATACTTGTATCCACTTGTAATCAACTTTAGAAACCTCCCACGATCAAATACCTTTCCAACAACCTCCCGGCCACCATAGAGACATTCTGCACTACTCAAATTGCGCACTACACTAACAAATATTGCAAGAAAACCATATCTCAGCTTCACAGTATCCACTGAGTGTGCTATGTCAGCAATCAATGTGTCACAATGTTCATTATCTCCTTGAGATGTTTTCACAAGCACTGCAGCTGCACCGATTTCATAACTACTTGCATTCAAAAGAACCAGCTCATAATTATTGCTTCTCATGTAGTTCAGTAGTTTCTGAAATAATTCTGAACACGCTGCAACTAGCACCTCCGGATAGGAATTCCACAAACTGGTCTCACACATTTTACCACGATCAAACAATATACAACCATAATCAAAACTAAATAAAATTGCACACACAGACTCACTTGAATTCGCACTCAAAAGTTTTAAACAATACCCATGAACAAAATTTAACTTCGAAATAAGGTTATCAATGTATTTATCCCTTGTATTTGTCCCATCCAACTCTCTTCCCATATCAAATATTATTCGAGTATAATTAGCACTAGATGAAACATTACCAATAGAAGTAGTATGAGTTAGGTGCGAAGGAGTACAACCTGATAAAAATGATGAAGTAAGATGGTATCTGATGTAGGTTATTATCTGTAATAAACTTCCACCCTTCAAACTGTCTAAATGCATCATCAGAATTCTGATTCAGTATGTTGAAGTCCTTCACGCCATTGTTTGTACCTTGAGAATCCATAACAACATTAAGAAAATTATGTTCAGAATTGAAGGGTTCACCCTCCTGGTAGTCTAGAAACGGTGAATTTCCTTTGTAGTTCAGAACTGCACCAACATCACCAGCTTTATCCATTGTTGAACAATTAAGTATGAGACAAGAAAAACAATCATCCCTTGCTAAAGAATTAGAAGAATTTCGAGTGACCCCTTTTAAAGAGTTATAATCTCCTACATCACCATCTGTAACTCTTCTAACTTGAAAACACACATTGTCATTACAAAACTTATTAGCATAATTGAAGGGTTTACCTTCTTGGTAGTCGAGAAATATTGAATTCCCATTGTATTTCTGAACTTCATTAACAACACTAGATCCATCAACACCATAGAAAGTAATTATTGGTGTAGATCAAAAATTACCTTCATCTGCTGGACTCGGAGTTGAAGAATTTTGAAGGAATTGACTTACCGAACTTCAATCACCTGAATCATGTAGAATTGATTTCAAATTGTCATCAACTTCGTCCTCAATCATCTTGGAATGAATTAACTTAGCTCCAACTAAACTGATGCCTTCAGATCCAGATTTCAATTTTCCAGCATCAATTATCAATTGTGAATCGATACCCGTACTCTCAATTCCATCGGTGAAACTTAGTCTGCTGTCAAAAACCTTTTTCAAGTCAGATTGAGAATTAAAATCTGATGGTGTTTCCAGTAAATCGTCGCTGGATTCCACTTTCTTCTTCAACAAACGTTCTTCGAAAGCCTTCAATTGATCAGCTAAGATCGTCTTTAAGGAAGAGAGGAGTGATGTTTCAAACTCATTCATGGTAGCACAGTCTCAGAATCGACTGCTCTGATACCACTTGTAGTGATCTACACTACAATTAGTGCTCATAAACGGGATAAATCTCTAAGGATAAAGATAATTGAAGAAGGGGTAGAAGAATTAGAGGGTTAGAAGAAGAATCAGACGAATTAGAGGAGGGGAAGAGAGAGTAGACGATATTTGGGAGAAAAGAACATTATTTCATTTCATTACTTTCATACCGACTCCACACAATAGAATCAACTTATATTGCTACCAATCTACTCACAAACAGGAGTACCTAAGCTACCCTTTAAATAATAAGAAAACTACAAAAATAACCCGCCGGTCTAATCGTCATGAAGTTAGGTTCATGACAAAAATCTTATTTAGATTTTCTCCTTTACCCCCGCTCAACCATGTTATCCTATTTCATGACCTTGACCTTTGCATTTGGAGATGAAAATTGGGTAGAAAAGGTCTTAAATCCTATGTGTCATGCTATTTTAAGACCTTGACCCGTAGCATTGGAGATGCTCTTACAGATCACTTTCTCAAAAAAATTTAAAAGCAAAAGTAGATGATCAACTTTGAAGTTGGTCTCCTTGCAATGTTTTTGTATATCAATGAGTCGTCATTGTTTGCATCTTATTAGCACTATCCAGATACTCATTGTACGATTTCTTTTTATTGATATTCAAGTTTGCTAATAGGAGCACCGAATTGCTTGGGGGTGTATCAAAATAAAAAAATAATTGCCAATTTCTGATTGGTCCCGGTGCCCATCGGATTTTGCACCCATCAAAAATTTTCACCGTTATATCGACCCGAAATCAAATTAGCTGACCATAATATTAGAAACCTATTATAGGGGCTCCAAGAATTTGGTTTTGAGGGCTCACAAGATGAAAAATCAAAGAGTAATCTCCAAACCCCTTATCCTAATAATTAATTAATGTTAATGATTAGGTTAACTAAATTAAGCAAGATTAGTGATAGTAATAAGATTAAACTAATCATTTGATTTAGGGTTAATATTTGAAAATCAAAAACTCGAGTAATTTCTTTTCTTTTGAAAATTCATGTTACAGCTAGGTTTCCTAACCGTATCTCATATATACGGTTGGCAGTTCATATTTTCCCAACCGTATACAAAGTCAGGGTAACTTACGGTTAGGTTTTCCAACCGTATGCAAACTTAGGTAACTTATATACGGTTGGGAGTTCATGTTTTCCCAACCGTAGGAAATTTATACGATGAGGAAATCAATATTTTCACACCGTAAATCATTCTTACGGTTGGGAAATCAATATTTCCCAACCGTATTCAGTTCTGAAACTAATTTTTCAATTTCTAATTTAATCAAATATAACCTGTTCATGGGATAAAAAGCAATAAAAAAAGGTTGGGTTTTCGATTCTTACCCAATTAAAGTTATTATTGGCTGAGAATTGACGATTAATCGTCGTTGAAGGAAAAAAAAAAACGAACAAGAGGAAGAAGAGGCGATGGAGGAGAAGAAGGGACGGGTTTCCTTTTTTTTTTTTTTTTTGGTTTAGGTTAGGTTTAGTTTTTGATTTAATTAGATATAGGTTTGGTAATTATTTTGATTATTAAACCTGGCTTGATTGGGTATACCCAGATTAATTGGGGTATACCCATTTTGTTCCCATCCAAGGTAGTATGTCAAGGGGTGTCTGAAAGATGTTAAAAGATCAAATTACCCTTGCTATCAATACCCTGCCGACTGAAACTTGGTTTTGAAAAATTTCAAAACCAATTCACCCTGTGAGGTTCATCCGAGATGAAATCGAAAATCGAAAATCAAACTAAAAAAAAAATCCAAAATCCAAAATCAAAACAAAACAAAAAAAAAAAAAAAAAAAAAAGTGGCTACGCGGATTTGAGATTGGGTATGATTTTGTACCCAATCTCAAACCGAGTACAAATTCATACGCGGTTTGAGATTGGGTACAAAATCATACCCAATCTCAAATCCCGTATGATCCCACATTTTTACAAGTCGGTAGGGTGTTTTTTTGGTGATCTTGCCGACTAGTATCAGTCGACAGGGTATTTTTTTGTCAAACTTGCCGACTTTTCAACTCTGAAATTAGCATTTACAGGGTCGACACGATATTCATCCTTATACCTTGCCGACTATAGTTTAGTCGGCAGGTTATGAAATTAATACCTTGCTGACTAATCATGTATTTGTAACACCATTCTCTATATGTCAACAATCCTATAGTCGACAAGGTATTTTTTTGTCGACCTTGCCGACTATAAGGTAGCCGGCAAGGTAAAAAATCAATAAGATGCCGACTAGTGAAACATTTACAACAGTCTCTTGTGTGTCAAAAATAATAAAGTTGGCATCTTCTTCATTCATCGACCTTGCCGGCCAAAGCTAGTCGGCATTTTCTTCATTCGTCGACCCTGCCGACTTTTCATAGTTTCAGAACTGAAAGTGTTGATTTCTTCTTTAATTTTGAGTATGATTTCATACATCAACTTTGCAATCCCCTTGGGTAGTATGTTTTCATTTCCGTTGCAAAAAAAATTCTCAAAACAAATTTTTTTCATCAAAAATCTTCCCACATGAGTTCAATCAAAAACAAAATTTGATAACTTAAATTCATAAGTTTTAATCTACTTAATTAATTCATCTAAACTCAATTAATTAACCTAATCAGAATTTTTAGTGTTAATTAAACAAGGGTATATTAGCCATTTTGAAAATACATGGTTAAGGGGTGGCCTATTTTACTTCTAAATGTCTTGGGTTTTGTCTCATTAGGTATACCCCAATTAATCTGGGTATGCCCCAATTAAGCCAGTTATTAAAGGGTGTTTTTTATATTATTAATAATGAATTAGGTCCCCTCATCCATATTTAGGATAGTGGAATCTATAGGAGCTCTCAAAACCAAATCCTTAGGCATATTCCTATGCACATGCCAAAAAAATGGTGTTTGGCATGCCAGGTGGCATGCCAGACCATTTGCGCCACTATGGGGAAACCGCTGAGCGATCGAATCCCTAGCGAGCGATATTCATAATATCTCCAGCGATAAAGTCTTTATCGCTCGAAATTCACTATATCGCTGTCGATATAATCAATATCGCCACCGTTCGAGTTTCTGACGCCTATAAATACCGCAACTATACTCCCACCTCTTCTAAACTCTTCTCAATTCTTTTTCTGAAAACCTTCAGAAAACCACTGATTTTCTTTAAACTTTTGTTCTAAAACGATTATCTTAAACAGATATGGAGAGGAAAAAAAAAAAAAAAAAGGGAAAGTATCTGCTAGTACCCCAGGCAGTGGAGTAAGTTTTGTTGTGGATACAAATTATGAGTTTAATAATGTCAGACTAGTAGCCGGTGAAGGTGTATTCTCTAATCACCTTTCGATAATGAGGGCGATGTAACGCTATACATCTAAGAGGTGGATGGACTGAGTTACGTACAATTTTTCAATTACTTCCTCCTGCTGTTCAAGAGAGAGTGAGAAGATATCCTTGGCGACATCTATATCAAATACAACCTAGAAACCACAAGACTCAAGGTGTTCAAGTTATATTCAAACGATGGTGGAAGACTACAAACACGTTCTTTTTCAAGGACTTTGAATGCGGTAAGTTAGTCTTTTCTAGTAATTTAATTTTTAGATTATGTGTTTTGTTTCATAAAAATCAACAAATTCTAATTATGAATAATTATTGTTAATAGGAGTTACACCGATAGATTTATACATGTTAACCGAATTCCATGCCAAGGGAACTTACTTCCATTTAATAGACTAAAGTGGTTATCAGAAGATAGATGGAAAGAAAGACTTCCTTTATACTCAAATAAATTAGGAGGAAATCCTACACATAGACAATTAAAAGCGTATGGGTTGAAGGTGTCTGGGTTGAAAAGTTTTTTCCAGCGTTATCTTCAGTAAGAATGAATGAAAACAGGCAGTTTGGTAATCAATATTTGATCCCCGACCATTTTGAGGAGCTAGAACGTCTGTTTGTATTGTGGACACTGGGACAATGTCTGTTTCCAAATGCTAGCTCAGTAGTGTTAATTGGGTTTCTCGAAGCATTAGAAGATTTAGAGCAAGCACCTGCATATGATTGTGGGACTGCGATTTTATCAGAGATTTACATTGCCCTAAGTGATAACTCGACGTGTGATAAAGATAGTTTTAATGCTTTTTGGGGAGTTCTGGAGGTAAGAACCAATCTTTTTCACATTATGTATTTATTTGTCATTTTCATATGGAAAAGTTATTAACCTGTTGAATGTTATTATTTTCAGTATTGGTGGTATCCATATTTCCGTGTTTCGGAACCTTGTCTTAAGAATTATACGAATGTATTTCCGATCATATGGAAGTATAATTCTGAGAATTGGGAAGCTGCACAGATTGAAGATGGTCAACATCTTTGCTATTGTTCATAAGATTTTAGATTGAGTAGAACAAGCCATAACCTTATCTCACGGCCATATGAAGCAAGACACGAGTTCCAAGAAGAACTAGGTCGACAATGGTAGAGTTAAGCCTTAGAAGGATGGTGTTATACAACCCTATTTCCGAGAAGGGTGTTTGGTATTATGGTGAAAGATGACTTCTTACATTGCAAGGAGATCGGTGATAGTTGTCAACCCTTATCCCAAGATGAGATGTTTCAGCAGATGACTACTTCAAATTGATAAGGGAAGGTCATCGTTGGCAAGAAGTCGATGAATTGATCCAGAGCCGATGGACGTAAATGAGTACCTATCTTGGTTTAATACTATTTTCAAGCCAAATATTTCCATGCAACCGCAAAGTTTGGGTCGGATGGATTTCCCAGCTTTAGGTAGGTTGCCACTTGACAATGAATTTCTTCATTCCCAACCTCCACCAGAGACGGGTGACGTATTTGCATATCATTCTCAAAGTTCATCGTCATACATGCCACCATTTTCTTGGGAAGTAAAGACTATATCCAACACATCTGGAGAGATTGTTACTTATCCAATTGTTTCTAGTGCACCTACTCGGACTTATCCATACCTCGGGGTCAATGCTATAGAGTTGGAGTATCAGACCCGATGTAACGATTATGATGCTCTTATTCAGGGAATTCAGAATATGCACTTGGAACAGATGCAAAGATTGAGGGAAAGCATGATGTATGACATGAGTCCCAGTGTTGGAGCTGGTAGAGGATTGAGTCCCAGTGTTGGAGCTGGTAGAGGAATGAGTCCCAGTGGAAGTCAGCAAAGTCGTCAAAGTCAGCAAAGTCGTCGAAGTCATCAAAGTCGTGGAAGTCAGCAAAGTGGTGAAAGAAGATTGAGACGTCGTCATATGGAGGAGGTACCAGAAAGTTCAACTCCAAACATGGTGTTAGAAAGTCAAGCAGTACATGGTGTTAAAGAAAACATTGGCATGGATACAACTCCTACACGTATGTTTAGTCATTTGCAAACTGACATACTGACTCCAGGTGGTGGTGTGAACATGGAAGTAGTTAGGCAAACGAATCTGTATACCCCAATTGCCTCAACCTCATCAGCATTTCAACCATTCCAAAGAACAATATCAATCACACGTATTTCAAGATTTGTATACTGTTCCCATACCCCATACTCCCATTGCTTATCAAGGTTATGGTGATTCTGATGAGACTCAACCACCAAGTCGGGTCTCAAACCGGCACCTTAACTAGTTTGTTGAACAACTCTATGGATCCAGAAAATGCAGCAATTGGATCTTTGGTCCGGAGAAAATGGACAAAGAAACAGAGACAAGGAAATGAGTAGTTAAAATGTTTTCTTTTAGTTGAAATGTGAAATGTAATTTTGTTTTTTTAGATTAATGGAAACTATCTTTTAAAATAATATTCAGATTGAAACCAGATTTACATTTCATTAAAAATTCACCTTGATAGTAGCGAATTAGACCAATAAAAAAGAAAAAGAAAAGATGAATTTGAGCGAGGAGTCGCTCAGAGTCGATTTTGTAACACGAATAATAAATACGACCTTACTAAGAAGTTATACCACAACTATCAGTGGGTCATCCACTTTTCTCTGAGTGGGTATGTGGAAATACGCTATCATGATCCATGTTGTTTCCTCTGTAGTCAAATCCACTTCGGTTATGCACTATGCATGGTGAAATGAATTTTAAGTTGGGTTGGAATTGGTTGAAATCAGGTAGGGGGAAATTGTAGCCGTTAGATGAAGATATGATAAGAGATTATCATACTAGCGAGCGATAGCTTGACTGTCGCTGGCGATTTGAAGACTAACGAACGATATTTTGACCATCGAGCGACGAAGACTCTATCGCTCGCTGGAACTCTGTCCTGTATGCCTATATGCCAGAAATAACATATTGGCATATGAGTTTGGCAGTTTGGAATACCCATAGTGGGTGCATATATGCAAAATATCATGTTTTGACATGTGCATAGGAAGAGGCCTTATAGCCCCTATAATAGGTTTCTAATATTAGCCTATTAGAACTAGAAGTGGCTTTCTCCGCAATAATTTCACTTTTTATCCCAACTTTTTGGAACACCTTACAATCCAGTCCAAGCCTTCCTACAAAAAGAAGTACAAGTACATTTTTCTTTACCTATTCAAACGGAAGTTTCGCATTTTCAGGTTAGATTTCTTTGTCTTTCTCAAAAATTTCTTTTCAAAGTCTTCAATTTTTCTTTTGTTTGATGATCATCAATTTTGAAACCCTAATAGTACTAAGTTGCTCTTATTTTCTTTTGATTTGAATCTTCATTTTATCTGATTGTTTTTGTTATACAGAGTTTATGTATGTAATAACAAATGAGAGTAATCTAAGTTAGATTTAATTTCTATTTGATAGGTTATTTTGTTAGTGAAGAATGAATATTGATGAATTATTAGGGGAATCCAAAGCTGTAAAACTTCCAGTTAAGAGTGCTATCTATGCATGGGGATACAACCAACGTGGACAAACAGGAAGGAAATGTAAGGAATCTCATCTGAGGATTCCTAAACATCTTCCTCCTGAGCTTTTTGGTTGTCCGGGAGCTGGGAATTCACGGTGGTTAGATATTGCTTGTGGTCGAGAGCATACTGCAGCTGTGGCCTCAGACGGGTCTCTTTTCACTTGGGGTTTAATTTCTTTCTTATTTCTATTATATAGGTCTTGTGTAGATAGTTTTGAGTTCCTCTTCGGTTTAGGCAGAGTAAGTAGGATTTAGTGATAGACAACAGAGAATACAATGAAAATCCTCATCTTGTCATATCAGTATATCATTTGTATACCTTATTCTTGACTTAAGCTGCTGCTTGATACAATTTATTCAGGGTTGTTTTTGCTATTTTGGAGATGAAATCTTATATCTTTTGTTAGATGTTTGCTAGCAATTGAGGGGCACTTGCCAGTGATTTTTATGTTATTAGGCTTTTCGTTTGTGTTTCATTGTCTATTTGTGTTTTTCAAGATTTGTATTGTGCAAGGGTATACTGTGTAGCTCATTAGTCTTAGTTTCTTAGGGGCAAATGACTTTGGTCAGCTGGGAGATGGAACTGAGGAAGCTAGAAAACACCCTCATAAAGTAAAGGCATTGGCAACAGAATTTGTGAAAACCGTGTCCTGTGGGGCACATTGTACAGCTGCTATTGCAGAATCTCGCGATAATGGGACCATCTCCAGTAGTAGACTCTGGGTGTGGGGGCAAAATCAGGTATTCCATAGATTCCTACCTGTCATTTTGTATAGATGCATAAGATATGTCGAACTTACATTTGTTTTGTCATCTCAGGGTTCAAATTATCCACGTCTCTATTGGGGGGCCTTTAAACCAAACACGGTATAAAATAAATACTTACTTGGTTACTGTTCGTCGCAAGATATAGTTTGATACCAATGAATGAGCGTTTGGAATCTTTTGTTATGGGTTGAAAAAAACGTGTGCTCTAAAATATGCTTGCAAGACGCACATGATTACTAAAATGTCTACGGTTCTATCCAAATTTTATGTTCATTTGTGCAGATCGTTCGCCAAGTTTCTTGTGGTGCAGTTCATGCTGTGGCTTTATCAGATGATGGCCTGGTACAAGCATGGGGTAAGTTTTTGGTTGGTTGGTAACTTTTCTTTAATAGGTTTCTCCATTCGAAGTTAGCTTGATATGTCCGTTTGGTGAATGTATATTGTTTAATAAGTTTGAAGTTCCTTTATTAACCTAGGTTAATTTTCTATTTCTATATAATCATAGACCAGGGAAACACTTTCTCACTCGATATTTCTATAATGATTTATAAGCTCTAAAACTCTTATGCTTAACCAGGTTACAATGAATACGGTCAACTTGGAAGAGGTTTTACTTGTGAAGGACTACAGAAGGCTCGAATTTTAAATGGTTTTGCGAGGTTTCTTGATGAAGCCTCTGAGCTTGTTAAGATAATCCAAGTGTCATGCGGGGAGTACCATACTGCAGCTATATCAGAATATGGAGAGTTGTAAGTAATCTGAAAGAATTTTGATAGCTGAAAAAGTTATAATACTAAAGATGTGGTTTCCCACATTGACACAAATTGATGCCGTATAAAGGTTTTGAAAAGCTCTTACAACCTAGAACTTGAGTACTGGAATCTGGGAAGATGCAATATATATGGCTAATCCTGATTCCCCTATCCACCGTTCAATATTTCTCTCTGACTCTTATGATTTAGCAAAAAAATATATTCATTGTTGATATTCTGGGCATTTAGAGGTTTGTGATATTTGTTTCCTAATGGCATTATTGCTACTAAATCAGCGAGTCTTTATTTTGTCTGTATGATGTGTGTAATCGCATGTGTGCCTCTCCAAATTTTAAATCTATCTTCAATTTGGTAGTGCATCAACAAGAATTGTACTCTTCTCTAAACTAGCTAGATATTGATTGGCACAACCATTTATTCTCTTCATATATTCACCATGGAACCAGAGAAGTCACTGGCAAAGAAGCAGGGTTGCTCTTAAACATTAGATGACCAACCTAGGTTGCGAAGGTAGTTCTTTTGATTACTTAAGAATGTCAATCTTATGTGACGCTGATATCTCTGTACTGCTACTGTATGGGTGGCTTGCAAAAGTGCTGTGATTGCGTCATCATTGTATTATGCATCTATTACATGCAACAGAATTTGCTTCACTCTGTATGAGTGTAGTGTACCACAATATTGTGATGCCCACATTTGTCTACTAGTTTGATTGTTATCTGAACGCGGTCAAGATTCTGGGTACATATTATGCTGTATGCTGGTTATATACTTCTCTACTGTCTGACATCATTTCTAGTTTAAACTTTCTGTGTCCCGAGGATTAGCGTTGAGCTGATTGAGTTCTCATTTGAATGAATATAATCCTCTGTTCTGAACTCTCACAGAAAATAACGTATTTGTGGACTTACTTGACTTCATATTGCATCTTTTTGGATCTTCCAGATATACTTGGGGGCTAGGAAATATGGGTCAACTTGGTCATGTTTCGCTTCAGTGTGGTGACAAAGAACTCTTGCCCAGGCGAGTGGCTGCTCTTAATGATATAATAATTAGGGATGTGGCATGTGGCGGGGTACATACTTGTGCCATATCTGTGAAGGGAGCTCTTTATGCTTGGGGTGGTGGTCAAGCTGCACAACTAGGTCTTGGCCCACAGAATAGTCTTTTCTCTTGTATTCCAAATGAGTGTTATTCGTTGTTCCGAAATATTCCTGTCTTGGTTCTTCCTGAAGGTGTGCAACTTGTTTCATGTGGACATTCTCATACTTTAATTTGCACAAGAGATGGAAAGATTCGTGGATGGGGTTATAACAGTTATGGTCAAGCAGCTAATGGCAAATCCTTATATGCATGGTATCCATCACCAGTTGACTGGTAATGTCCTTTAACCTCTTATAGCCGAAGGCTTTCTCTGAACTTGAATCTGATACCCTTTTTTAAGGGTGGGTGAGCACATTACACAACACGAGTATTTAGACTAGAGATGGTTAAACCTTTGTACAGTAGCAGGCCACACCTGGGTGACCTGTGGCTTAGCCCACCTACCTTACAGGTGGCTGTGAAAACCCTCATCTGTTAATGCATATGATTTTTTTACTCCATACAAGCTTATTCATGCAGGTGCGTTGGAGAGGTACGAAAATTAGCTGCTGGTGGTGGCCATTCAGCTGTGCTGACTGATGCATGTTCCCTGAAAGAGTTATGTGAATTCAGCCTTGCTGACAGTGTGACTCCTTCAAATGTGTCTGTGATCAGCGATGTTGCTTACAGAACAGGGTCCGATGCTTTAGCACGCCTTTGTGAAAAACTGAGGTATAACCATAATATACCCTTTCATATGTTACCCTTTCATATGTGACTTTGTAAAGATTAGTCAGTTATCCTCTATAAGCAGTACATCCTACTGACTCCCCCAATGGCCAATTTTTTAACTATAAAGTCTGTCTGATTAAAAAAAAAAAAGAACTATAAAGTTTGTTGTCACACCTAGTAAAGCCAGGGCTTGGTATGTCCCAATCCATTTTCTTTATTTACATCTTGATTCTAGCTCGCTTAGTTTTTCTTGGAATTGGAAGTGTTCTCAGCTTTGAAAGGTGTCTTGTTTGGAGTTTTCAGCACAGGTATGCTTTATGGAGATTGCAATTGTCGAAATTGATGTGGTTTGATGGAGTCCAAATTCGACGACCCAAAGAAGTGAAGCTGCTGATCCCTACCTTTTATCGTTATTCATTTAGCATTGTTGCTGATCAGGATTTTCAGAAATCAAACCACTATTGATTTATTATTCAATCAAACATTGGTGGATCGTTTACTCATCTGTATATTATACTCTTTACTCTGTAGTTACGCGGTCTCCATTTGGAGTTATTTTTATACGTGTCTATGTTGTAAAACGGGGAAGCAAAAGGCAGGAGCTATTGTCAGATAATAAAGAAAATGTACCCAACCCTTCATGTTAAATCGTTTAATCTCGTGGTCCAAGAGTTATTTTTGTATTTAAGTTTGGTGACAATAATATGAAGAGAAAAGGTGCATTTCGAGCTTGACTCTAAACTAGTGGTGGAAACAGTCAATAACGAGTCAGCATAGATCGGAGACTGCACGATTTAGTAAAAGACATTAAACTTATTTTTAGTAGCTAGCTCCTGGCAATGTAACCGTGTCAAAGGATAGGAATGAGGTAGCTGATATACTATCAAAGTTGGCTTTTATAAAAGTCGGTGGTCCATTATAGGGGATGATGTCTGTCAGATGGTTACAAGATTCTTTGAGACTAAAAATATGGTGAAGGAGATCAACAAAACTTATATCTCACTCACTCCTAAGAAGAAAAAGTCTATTTGTGCAGCTGATTATAGACCAATTGGTCTATGTAATACTTCATGCAAAATCATATCAAAAATTATTGTAACTAGACTAAAGCCTCTTATGGATAAGATTATCTCACCATATCAAGCAGCTTATGTCTCTGGTAGACTCATAAGTGACAATACTGTCATTGCCCAAGAAATTATTCACTCCATGAAAAAGAAAAGAAGTCAAATTGGATGACTTGCATTAAAACTGGATATGTTAAAGGCTTTTGACAGGCTTGAATGGAATCTTGAATATTTTGGTTTCAACAAGGACTTCTGTGATCTTATTTATCAATGCATACGTACTACATCCTTATCTGTTATGCTCAATGGCTCTCCATGTGAGGAATTTCATCTAACAAGAGGCATCAGGCAAGGTGATCCGTTATCACCATATCTCTTTATTCTTGCTATGGAATTTCTCTCAAGGCACCTTGTTTCAGCTCAACAAGATAAATCTATTCAAGGTATTTAAGTGGCTGCTTCTTCTCCAGCCATCAATCATTTGCTTTTTGCAGATGACTGCTTGATTTTCACTCAAGCAAATCTTTCATCAGTTAACAATTTATTGGAATTGCTACATAATTTCAGTGCACAGTCTGGTCAAATGATCAACTTTGATAAGTCTTCAGTTCATTTCAGTAAGAAAACTAAACCTGAAGTTGCTGAGACTCTTACACAAATATTGGGTGTCAAAGTTATGAGTTCTAAGGAGAGATATCTTGGATCTCCATTGCCTCTAGGTCATTCAAAGCAGAAAGCTTTTAAATCTATTGAAGAGAACTTTTTAAACAGATACTCCACTTGGTCTTCTACTTCACTCACTCAAGCTGGAAGATCCGTTATGATTAAACATGTTCTAAATTCGGTACCAGTTTATCAAATGAGTACTTTCAAGTTCCCAACTCAACTTCTCAACAGACTCACCACCATTGAAAGGAAATTCTTTTGGGGTTATAATGCTAACAAAGGAAATAATCCAATAGCTTGGCATAAAGTTTGTAAATCCAAAGATTTTGGTGGACTGTCATTCAGAGATTTGGAAAAGCTTAACTTGGCTTTACTCACTAAGCTAGCCTGGAGATTGTGCACTGAATCAGATGCGCTTTGGACTAAGATAATGAGTAGTAAATACTTCAGAGATGGTGACATTCTTCATAAAGATCTAAAAGCTGAAAACTGTTCTTATGTTTGGAATGGACTTGTAAAAGGTCTACAAGTAGTTCAGCAAAACTACTTCATGGAGGTGAATAATGGCAGAAAAACCAAAATCTGGTTAGACAAATGGATTCCAGGTGATAACTCTCCACCATAACCACTTAATGATCTTCACAATTTCTATCAGGATGTTGAAGAATTAATTCTCCAAAACACAAGCAGTTGGAATGTTGATCTTCTAAATCAGCTCTTTGATAATACTACTTCTCAGAAGATTCAAAACATATTCTTGGACCTTACTAAAGAAGACATCATGGTTTGGATTCCTGCTAAAGATGGTAAATTCTCTGTGAAGAGCACTTATAAACATCTCACAGTGAATAATACAAAAACTATGGTTAATGGCAGAATTATTCAAAATAAGGTCTGGAAAACGCTTTGGAAAACCAATACAACTAACAGAATCAAGCTCTTTGCATGGAGATGTATTCATGACTCTCATTCCACAAGGTTTAAACTAGCTCGACACAACTCCAGCATTGAAACTAACTGTGAAATTTGTGGTCACAGTGAAGAAATAATGGAACATTTAATGTTTCATTGCAGGCATGCCAGAACTGTTTGGAGACTGATGAATGTTAACATTGATGAGGTTCAAAGAAGAAATGTTAGTGTCTCAGAATGGGTAGAAAGTTGGTTTATAGATCACAGGAGTAACGGTGATGATACTTGGCTTCTCACTCTAATGGCTACTACATGGATTCTCTGGAAGGATAGATGCGACAAAGTTTTTCAGGGAGTAAATCTTAATCCCTTTAACACTATGCACAGAATTAAATACCATTTGCATTCTCATCTGCATAACACAACCATGCATTTTGACACTTCTAATTCATTCATTCCTTCAACTGGAAGCCACCTGAGAATGATGTGTTAAAATTTAATGTTGATGCTTCATTTGATGCAATATCTAATAAGCTCGGTATTGGTGTTGTTTTACGCTCTCATACATGTGACTGCGAAGGGATCAAAGGATTCTACTCAAATGGAGTTTTAAGTCCTGAGGCTGGAGAATGCACTGCCATACTTGAAGCTCTACTGTGGGCCAAAGAAATGAAGCTCACAAGGATTCAGATTGAAGCAGATGCAAATCTAGTAGTACAATCGATCAATGATAATGTTCTTCTCATACAATGGGAGAACAGGAATATCTTAAAACAGATCAAGAATCTTAGTTCAAGTTTTATTCATTGCAGTTTTTCTTTTGTCAGTAAGAATGATAATAGAGTAGCTGATCTAGTCGCAAAAACGGTCAGAGAGTCAGCTACTAGCTTATTTCTTCTTAGTAATTTTTCTGGGGAAATTTGTAATCTCTTGGCAAGAGATATTAACAATGATTCACCTACTTAAGCAATAAATTTCATTTTTATCAAAAAAAAATATACTATCAAAGCTAACTAGAGTGGATAAAAAATGAGCGGAAAGTGGAATACCTCTCCTAGCAATATTAATGTTCAATTGCTAGAGGATATTAATCATGTAAACTCCTAATTTCTGCAATCAGATTTGCTGTTCCAAGAAAATAAAAATAAAAATGAAGAGAATTTTTTTATAGCCAACAAGGAAAAAGATGATAAGACTAGCGAGATTGGATATATCCGGATTAAATATTTGTGGTCAAATTAAGCAGAATTTGGTCAAATTTTTGTTCAAGCATTCGTCATGGTCTAGATTTAATACGATGATGACAACTTCACCCGCGTCATGATGGTCATGTAAGAACTATAACGATTTTTTTGATTTAATAGAAAACTATTATCAGCAACAGATGGTTCATATTTAGTTATGGTTGGATTTGGTGTGTATTCACCCAGAAATTGAGACTCAATTTATAATATAAAGCTCCATGATAATGTATGCTAACGGATGTTGGGAAAGAGAATGAATGAATTGAGTGAGTATTTGGATGCTGAAATTGGAAGCAATAATGAAGTTGGTCAAGAAAAAGTACAATAGTATTGAACTTAAGGTTTTTTCGATCTTAACCCTATATTATGTTTATGGGTTTAAGTATGAATTTGTATTTTGAACTTTATGTGCAGTTAGAACATCTTAATTTCGAGCTTTATGGTTTCATTTTGACTATTCAATAATTTAAAATAGTAGTTACATCAAAAAATTACCTATAGGACACTGTTATGTAAGTTGTAAGTGGTCTAGTGAAGATGTGATTCAGGTGTGTATCATATACTCCTTTTCTTTCATTTTTTGATCGGTAAAGATAATTCATTGATCAAAAAATAAAAGGGTACAAAAAGCTTGTACCACCCTAAGAGAGTACAAAAACAGAATAAAGGAAAAATAGAAAGAAAAAAGAAGTGACAAACCACTTCTTAAGAAACTACGAGTAATCAAAATACGATTTTGGCCAGTTGGTCATAACTTCTCTGAAGCTTGGAGTTTCGTGATCTTTGAAGACAAGACACCATGTGAAAAGAAGATTTTTGATTTTATGTTGAATGCCGATCTCTGTATTTTATTTGTTGTTAAAAGCTCTTTCGTTTCTTTCCAACCATATAAACTCCATAAGATAACTACTGAAATCATGCTCCATATTTGATTCAGTTGCTTTGTACTTAAAGAAACATTCCAAGAATAAAGCATGGTAAAGATATTTGAAGTCATGATAAAATTTCAGTTTAACTTACCTTGAAAATGAGCCCAAATCTTCCTTGCAAAACAACACTGTAAAAACACATGACTGACAGTTTCGTTTTCATCACGGAAGACACACTTTTGATCCACATCCATACCTCTTTTCCTTAACATATCTTTTGTCTGTAAGCTGTTGTGAGCCAGAGTCCAAAGAAATAATATAACTTTTGGAGGAACTTTCTGTTTCCAGATATACCGGAATATGTATAAGTCATCATAATCAATGGGAGTGTCAGTAAGAGCTTCATAGGTGGATTTAACAAAGAACTGACCTTTGCTAGCAATTGACCAGACTATTTCATCTTCACCATCTCTATTAAGTACAACAAAATGTAAAGAACCTTGTAGCTCAGCTAATTGTTGTCTTGAAACAACATTCAGTCTTCTTGGAATTTTAAGATTCCAAGTGTTTTCTTCCTCATTAAAAACTTCATCAATCCTCATGTTCTTACTTTTGGAAACAACAAAAAGATTTGGAAATTTTATATTCATAGGAACTTCAAAAAGCCAAGTGTCCATCAAAAAACTAACACTACTGCCAAATTTTACTTTGAACTTAACATGTTTTTTGAAAATAGAATCACATTTCATGATGCCTTTCCATAAAGACCTGCCATAAGAAATTTTAGCTATCTTTGAAAACCATCTATTTAACTCAGCATCATATTTTTCATCAATTATATCTTTCCAAAGAGCCCCTTTTTCTGTTGCAGATCTCCACTGCCATTTAGTTAAAAGAGCTTTGTTTATCTGCACTAAGCTCTTAATACCCATGCCGCCCCATTTCTTTCTTCTACATAATTTACTCCATTTCACCAAATTCATCTTCTTCTTTCCTTTGTTATCGTTCCATAAGAAATTCCTCATATTATTCTTTCAATTCTCTTTGCAACTGAAGCTGGCATCATAAATAATGACATGTAATATACAAGCAAACTGGATAAGACACTATTGATTAGAGTTATTTTACCTGCTCTGCTCAAAAGTGGTTTTTTCCAACCAGCCAGCCTTGCAATTATCCTGTCAATGATTTTATCCCACTTTGCCACTCCACCACTCTTGTCCCCAAGTGGCAATCCCAACCTTGCAGTTATTTTACTCCTTTTTGGTAGAATTCCCTTGTATAAACCATTTGATTGCATGGTATTTAATTTTTAATTTTGTTAACTAAGAGCCTCTCAATAGCTTATACCCGAAATGTTAGATATACTTATCACTACGAGCGGAAATGGGAACTGAAGCGAGTTAGTAGTTAACACCAATATTGGTGTACCGAGGTTTAGAGAAATCAAAATCCGAGCTTTCATACTTTTTGCTCTTTCAACTCTTTGTATTATCTTATGACAATCTCATTCTGAACAATGATATGTATGTTTATGTACGACCTAGTTGCTAAATAATTTATGATTGACTCAAGAAGTGTAATCAATTAATTTTTGCCGCTCCATTCCATGTGCTTGTGATACCGTTTAAAATCATGACAACTATTTTTTTTTTTTTTTATATTTCTTGACTAACTAATGTGTTCTACTTCACTCCTGTATAATATAGCACTACAAACATAAACTAGTTGGGAGGCTGTAAAATGTTGTGAAAAATGATTACTCTATAGACCATGAAGTATAACGTTTTATAGTGGTTTTTATATTATGAAAGTATGTATGCCAAATTTATTAAGGGATATTTTGATTTTGGGTCACAAAAAAGTGATCGGAGTTGCTTTTGGGTCACGAATAAATTTTAATTAGAGTTTGAGTCACAGGACTGTCATTGACTGCGTTGACAGTTAAAAAATTATGTTAAATGAGGAAATGACCAACTAAGACCTAGGGATTACTTTATTTACTAACTCTACCCTTTTATATTCTGTTGAATGCAACATCATCACCTCCTTATGTATTCCACGAATCTCCTTCTCTATTAGAAAGTAACCAAAGAAAACAGAGAGACAAATTCGTTTGAGTTGAGTTATTAGTTTGAGTTAATGTTCGAGGAAGATATGAAGATTTTTGGTTTTGAAACAGTAAGCACATGAAACCCAATCAAAGAGTTTTGGTGGATCAAATTCGAAGGATTCAAAATTAGGAAGACTAACATATGATTCGTGGAAAACTGTAAACACATGAAACCCACCTGAGCTTCATAATGTCTAGCCATTACACGAGCTTTAACCTCTGATTCATACTTCCTCCTTATGCATCTTCATAATCTTCTCCTTCGTGAGCATCTTCAAGGCCATTATATAAATTATAAACACATAACGAAGAAGACGAAGCTAAGGTCCATATGAATTTGGTTTTGAAACATAAAAATTCAGAATTGAATTTAGGGTTCATCAAATTTGGGGAATTTTATGTCAAAAGTAGATGTTTGATTAGGAAAGAAATTCATAGAGAGAACAAATGTATTTCATTAAAAATGGTGTTCTTATGTTATACTATTCTCTATCAAACTCGGTTTTCATCTCTCTGCACCAAAGTGAATACCAACATGGTGTTGTTGATGTTCATTTTGGAGACAGAATATGGTAGTTAACGGAGTGCTTAGGGCTTGCGAATGGTCAAAAATGTTTGATTGTACTCGGATTTGAATTTGGTGCAGGGAAGGAGATACAATGGGTTTAGAAAATCAATAACATGCTCGTCTTTATATCATCAATTTTTCGCACACAAGGTGCTTGTGGAAAGGCCTGAATGAACTTTCGCTCCACCACCCGCCAGTTAGATGCCATGAAAAGGCGAGGGTACCCAAATATACCTCAAGACAAAACTTTTCCTACCTATAAGTCCTTTCTCCGAAAGTGATTGTCTATGGACAGAGTCGAGACAATGCAACTAATCGGTTCACACTTCGTGTAATCGTCTATGGATACGAGATCGAGACAATACAACAATGAAGTATGTTTACTTGATAAGAGGTTTAGACTTAACCAAACACAATAGGATTACTATTAAGTAAAATATGAATTAACGTTTGTGTATTTTACTTCTAATTATAATAAAAACAATTATAATTGCGGAAATATAAAAGTAAAATACATAACAAGATTTTGTTAACGAGGAAACCGCAAATGCAGAAAAACCCCAGGACCTTGTCCAGAATTGAATACTCTCAGGATTAAGCCGCTATACAAAATCAAACCAACTTCGTATAGTTGAGACCTAGCAACTAAAATAGTTCACCTAGTTACGTCTGTATTCCCACGCTTCCAACTTATGAATAAGTCACGTACTTGGAACAATTCCTTTGGTTCGTATTCCAAACAGTAAAGGAAAAACAAATATGTTTGGTAGCAACTCTTTTCAACCAAGTGATGTGAGTTCGACAAAGGCTCTTCTGTTTATCTCAATAAACTCCTTCGTCAGGTTCTTAGATCTATCTTATGATCAACTACCAAAGGTAATTGTTAATGAAAACGTGAGGGTCTAACAACCACACCCAATATTTCGCTTAGCAATCTGTATGGACAAACTCCAATATACTTTCTAGAGAATCAACTAGACAGTCAGACTCAATCTAGATAAAAGTATATCAAAGAGTTTATATCTCAATTTCTCGATTTGATCTTTACTCAAGCAAATAGAAATCTGCGAGTCTTTATCAAAGATAGATAACTTGGATGGTACCAAAGACCAATATCCAAGTGTCAATCAATTTAAATCAACAACCAAAAGGTCGGATATTCTAATTGATTGAACAATGCACAACCTGTGATATTTCAATTATATAAACAAATATAATGCGGAATAGAAA
>JAJJWW010000082.1:0-40767 GCA_023531295.1 Papaver armeniacum
CCGACGATCCTCAATCTTTATTTTATTTTTTGAGAGACCATTGTACCCTAGTTTTGTGCTCAATATTTTCAATTTCACATGGTGTGAAATTAGAAAGAAGCAAGGTTTTTCTTCGGAAAGTAATTATAATAAGCAAGGTTGATGTGCATATATGGCTTATTTACATATAGCTCAAAAGAATTTGATCACACTAGAATCCGAAATACAAAACGATTAAAGTTGAACATTTTGTTTATTCGGAAAATATGTCATTTGTCCAAAAAAAATTTAAAACATTGTTCAAATTGACGAGTAAAAATTATTATGGGTGAAATGAACACAAAAAAAATAGCAAGGATGAAACTCGATTCATCCTGGTTTAAACTTAAAAAATAGCGAGGATGAAACTGGATGCATCCTGATGTAAATTAAAAATAAGAAAAAGAATTTGAAAATGAGTAGGATGAAACTGGTTATATCCTGGCCATTTTTATATTTTTGTCCATTTAAACAGTATCAAAATCTAAATGTCTTTTTTCACCCAGGAATTATTGATTTTGGTCTATTTAACCAATTTTGTGTTGTTTATTTTAAATACGAAATCAACGAAACAATATTAGTCCTTGAAACTGAAATTTAAATTTAAATTTAGTAAAAACTAATCTATTTAAGCAATAAAAAGCAAGAACAAATTATGGGTTTTTCGATTCTTATGTAAATGAATAAAGAAGAGAAGGAGAAGAATAGATATGAGGTTTTTTTCTTTCTTTCAAATTAACTAGTATATTTAGGTTCAGTTAATCAAAGGTAATATTAACATTTGCTACATATTAATTAAGTCCCCCGATCCACATTTAAAACACTTGAATTCTAATGCACCCCAAAAAAAACAATCCTGCAGCCCAAATAAATAGATTTAATCAGAAAAAAATCTCCATCACTAAAGAACTTTTAGAAATAAATTATCACACTCGTTATGTGCTCAATATTCTTAATTTCAAAAAATGTGAAATTAGAAAATAAGAAAGGTCTTTATGTGTTTATATTTACTTGGAATGAATTGCTTCGAAAAAAAATGATCTACAAAACAAGATATTTGAGGAAACTAATGTCAATGGATCCGTAAATATCATTTCACCTATTATATATTTGAAAAACCAATTAAATATCGATGTTAACTTTTTCATAAATACCTACAAATCGGAAGTTTCAGATTATAGAAATAGGTTAGTTTTATTTTTATCAGTTCGCAGTTTGGATGATTTAATGGATAATTTAGTTTTTACTAGACTTTTTTGAATTTATAATAAAATTGAGCAACTTTGTGTGTGTTGTTTGAATATGAGCATTTTTATTTGGCATCTGAATTTTGAATGTAATTTTTTATGTGTTCTTTGTGTGCTCGAGTGCACATACATAATATACGGGCTTTCAATCAAGACTGAAAAGGGAATTATGCGACACAAACATATGGCCATATGGAACACGCAAGTCTAAATAGATGCCTCAAAGCTATAAGCATACTGAAATTGGGAGCTCTATAAAGTGCTAGCTGATTTTTATCAATGGTTTGGAATCTGAATTATTCATGCCGGAGGGTCGTTGTGTCAGTAATGAGATACATATCCGAGACAAATGAGTTGACTTCAAACCCAGTTATACGACTCAGTACGGGCAAGTAAGAAATCTCCCTTGAGAACTGAAATACCAGCAAAATGCAACCAAACTTGGATTTCCGGTATCAAATTGAATTTCTGCTTTGTGCACTAGAGGATCAACAGTTAGATTCTGGAAGCAAGAACAACTAGACCGGTTGATGATACAATAATTTTAGTTCTATCCTTTATAAGACTTGGGTTTTGTGTTTGTAATTATTTTACTCTTGCTAGCATTGTATTCTCATCAGTGGTTAATCAAATAATTTTACTTGATTTGGTTGAATTACTCGGATATTAAGTATTAACAAGCCGGATCAAACTCTCATTGCCGGAAACACCCAAAAAATCACTACCTGTCCCATAACAAAAATGATATCAAAGAAAACCTTGGATAAATACAAGGAAACATCAATTATTCATCAGGAGGCAGTGTTTCCTAATGTGAGATGGGTTGCTGATTTTGTTGGATTCTCTTGCTAATCCATCTATTATTCTCCTTTTTTCCGATCAACATCAAATCAAAATCACTTTTCTCATCAATTCAAGGTACCTGTTTATTATGATGGAGAAGTTGCGACGGATTTCGTGATGATTGTTTGGTCGTGGAAGATGGTGAGCTTTGGTGCAAGGATTCCGGCGACTTTGGCGGCGGTAAAGTGAGTAGAGTTAGGGTTTGGGGAATTGTGAAGGTTTCTATTTAGGCTCTTTTTGGGCTAGGGTTTCTACATAGGCTCTTTTCGGGCTAGGGTTTCTTCACTGTTTTTGGGCTTGTAATCCTTAATAGTGGGATTTGGGATTTCCTTTATACGTGGGCTCTCACATCTGTTTGTGAGTTGCATTTCTAAGGGTTTGTACATTGTACTTACTAATCTATCAATAAAAATTTATTTACCGAGCAAAAAAAAAAAAAAAATACAAGGAAACATTGCAGGAAAGCAAAAATGAAATCCACATTCATTCCGATTTTCGACCTCAATCAACACAAGATGAGAGAAAAACCTCCTATTCGAATAAGATGCCAAACCAAGAATATGATTAAAGAGATTTTCATTTTAATTTCAATAGATAGATTTATGGTAAACATGTTCTATATTAGAAACTAGGTGGGCTTTAC
This sequence comes from Papaver armeniacum, assembly GCA_023531295.1. NCBI lineage: Eukaryota > Viridiplantae > Streptophyta > Magnoliopsida > Ranunculales > Papaveraceae > Papaver > Papaver armeniacum. Next base: position 2,752 of record JAJJWW010000082.1, read on the forward strand.
AGCACTGGGAAACGCCTCCGCATTGCATCTTCATATATACCAGAGAGCATTCAAAAAGGGAGGAGGAGGTTAGCGAATCTAAACTTTATCAGCTACAAAATTTTGTGGACAGAAGATCGGCTACAAAATTACCCTCTCGGGAGTGAGGAGAGACAGAAGCATCCCGAAAGAGACTAAAGCAAAATGGTGATATCTCTCTAAGGATGGTAACCAAATTAGCCTCTCGGTAGATAGATTGATGCTATCCCATCAAAACAATATAGCTGGACTTTCGTTAATTGACAATTTCGTTTAACTAGCTTCGGGTTCAGCCTCGGGAGCCTTTTCAAAACTAAAGAGACCTTTCTTGTAAAACATATCCAGTTCTTGAAAATATGGGCATGTCTTTGCATTTTCTGCCCACGTGTTGCCGCTTCTCTCTGCTCTCTTGTACCACCATTTATCTTTACACTGCTTTGCAGTCTTAGTAAATCCCATTGAAGCCATTCCACGAGACATCTCTTCCGACATCTCTTCCCACGACATTCGAAATTTTGTGGCACCATTTAGGAATTTTCGCTCTATTTCCATCCGAAGGAATTTTAGAAACTCAACAACCATAAATCAGAAAATAACCTCCACCGTGAAACAATTGTCATATGCAAATTCATGTTATGCTTAATGTTCTCTATTTCAAATAGTGTGAATTTGAGAATAAGCAAATGGAGTTATGAAACACATATGGATAAGCAAAGAAAGATAAAGGAAGAAATTACTGATTTTAATTCAAGGGACTGAAAAATCGAATTAAAATGTTATGGCTTATCGAGTTCATGATAATTTCTAGATTCAAATAACAAAAAAAATACTATGAAAGAAAACCCTGGATAAACACGAGGAAGCCTTTGTCATATTCTAGATTCAACATTCATTCCAATTTTCATATTCTAGAAATTATCATGAACCCTGGAAATTATAGTCATATGTCATATTCTTAGTTAAGGCTTGTATTTCATGTTTAGGCCATCTCTTAAGAAGCCTTTGTTTTTCCTGACCACTCTGATCAGGCAAAACTATTTCTGGAGACGGCGCGATTACCTGCTGCCCCTTGGATTGTGGAGTATAAATTTCCTGTTGTCCGCAGAACTTCTCTAAGAGCGAAAGGAGAGCTAAACTTCGATGAGTGTCTTGAGCCCTCCTCTCCTCCTCTTTCCTCATCCTTTCCCTTTCAAGATTCCTCCAAGTTTCTTCTCTTGTAATCCTATCTTTCTCCTTCTGCTCCATAGTCTGGAGTAACACCTTATACATATCCTCTTGCTTCTTCAACATTTTATTCACCAAATCCTCAGAGTGACGTTTAAGTTCGTTGCGGATTTCTCTCTTTCTCTTCTTCCTACACAGAATTTCAGCCAATTCATCATCCACAATTTCATTTCTAAATTCATGTAATACAGTATCAGCTGAACACGAGTGTGTTGTTGTCACACCAACTTCTTCGTCCATTGGACTTACTACATTTGGTTCTAGTCTGGCTTGATCAAAAACAGATTTTTTTAAATTTATTTTTTAATGAATGAATAAGAATTATCTTAATTTTTTAGATCATTGAAACACTAACAGAAACATTCAAGTTGTAATAATTGAAAACATTTCCCAATTTCTGTTTACAAGCTTTCCTTGTCAGGGTTCTAGAAATTCCATGTAAAATAAAACCCCAAAAATCACACGAAAAAAAAAAAAATTTACCTTGAAACAATTTCCGGAAGGGGGCCTTCAGGATTTGAAGAAACCCTAACCTGAGAATCCATTCCTGACCGGGATTTCAGCAAAGCTAACTGCAGCCACCCATCATTTTCACCACCATCACCAGTAGTAGCATCGTCTTTTCCAGCTAAGTGATTTAGTGATGAGCAAAAACCCTCCTTATTGTTCACATCAGGCAAAATTGACTCGAAATTTGTAAAAGGTTTTGAAATTTCAGAAAGGATTTGATTATTTCGAACATGAGGTCGCTTTTGAAGAGGTAAACCTGATCGAAATAGGAGTTGTGATGAAGGTGTTTGTAGATAGGTGTTTAGTGAATAATAACTGCAGGTTGCTGATAATGGTGAAATTTCTTCAGATAAATCCATTGTTACTGACATTTGAAGAAGAGGAAGTACCAGAAACGAAAATTTCTAGAGGATGAAATAAAAAAAATGGAAAATTTTGAAAGAGGATGGGGAAAAAAAAAAACGGTGAAATTTAGGGTTTTGTTTAGAAACACTGTTGATGTCTTCTCTAAGAACTACATCTGACGGTCCCACAAGTAGCATACGGCACGATGCTATATGGAACGGCACGAAACGATGCTATATGGAACGGCACCAAACGAGCAGAATCACTTAGAACTCAAAAACATGTTTTGTATCAAATAAATTTTCATGCTCATTCCGTGCTTAAAAATGTCGGTTTCAAAACATGTGAATTTGAAAATAAGCAAGGTTCACAAACAAATATATATGCTTATTTATATATAGCTTGAAAGAATTGATCTAACCAAAAATCCAAAAAACAAAATGACCCAAGTTGAACATTTCATTTTTATAGATTTATGATTTTTACTTTAAGAGAATCTATAAAGTAAGATGTTTGAGGAAACTGTTCCATAGATGAGCAAGTTATTTGTTTGATTTTTAGGACATCTGAAATGACGTTTCATATACCTATAGCCAAGGGTATAATTGTATCAATATTATTCTGTCTAATTCAGTAATGAAGAATTATGATTTATGGTTTTTATAATAAGAGAATCTATAAGGTAGGATGTTTGAGGAAACTGTCCAATAGATCCATAAATTACTTTTTTGATTTTTAGGACATTGAAATAAGTTTCATATACCAATAGCGAGGGATATAACTGCATCCCTATTACTATGTCTAACTCATTTTTGAAGAATATATTAAATATCATTTTTTGAACATACCTCATAATTTGAAGAATGTATCATGCATGAACTACACATAGGATAGCAAATTCCAATCAGAAGCCGAAGTAATAGTGCTGAAATGTTTACATATTGGTGACTATTTGGCTTCTGAATGTAATTTGCTATCTTATGTCTAATTCATGCATAATACATATTATGCCCTTTGATTCAGTATAAAAAATATATAAATTATGAGACAGGGACAAGTGAGTCAGATTTAAACTCGAGTTGTGAAACTTGGTACAATCGTACAGAAAGGTAAAGAAAATCTTCCTCGGAACTAGTTGGGATATATAAATGTGCGACCAAAATTGTCATACTCATTCCACTCATTTTGTGCTTAACATTCTCCATTTCAAATGGTGAGAAATTAGAAAAGCCACGTTCACTTGTACATATGTGCTTATATATACTTTGAAAGCATTTATCCAATTAATCAAAAATTTAAAGAGAAGTTGATCACTGTTGAGTATTTTATTTCTTATGAATTTATGGCCTATTTATTATTATAATTATACAAAATAAGATGTTTGAGGAAACTGATTTCAACGTAGCAGTGAATAATCACCAAGCCAACGAATATCTGGAGAATGGTGAATATGTGAAGAACTACAAGTAGAATGGAAAACAAGTGACCAGTACGACATGATTGGCATCACATGTCCACCTCAATAATGTGTTAGTTTGCGGCCATACTTAAATTACCAACTTAACATCTTAAGTTGCGCTTGACAAAATGCTGTTAGTTCTAACCCACCTATATGTGAACACCATGTCTGCGGTGTGAAAATCTTCATGTTATATATTTAGTGTTCTTAACCTCTTTTAAAAATGGAACCCTGAAATAGTTTTTACAAATAAATTGTCATACTCATTTTGTGATTATGTGATTATTTTTCAAATAGTATGAAATAAGAAAATAAGCAAGATTCTTATGTACATATATGTATATATATAGCCAAAAGGCATCGATTAGATTAAAGATCCAAGTATAGCGCATTCCATCTCTTAAAAATTTATGATATTTCCCGCTACGTACAAAATCTACAAAGATAAGATGTTTGAGGAAACTGATTTATATAGATCCATAAATAAACACTTCAATTCTAACTACATGTCAAGTTCCCTTTCAATTAGCTTTGGTGAGGGGTAGAAGCGTACCATCAAGTTCAGATTTGAAGAATAAGTTAAATATCAGTTTTTGAAGAGACCTCATCAAACGCATGGGGTTAGGAAAAGGAAAATAAATCGATTTGATTCATATATGCACAAATAGACTTTTTCATGTATATAATACATACAAAGGCATGCCGCATTATAAGATTATAAGCATACTAATTAATTTAATTTCTTGATAAACGATTTGCCAGCTATTTGACTTAAGTTTGAAAATGTTTTTTCTTTATAATTTTGAGTTAATTATCTTCGCGACTAATTAGACAATTAGCGTAATTTATTTACATACTCTAATTCGCCTTCACCTAAGCCAAGCTCTATCATCTAACAAGCATCACATTATGTCGTCGCATATTTCGAACTGTAAATTCAATGTCGGAATGCATTATAAGTCGTGTTATTTACTCTAATCTCAATCGAATACATCTTATAGGACATATACAACTGGGTTCTTTAATGTAGGCTGTCATGTTATTGTAGAGAATGATATTGGTTCATATCACAACCATCATATGAGGTCGTCACCCTATACTCTCTTTTTTCCCCACCTATTAAGCAGTGTAGGAAGAACTTCAAAAGCCCCAAACTTACAAAAAAAATAATAGGAACCATTTTGACGGTAATGATAAGTCATTATAAAGCATAAATTATCAAGCCAATTGCCTCTTACCCCCAACACCTGTGCCGTACCACGCGCCTTGTAACCCTTAATGTACGTCAGCTCCTGTTTTAGCTAGAAAATGTAATGAATCTAGAGACTTTTTAACAGTTAATTTGTAGCTCAAGTCGCCCCAAGGGAATTTGTTAAGCTCCGACAAGTCATTCATTAGATTCTGAACGAACAACTCGACGAGTTTTGTGTCTTCACTCCCCATAATTAAGGATGCGGTGCACAATGCAGACAAGGAATTGTCTGCATTCACAAGTACATTTGCTTTTCTTGTCGAGAAGGAATTTCCTCAATTGTGCTGCATCCAGTCTGTTTCTTATGGGAAAAAGTTTTGTCAAAAGGGATGGAACTCTCCTTAAACATAAATTTCACCAGTTTTCTTAAGACTTGAAAGCAAAGTAAACTCTCCCTTTCCAAACTGCAGATTCTTTCCACCGATCCTGTAATGCAAATTAATTAGATGATTTGATATAGTTTTGAGTGAAGTCAAAATAATGAATACAAATTCATCAATTTAATATGAACAGTTAGATTCTGTAAGCAAGAACAACTGCACCGGTTGAGTAATTGACCATTATGCATAAACCATAATGATATACTCCCTCCATTTCTAAAGGTTTTCCCTATTTCCCATCCCATTTTCCCTATATCCAGTCCCCTTCACAATTTTTAAATTCAACTTACTTGTAAATTCTGTTTTTTCCTATGTACCACCTATATACCATTTTTATCTATTTTCTTCATCATAGATCTTCTATTTTTTCATTAAGCAAAACCAAAAACTATCAAGATAGAAAACTTAGGTTAGATTACTATTGATTATTATTATAATACACCTATTTCAACCCTAGTTCACCGAATTGAGCTAATTATAGATTTGTAATTAAGCTAATTAATCATCGATCATCGATGTTCAATCAATAATTTATTTTTAAGATTCTTTTTTTCATCTAAAGAACTGGTCGGGCAACCATTAATGATCTCAGTCGTCCGGTTATGGATGACTGTAAGAGACACAATCATCTTGTTATGAGAGACTAGCTTTCCGGTATACCAATTTGTCGCGTGGTTGCTCGACAAAAAACAAATTTTCTGAGTGATAAGATTATGGGCCGGGATCCCTTAACAAACGATTTTGACAAAATGTTTTAACAAAATTTGTTTACCGTACGATCCTATACATCTAACAGCTTATATTATGGATGATGTGGCACTTAATTACGTGTTTGGGTCATTGAATGTTGAACAAGAAAAAAGCCAAACATGATTATTGGAGATCATCCCCATCAAAATGTTTTAACCGTCTGCAAGTAGCGATTGTGTTCTCTATCATATTCCAAAGGCTTTGAATTCCGTCACAACTATTTTTGATAAATGTGGTAGATGAGATTTAACCTTGTCGTGTCATTCCTGCTAAGATAATCATCAGTCATCACCACAACGTTATCTTCGTCATCATAATCAACAAAATAATTATCATGATCTTTGTCTTCTGCTGCTAATGGAAAGAACAAGAAAAAGCCTTTGAACCTCTTACAGTACTGTCCGTATAGGGTGCGAAGATTACGAAAGCATGATTGAATATGAATGTTGTAATTTGATTATCCTCTACTGACGTTAATTCATCCTCGTCCATAAGCTGCCGCATGCACAAACATAAAGGCTCTACAAATTGTGGAAGAGCAATTACATCAGTTGGAGAGAACGGATGCCTGGGCGGGACTAAAAATTCCATATAGTCATGATTACAAAGATCAAGGTGAGAAGTTAAAAAAAAAAAAAAAACAGCCATCTCTTAACTAAAGTCTAATGTTTAGGAGGGGATTGCTAATCAAAGTCATATTCCTTCCTCCCAATTCAAGTTTGGAAGTTTTTTTTTATTGACGATCCGATGTATACTATTTTCATCCCTCTTAATATTTCAGAATTTTATTTAGAACATTCATGGAAAATGATCAAACTTTTATACCTTAAGACGGTAAATCAAGGAGATGCAAATTTATTACTATTCGCTTAATTAGATGATCGGGAGGAAGATGAATGATTGGAATGTTATAAGTTGCAGTAAAATATTTTCTCCATTAAGTCTGGTCCCTATTTGAACGGAGGGAACGAATGAGCTAGCCAAACAGGAACCAGACTAAAATTTAATGCCTCGTCATCAAAGAGGTAAGCCGTTAGATTTATGGGATCGTGCAAGTAATAAATTTTGTTAAAAGGTTTTGTCAACAACTTTTGTCAAGGGATCCCGACCCTAAGATTATTCCGTATTTGGGTTAACACTAGATAGATTAGTGTCTTATCTTAACGACATATAAACAGACTCGTGGCAAATTAACATTGCACCATGTGCTTAGTTCTTCATCACGGTAAAACAAATCAAATCAAATTTGAACATCAATTTTTTATACAAACACACATGCATTAGTTTAGGATTTTGACTCTTTTGGATTTTATTTTGCTTGAAAGGTTATATGTTTTCTTAGAGGCATCCTTAGGTACTAGATCAATAAGCACCTTGCATAAATCAAAAAAGGATACGATGGCGGAGGAAAGAAAAAGAGAGTAAGATTTTGTGGGCTTTCTTTTTTGTTTAGTTGTAAGATGGTTTTACAAGTGGGCGTAAATAAAAAGTCAAAGATAGGATTTAGGGTATATGACAATTTATATGGGTAGTACTTAGGATAATTGGGGATAGGAATTTAGAGGATGAGAAATAGGAAAAATTGGGATGGGAAATAGGGAAAACCTTTCTAAAATATAAGTCTGGTTTTCTTATCTGGGTATGCCAAAAATAGCATGGTTTCCATAAATGGAAAATCAAATATTATGGGTTTACTAATTTACTCATTTAGAGACCACTTATCTCTCTTCTTTTTATCTCCTAACACAAAATGGGACCACTTCTCTCTCTTCCTTTTTCTCTAATCAAACGAGACAAAGTATCATTTTGGAAAAAATATGAAAAAACGGTTCAATGATTAGTTTTCTTAATCTGTGTCAAAATCAAACAACCCTATTTTTTTAGAAACGTACAGAGCTTTAATCATATAATTATTTCACTCTTGGTCAATTTATTCTCAGTGATTAGTCAAATAATTTTATTTTATTTTGGGGTATCCAAGTCAACCTTATTGTGAGGTCCTCAAAGAACAGTGCTATCCCACACGACTTTGTGGGATGGCTTCCCGCAAAAGCGGGTTTTTTACCGTTAGATCATGCTAAAACCCAGATCTAACAACCTTGAACCCTTTAGGGGAAGTGGTGGGTCCTTCCCTGAAAGTGGTGGGTCCTTTCCTGAAAGTGATGGGTCCTTTCTTGAATATGAATCTAACCGTTGATTTGATCATCCAACGGTAAAGAAGCCGCTTTTGCGGGAAGTCATCCCGCAAAGTCGCGTGGGATAGCATTTGTCTTCCTCAAAACTAGCTAGTAGCTGAGTATGGAAACTCTACCATATCCCTTACCAGTACGGATTACCGGGTATCCGATAGTATCCGACAGACATCCAAAATATTTTATGTATCCGTTCCGATAACAATTTCGGATATACGATAATATCCGGCAATATCCGATAGTATTTCATTGTAATAAAAATAATTAAATAAAATATTCCTTAATATTTTATTCTTTTATTAATTTGAAAAGAGGGGTTATACATTATCAAAATTTAACAAGAAATTGGACGGGAGCATAGCAACAAGCATCGCTCCAATCCCTCTTTGAATGACAATCGCTAACCTATGGGATAAGAAATCTCCCACTTTGACATTCGCATCATGAGTAGCCATGTAATTTCGCAATCTTTTCGGGAAGTATATAGTATCACCACCAAGATACCCAAACTAAATTCTTTTTTAGTTTTCCTCTACATTTCATAAATTACAAAAAAAAAAAAAATCAAAGAAACTACAAGGAAATTCAACTAACTAAAACCAAATACCTTGATCAAATGCAAAAAATCTCATGTTATAAATTATTACATTAAGATTTAATCAAAACTCAAATCTTTTCTACGAAAATTGAAAAATTCTCCGCCTCTCACAACCAGCAAAACTAGTTGTGTTTTTGTTCTTCCATATGTTTTTATTTTTAACTCTTCATATACTGCCAAGTTAACAACTAAATATATTATTAAAAAAAATAAATTGTATATGCATTGTTTAACAGATATCGGACATTATCTTACATGATAATACATTTTCTGTATTTGTTTCATCAAAGTAAGAATATCCGATAAGGCATCCATTATCTGAAATTTCGGATGATATCTTAACTATTCAAACAGATATCGAATTTTCGGTTATCCATTGATAGCCCTACGATTATCCAATCATTGTTTTGTCATCTAGATATAATTTCGGAAATGGGTCAGATAAACTCCAAGAAAAAGAAAAAAAAAAAGAAAAAACGAGAGAGGATTGAGTCAGATGAAATGAATAATCGTACATGTTTTAATGGGTTGTACCCAGCACGACTCAGTCGAGTAAGATTTGAGAACGAATAGGACTCGGTACGGACGAACCAAAGAAAACTATTTAAACAGATGTTACAGATTAGAAGAAGCAAAAGTGATATGCATATTGGATTGAACTTATCCTGCATGCATCGTGTGATGTCTTTATACTACCGAAAGAAATTATTATGTGCAAGAGATGTATCAAAGGTTCAACAAACCAAGGCTTACAATGATATAACATCAATTCCTTCTTCCTCTTGTTTCCTTTAACGGTTGCTCGAACCATTCCTCTCCCGGCAAAAAGCTCCCAAAAATAAAGCCCAACAGGCTCCCAAGGTTAAAAAGTTTCTACAATTTTGGGCTTCCAAGAAATATATATCCTTGAAGGAGCACCCATACCCAAGTTTTGCTCGCTCTCAGTAAGATTTCTGGATCCGCTCTAGTAAAAATCGAGTTGTAGCGGTCCAAGTGCTTATATGTTTGTGCAATAAAAAACTGTTTATGACAGTACTAGTTTAAGTTTTGAATATAAGTATAAGTCTGCGTCTAAGCCCAAATGAATTGTCATACTCATTTTATGTGTAACAGATTCTCCATTTCAACCAAGTCTATATGTGAGGTTAGAAACTAAACAAGGTTTACATGTACACCATGAGCTTATAAATATACATGATTATAAAATCCACCGTATTTTCAATTATGAAATCTATAAAATAAGATGTTGGAGGAAACTGGAATGGAAGAATATAAATACTACTCACTATGTTATTGATATACAATCACGCATGTCTCTATACCTGGACTTTTCCAGGTTTGAAACATCACGGTTCTCAAGGTTCACATTCAAGAAAAGGGTCGTCTCATAATCAAGATGTTAGTTTGACGGAACATCCCATTTGCATACTCAGCGTACCACTTATTCACGATGTTAGATGGAAATTTCGAGTTTTATTACTTTTATATGTATTCAATACTGTTCTTATCTTTCTTTTTAATTAATTAATTTATTTGATCGAAAATGAGGATATATTGAAAGAAGAGGAAATTGAATATTATTTTCATTCAAATAATAATTTTTGTGCGTTGACTTAAACTATTTTGGTTCATTGCTTAATTTCTATATCATGGTGATACGTACTGGCTGATTACTCATGTGCCAAATCATCGAGGCTAAAAAAGTAAATCTAATTTGCCATTTATCGTTGAGTCAGACTAAAAAACAATTCTAATTTTCCATGTATGGTCAAGTCAGACTAAAAAAGAATTTAATTTTCCACATACCGTTAATTTAGTCAAATTAGAAAAAGAAATTATGAAAAATATCCGAGACAAGTGAGTCAAGTTAAAACTAGTCACGATGGTTAGCACTACCAAATAAATATATTTGAACATCCACAAATTTGTAACTTCTCTAAAATAATAAAACCCTTTGGTCCAAACTACACTTACGTAAACTAAATTTTATGATAAGTTAATAATTTTACTAAGATAATAATTTTTTTCTGGTCAAAATGCTATTAATTTATCGAAGATTAACTGTAATGTCAATTTGCCTTGAAACAAACTTTTGCATTAAGCAAAATCAGAAATAATTTGAGTACTCATTAAATAAACAACCAAAAATTTGTTGTGTAATTGATGTTGAATTGGTACTTATCACACATGACTTGTATATGTTTGCTACTAATCTGCATTTTAGGATAAATAATGTACCATGCATTCAATGTTTAAATGTGAGACATGAATAGAATGAACTTTCGCATGTACACTTTATTTTATTTTGACAATTTTATCAGCTTTTAAAGGGACCCCAAAACCACTACAAAGAGGAAGAAAAAATTCCTACGTGCATTTTGCGTTTATATAGCTCATTATAGTTTATTCAGCTAATCAAAGCACCGAAGACGTTGATCGAAATCATTGACACATTTCTCTCCTATGTTTTTAGATCACCACCTGATGCACAGGTCAGGAACTGGTCAATCAATCAATACTTCTCTTATAATTCTAAATTATTGAAGCCAGGAAATTATATGCGAGTAAGATGTCTGAGGAAATTGAGTCCGGGGTAAGCAGTTATAAGTTCAATGATTCAAAAATAATCTTGCAAAATCAAGCATAATAAATGTATTCTGCTTAAGAGGTACTAGGAGTTCAAATCAGTCTATTCTTCAAAATGTAGTGGTATCGTTTTGGTGCTACTACATGAAATTATCATAAAATACTGAAAACATTAAATTAAGTTTCTTTTCCAGGACATTAGGTGCTAGAAATTGACTTTAATATTAGATTTCTTAATTAATCAGGGACGGGAGTGCACTATTACTACATTCCAAAAATTGTTTTACTACACTCGTACATCACTCGTACGCATAATTACTTTAGAAATACAGAAGGTATTTTATTGGTCATATTTTGTTCTTATGGTATGTGCTGGTTTTGGAATTGACCAGGACTCTAGGGGACGAAGAAGAATAGAGGCCTTTTTTCAAGTCCTTTTGCGGCAAATTTCTCTACTTAAATTAGCTGGCTGTTGAGCTGTCTGAGCCATAATTGCAAATGAGTTTTTACCCGTTTTACTATCTCATGCTTCTGGTTCTAGCCATGTACTAAGTCGTGAGGAGCCAGACTCAGGTGCGGAAATTGCGCACAAATAATTATTAAACTTCACAAATGAGAACTGCTGTCATAGATCATTCTTTTTTCTTTCTCGAAGAAAAAGTTATATTAAAAAGAAAAAGCCTTTACAAAGTATAAAGGAAATCACTCACTCATAAGATCCTCACAATTGCTCCAAATGAGACTAGGGGTAACAAATTTGAACGTATTGGTGTTACAAGACCATGAGACTACAAGTTGTTTAACAAGATCAATAGTCTCCGTTGTACTCTTCTGACGACCAACAAACACTCTCCCATTTCTCTCCTTCCACATGATCCAACAAATAGCATAATGGATAATCTTCCACACCTCCTCACCTCTTCCATGCAACACATTCATCGACCACGCTTCAAACAAATGGAGTAAAGTCGGCATAGGGCATGATATCTTGAAAGCCTTAATAAAATAATCCCAGATTTTAAAAGAATAGGAGCAGTGCATAAACATATGATATGATGTCTCCTTCTTGTCATTGCAAATAACACATAAATCACTTTCAATGTCTATGCCACGATGATCTAACATGTCCCTAGTTGGGAGCGAGTCATGAAAAGAAGCCCAAAGAATGAAACTTACCTTGTTAGGGATATATCCTTTCCAAAGGTGTTTGTCGAAGTTACATGTATCATAGTTACCTGATAAAGCTTTATAACACTTTTGAGCACTAAAGTCCTCCATAATAACCAATTCATCCTCCTCTACCACCAACACTGGGATATGAGAGACATCACGTCGAAGCAAATCCCATTCCAGCTGCTCGTTTGCATTCAAAGCCCTCCTAAATTCACAACTCCAATTGTTTTTCACAATCATATCAGAGATGGTCGCATCCTTCCTCTTGGCAGCTTTATAAATAACCGGAAATAATTCTTGCAATGTCCCTCTATCCAACCATCTATCCTTCCAGAACTTGATCCCTTTACCGTTTCTAACCGTAAATTGTGACATATCTTGGACGATAGGAACCATATTCACTACATTCTTCCATACACTTCTGCACTGTGATTTGTTGTCAACATCTGGCATTAACAAATCTGTGTTCCTCTTGAATTTCTGATTAACTATCTTCCTCCATAGGCTATTTTTGTTCTTTGTGTATGTCCAAATCCACTTTACCAATAAAGATTGATAAGTAGTTCTCAAAACTTTAACCCCTAATCCTCCATTCTCTTTAGGCATGCATATTTTTGTCCAACCAACCCAAACTAATTTCCTTCTACCATCCGCAACACCCCACAAAAAGTTGCGCATAATCCGCACCATCTTTTTATCCACACTAACCGGAAGATGAAATAAAGACAAGTAGTAAATTGGTAAACTCGCAAGACAACTCTTGATAAGAATAAGTCTACTGGCTTTATTCAATTTGCTCTTCTTCCATGTCGCCAACTTTTGCTCCATTCTGATCAAAACATATTCCCACACCGTAGTACTACGCCAATGTTCACCAATGGGCATACCTAAATATGTGAAAGGCAATTTCTCCGTCTTGCACCCAAGCTCCCTAGATAATGCATCTATCACCTCGCCAGCTCCAACACTAATCATTGTAATTTTATCTAAATTCAGTTTCAACCCAGTAATGGTTTCAAATACAGCCAGAATGATCAACAATCTTCTCACTTCTTCCACACTAGCATCAATAAAGATAAGCGTATCATCAGCAAATTGAAGATGAGATATAATCGATCCATTTTCAACGACCTGAAACCTAGAAAGCTGGCCCCTCTCTGATAAACTATATTGTTAAACTTGTGTTAATTTGAACTTAAAATCAAGCTTAAATCTAAAACATCGAGATTAATTACATATTCAGTACTAGAAATCCCTCGTCTCATCTCATTTCTTATTTATTTATTTTTTTGAGGAGAAAGGTTAAGATAAAAGAAAATGTAAGAAGGCAAAATGCCCCCATTTTGATGTCAATTTGACATTTTTCATTCTATCAATCACTACTTTCCAATGTGTAACGAGGTCTCTAAAAGTATACAATTTAAACCATTTTTGTTTCCCACCCAGATAAATATACGTAACTTGATTTCATTGATGATCTCTGAAACCTCCTTATGTCTATTGCTAGTCATTACTCTATTGTTCCTTTCTGACCATATTGCCCAACAGATTGCAAATATAAGCAGCGGCCAAATTTTTCTTTCTCCGTTTCTCCCTCTTCTAAACTTCCATGCTTCCGATTGAGAGCATATGGACTCTCCTCATCTTATTTGCTAACCTCATCTTGGTAGCAGCATTTGTAGCATATATAGATATAATTTGGTAAGTGAATCAGATGAAAATGAGGAATTGTACGTGTTTCAATGGGGTATACAGATATAGTTTTACCCAACAAAATTTAGACGAGTAAGATTTGAGAACGAATATACGGCTGCCTGGGTATACGGGAAATTTAGACTAGCCAAAAATCATTTTTAACCATCTTATTTTTCAGGATCGCCATTGCCTGACGAGCTAGACTCGGTACCCGTGTTGGGTACTTCTCTTATAAACCACTCATGATAATACTGTTTAACTTATGTTAAGATTAAAACTAAAAGTCTAAAAGCATCGAAATTAATTACATTCAGAGGTACAAATTAGTAAATAATCACAAATCTCTCATCACACTTCATCTCCATATTATGATATCTACTTGTTTACTAGACTCTTCGTGGTGTGTTCAGCAGTATTTGCTGCATCAACTTGCATCTTAGCAATATGAAGATTAGCTTTACTTGATTCTCCCGGTTATTGTCATCAAATTTCATTGTGTTTCCTATAAAATGCGCTTTCACATACTGAAAACCATTTTGCACAGAAGAAGAAATCCATTTCTTTTTATTTTTTTGATCGGTAAATTAGTTAATTTATTGAGAAAAAAAAAAGCAGAAACCAACTGCAAAGGTAATTACAACTTATAATTTTCCGACCAAAGGGGGATATAGTATCCAGTATCACTCCTAAAGAAAAAAACTGGATATGCTCAAGATGAAGAAACTATAACCGAAAAGCCTTGAGTACAAAAGAAAATGAGAAATATAGGCCTATTTGAAACCCGGTTTACAAATATAGGCTCGTTTTTTCAACAAAAGGTGATCACCTCAGTAAATGGAAATGTAGTTGGCGAAAGGAAATGGAAATGTAGTTGGTCACTGAGGTGAGCACCTTTCGCCAGTAAGTATATGGAAATGTAGTTGGTCACCAAAATAACCATAACATTCTCCAGTCATCAAATGGTGCTATACCATGACCCGATGAGCCAGACTCAGTGACCAAATTGCCAAAAATAATCACTAAACTTCACCAAATTTGAATCAACAGCAAGATAAAACTCAAAAATATTGATCAACAATAACAAAACACGAATAGTTACATATTTAGAGTACAAATTAGTAATAATTACAAATTTCTCGTCACACGCATCTCATTTAGCAATCTACACTACTGATTAGCTAACCTGTTTTTGGTATTTTCGGCAGCATTAGTAGCATCAACTTGCATCTTAGCAATATGAAGATTGACTTCACTTAATTCTTTCTCATTTCTTGCCATCAGTTTCATTGTGTTTCCTACAAAAAAAGCTTTCACATATTTGAAACCTTTTTGCACGGAAGCTGTGAATGATACAAATCCATTTCTGATTCCAGCCATGACTGATAACAATATTCTTTGTGGTGGTGTTTTGTGTAATATCCAAACAAAGAGGCATTGGGTTACTTTTAGTACCTGACTAGTATTCAAAAGGTCCTCTACTGGTCAGTTCTGAAAAGTGAGCCAACTAAATTTCTAATCACTCACCCGGCAGTCGACTAATCAAAATAAGTCATGGCATCTAAAATGTCTCTGATTCAGACGAGTGACACAAGCCAAGAGAGCAACTCCGGCAATAGATAAGAAGCAAAGGTGTTGTCCACGTGAATCATGTCTCTATACATTTCTCAACAAATGAATTATCATACTCTTTGGTTTCTCTAGTACTGTTTCCCAATATGTGTAAGCGTGACACTGGAAATCAAATGTTTGTTAGCCTGTGTATACATTTTCTGCCTATATATGTAATGTACCAGAAAACAATTCGTCTTGATTTAAAGCTGGGCAGAGAAAGAAAATGATTCAAATTTCTCACATCTTGTAAACTATGCATGTTATAATATTTCAAATTACTTAATATATGAAGTAGGATGTTTGAGGAAACTGAATTCTCTAGGCTCTAAGATACCCCGGGGTGTTAACAATCGCATAAAATGTAAGTTATGGGATTGACGAAACTAGATACTGTAATATTACAATGACATGAGATGTTATTCAACTTATGGAATATTGTGTAGGTTTGTGTCAGGTGAATGTTGAAAGGCAACTTTAGAATTTGGAAATGCATCTGAAGTTGTGTTTTTGTTTGTTGTCGAATCCTCTTAATTTCAAATTTAATTATCTGACCTTGTTCGCTAAGTTTGGCTCCAGTTGGATATTCTGGGCTTAACTTAGCTTGTTAAATTGAGCTGTTTGAGCCATTTTTGTAAATGATTTTTTACCCATTGTACCATCATTTTTCCTGGATCGCTCTACGGGGCCTCTACCCATATATAAGATGTGATGAGCATTCAATTACAAAATTTCTCAAAAATAATCGTTAAACTTCACCAAGGATTACTGCTTTCATAGATCAATCAAGCTTAAAATCAAACCATCCAGATTTATTACACATTTAAAAGCACAAATTAGTAAATAATTAATTACAAATCTCTCATCACACCGCATCTACAGAGTAAACAATCTACTTATTCGCTAACCTTTTCTTGGTATCTTCAGCAGCATTAGTAGCATCAACTTGCATCTTATAAGTGCGAAGATCAGCTTCACTTGATTCTTTCTCAGTTCTTGCCATCAGTTTCATTGTGTTTCCTACAAAAAAAGCTTTCACATGCCCAAAACCTTCCTGCACTGAAGCTGTGAACGACAGGAATCCATTCCTTATTCCACACATGGTCAACTAATCCCGATAGCAGCTGCTATTGCTTGTTCACACTTTGCAGCGGCGGCCGACACTTTGCAGCGGCGGCGGCGGCCGTGTTGGTGTTTTGTGGATGATTTTTCACGAATATTACAAGACATTGGGTTATTTTACTACTTCTACTGGTCAGTTATCAAAGTTGAGCCAACAACATTTCTGATTACTTATCGGTGGCCTCCCTCCCTCCTAACAACTGACTAGTAGGTACAAAAGGATCATGGAGTCTGACTGGGACAACCGAGTCATGAGACTCAGTGCGGACTAGTGACACAATCACTTAAAATGCATGCGAGATTAGACCGAGTGAGATCAATCCAGATAAAACTAACATCAAAATTGACATTTAGGTACTCATCAATAAAAAAAAAAAAATCCACAATTTATACAATTTAATGTGTTCATTGGTATTGAATCTGTACTTGTCACACACAACCCATGCATTCTATTTTTGTGCATTTGAGGATAAATGATCCATCATGCGTTAATTGCACATTCAGCGTTTGAATGTGAGACTAGAGAAGAAACAAAGTTCGAATGTACCTTTTGTGCTTAAATGTCGCACTACAGTTTACTCCATGAACTAGAGCAGATTGAAGACATTGATCCAATCCTGACACTGACACATTCCACAATATATCACATATATGTACATTATTTTAAAATTATGCAGTTTGTCTGTGTAAGATGTTGGAGGAAATTGAACCCCGAAAATATCAATTTCTTTGAATCTCGTACTTGTAATAGGACTGATGAGGACATTTATTTAAAATATTTTATTCTTCACTAGCATTAATAGCATTAGCTTGCATCTTAGTAGTCCGAAGATTAGCTTCACTAAAGTTTTTCTCATTTTTTGCCATCAATTTCTCTGCGTTTCCTACAAGATTTTTTTTTTTTTTTTAATAGATAAATACCTTCAAAAAGGCTAATGACCCCCCTCAACTGTTGGCAAAAGCCAAACAGGAGGCACAAACCAGTACATAGAGGCATTGTTTGTTTTTTCCCATTGAGCTAACTCATGAGCTACAAAATCACAAACAAGCGGTTGAACGTTAAAAATACAAGCTACTAATTTAGAAGAAAAAAACTGAATGTCTTTGAAAATAGCATCCGTACGCGAGTCTCCATCAAACTAGCCAGCTGAAAATTGATGGATGAGAGTCTTAGCATCACTTTCGACAATGATATGCGTTAACCGTTACTCCAAGGCTTTCTTCAGGACTACCCAAATAGCTCTGGCTTCAGCTTCTTCAGCAGACTTTACTTCATAAACCAGGGAAGCACAAAAAGAGGCTTTGCTTGAGTAGTCCTTCATCGCAAAACCTGCACCATTTGCTCCAGAAATGTCATCATAGGCACCATAAGTATTACATTTTATCCATCCAATAGAGGGGGGCATCCATTTGTCACATAGGTTAACAGGGGTAGTAGGAGAGACAGTAAGACAGGTTTCCCTAGTTAAAAGCATGGCTCTAGCTCTTACTAAGACAGTTGTATGGGTTTCCTTCATGTTTTGGAAGATCAAATTATTCTAACTAGTCCACAGAGACCACAAGATAGTAACAAAAAGACACTTAGCTTCATCAGGGAGTCTAGAAAAAGGATCAATTAACCAAAACAATAACCAGTCAGTAAAAGATTTGTTTTGAAAAAACTGAGTATTGATGCAAAAATCAGAGAGAAACCAAACTCGACTAGCAAAGGGACAGAGGACCAAAGCATGCATTATGGATTCTTGAGGATGATTGCACCTATCACACTCAACACTATGCATACGCATTCTGGTATGCAAAATAGTTTTGGCAGGGAGAGCATTTCTAGCAGATTTCCATGTTAAAACTTGGATTCTGTAGGGAACCCTGATTTTCCAAATGCACATCCAAAGGTTTTTACATGGGGAGGGTCTAAGACCTCTAAGCCCCATATAGACATATTTTGAAGAAACCTTGCCATTCTTTGAAAGATCCCAAGCCCTCCTGCCATGAGTGCAAAGATGACTTAAGGGAATAGTGACAATCTTCTTAACAGAAGCATTATCAAAGTGGGTGTTAAGTTTGGACAGATTCCAGGTTCTGGTATGAGAGTCAATGAAATAAGAAACTTAAAAACTAGGATCAGGTTGGACTAAAGGGTTGGTTGTGGCAGTACCCAAAGATGGGATCCATTTATCACACCATGGGTCAATAAAATGACCATCCCCAACAATCCAAGAGATAAAAGGCTTGATAAGTTCTTTTATAGCATGCAAACACTTCCAAGTCCAAGAGCACTTACCAGTACACTTGGCATTCAAAAAATCAGTTATAGGAAAGTATTTGGCTTTGAGAACAGTACCTAGCATACAAGTAGGATTCTCTAGAATTCTCCAGGCATTCCTAGCTAGCATAGCCAGGTTTTTTAGCTCAGTCTTTCTAAAGCCTATACCACCTTCATCCTTAGGGGAACAAAGAATGTCCCATCCTAAAAGATGCAGTTTCCTGTCTTTAGGATCTAAAGTCTCTCCCTACCAGAATTTATAAAGATGGGAGTCCATTTGTTTACACAGATGTTTTGGAATAAGAAAGGCTCCCATTTGAAAATGGGGATAGCTTGGCCAATATTTTTAATCAAAGTAGTTCTAGCAGCTTGATACAGGAGCTTATATAGCCAGATAAAGATTCTGGCATCCATAGCTTGGAGAATACCCATATAGGTTTGAATTTTAGAAGCTTGAAACACAGTATGAGTGCCAAGATAATTTTCTCCCAAATCTCTGCTATTAATCTCTAGAATGTTAGCCAAGAGATCTTTCCTATGTTCTGGAATTTTCCTACTGAATAAGATACCAGATTTATCAAAGTTTATTTCTTGCCCAAAGGCCAAGCAGTATTTTTGAAGATAATCTTTGATAAATTGAAAGTTTTAAATAGTAGCTTTAGAAAACAAAAGAGAATCATCAACAAACAACAAATGTGTCATTTCTGAAGCATCTTTACAAACCTTGATGCCTTCTAAAATTCCTTTCTTTTGAAGGCTATCAATGTAAGAAGAAAGGACTTCAGAGCAGATGATGTAAAGATAGGGGGATAGTGGGTCTCCCTGTCTGAGGTTTCTTTCAGGTTGAAAATAACCTGTGGGGCTACCATTGAGAAGGACATAGTAGGAAACTGTAGTAACACACTGGTTATAATGAGTCTGATCCAGTGGTTTGAGAGACCCATTCTAGTCAAGACACTCTCAAGAAAATATCATTCTAGCTTATCATAAGCTTTGGACATGTCAAGTTTAATGGCAGTTATGCCTTCAATTTTGTCACAATGATTGACAGCAAATATAGCCTCATTAGCTAGCAGAATATTATCAGAAATACTCCTCTGCGAAGCAAGTTCAGCAAGAGGAACTTTAGGAATGAGGGCTATATTAATATGATTAAAAACTTTAGCAATGTGCCCTGTCCTGAAGCAAGTTTGAGTCATGTCAATGACAGCCTCACCTACCATATCCCAGTTTTTTTTTTGATAAAACAAGCCTGTAAAACTTTCACATGCACTGAAGCTGTGAATGATACGAATCCATCTTTTATTCTAGACATCCTTGATCAACTAACAGCAGGTAGTTGCTTCTTCTACCGTCGTCTGAACTTTTCGTTTACATGGCGGTGGTGGTGGTTGCAGCAGGTGTTAGTATATAATTTTAACGGATGGTATATGGTGCCTGGGAAAGTTTATATTAGGTGTAACGTTAAAAAGGGATGCATGCGTGTTTTCGTTAAATTGGTCCCGTAGGTGTTATTTTTCTACTTAATATTTACTTGTCACTGTTGGACTGGTAAGTTTACACAAACCACGTTTCTTGCTACTGACCGGTGATCCTTCCTCCTTATCACATGTCATCCAATATGTGCATACGAAGTCAGTGTAAGCAAAAAGTCGGTATTAACTCCTTCAATCCAAAGCAAAGTATAACATGGCAGGTGCATGTGGTTATCAAATTCTACATGAGAGATGAGCTGCCGGTATCAAGAAACCACTAACCTCTTAGTCTTGTGAAGCATGGATGGATCTAGGAGGACTAAATATAAAATTCTTACCTAGGCCAACATTATAGATTAAGCCCATTCATATGAAGTAAACAGGCTTGTTAACTTGGGTACTACTCTGGCAGTCGGGCTTAATCCTAGTTTACCCCAAAAAGGTCCACCAGCGTAAAGGTGTAAAACAGGAACTAAAACAGGCACATCCATTAAAGCTGAGTTCGGCTAGTTCGACAAAGTTTTTCACATAATTCCTAGTCGAACTTCTCTCCGCAATTTCCATTTTCAACTCATTTTGATTATTACTACTCATTTTTTCAACCAAAAATGAATCACAGGTAATGGGTTATGAAAATTTCTTTGAATCGACGACAACAAGGAATAAGGTGGAAGAGAAGAAGATGAGCCCTCTAAAAATAATGGGTTTGTGAAAAATTAAATTTAATGGATTTGCTATAATTTTGATTTTGTTTTGTTAAAGATTTTGTTTTATATATATTATGTTTGTGGTTGTTAAGTTAGCTATAAATTAAATTAGGCTAAGAATGGGTTAGTCATATCCACTTTTTAGGACACCAATTATAGCTATAGAGTAAAAATTATTATCGCGTATTGGTCCCCACAAAAAAAAGGTGGTGTCCAAAAAAAAAATACGAGCCCACTGTGCTATATGTTGTGTTATGCCTTGCTAGAAAATAAGGCATGCCATGTTCAGCGTGGTGTCCAAAAAAAAAAATACGAGCCCACTGTGCTATATGTTGTGTTATGCCTTGCTAGAAAATAAGGCATGCCATGTTCAGCCGTGCTTAAAGGTGTGTTGTGATGTGCCACAAAAATAATGTGCCTGACACATTTATTTTATATTCTTCAACGTAAATATTATCAACATATAAAAATGTTGTTTATGTTGTTATAGAAATAACTCAATATGCTTCAAATTAAAAAATAAATAAAATAACTCCAAAAAACGTCGAAATACACAAAATATGTTGTATGTACATATTTGATAATGTTGTATGCTGTAGTGATCTACACTACAAACAGTTCTAATTAGGGATTCAAATCACAGGATCTACACTGTGATATTGAGAAGACCTCAAAGAGGCAAGAAAAATTAATTTTCTCGATAAAAATCTTCACACGGAGTCAAGGGAATACAAGACCAATAAAAAGAGAGAGTGATCTTGGCTCACACGTGCAGATACTCTAATAAGACTTCAACTAAAGACAACCCCGAGAATTACTAAGGGCACCTGACTGACTATGGCTAAGAAGGATATGACAAATGCCGGGCTCCTCTGAGCATCCTTGTCCTCAAGGATGAACTTGGGAAAAGAGGATTTGATGGCAGCTACGTCCTCCCAGGAGGTATCTCCGTCCATTTTGTATGAGACCATTGTATCTCCACCGTGGAATAGGTGCCGACCTTTGAAAATGGTGCGAGAGTTGAGAATCTTGACAGGCTTCACCCTAAATAAACCCTCCTTGTCAATGTTGGGTAATGATGTCTGTGGTAATAACCCTTGTCCAAGCTTTTGCTTAAGTCTGAAAACGTGAAAAATGGGGTGGATGCGGGAAGAAGCGGGCGGTTGAAGGCGATAGGCCACCGCTCCAATTTTCTCTAAAACCTTGTAAGGACCAAAAATTTTTGCCACTTGAGAGAGTCTTGCGTAGTTGGACAGACACTTGACGCATCTGGTTTGTAGGCGTAAGTAAACCCAATCCCCAACTGCAAAAACCCTCTCCGTCGCGCTTATCACTGTTGTTTAATGCGGTGTTGAGAGTGGATGAGATTCAGCGCAGGACTTGTTGTCATTATTCCCGTTGGTGTAGATAATCATCGACCACAGAGTGACGAATGCCACCCGTGCGATGGAGTCCAAAGCTGTGGAGGAGAGTAGCCGTATAGAGCTTGAAGCGGTGTGAGTTTCAAACTCCTGTGGTAAGAGGTGTTGAACCACCATTCTGCCAAAGATAGCCAAGAAACCCACTTGGTTGGCCTGTAACTACACATGCAACGTAAATACGATTCCAGGCAAGCATTGACACGCTCCGTTTGGCCGTCTGTTTGCGGATGGTATGATGTGCTCATATGTAGAGAAGTACCAACAGCCTGGAACAAGGCTTGCCAAAACCCACTAAGGAAAACTGCATCTCTATCAGATACAATGGTGGCAGGAGTACCCATGCGGCTTAAGATCGTATCTATGAAAAGTTTTGCAAGGTTTATCTTTGTGTAGGGATGACTTAAAGCAATGAAATGAGAGTATTTAGGAAACGGTCAACGATTACCATAATGACATCGCGACCTTCAGATTTAGGCAACCAGGAGATGAAATCCATGCCGATATGCTTCGAGTGCTTGATCGGGGAATGGCGAGGCTGAAGAAGACCCGCAGTAACTTGTGCTCCACCTTATGTTGTTGGCGGACATCACAGTGTTGGACAAATTGGATTAAATCACGCTTCATACCCCGCCAATGAAAGTAAGTCTTGCACGTTGGTAGCTGGCTTGCATGCCTGGAGTGACCTCCAATGGATGATGAGTGGACAGGCTGCCATAACTTGTTGTCTAGCGAGACCAGCTTTACCAATGTAAATTCGTCCCCAAGAAACTTCAATATGCCATTAGTAAGGGTATATCCCGTATCCCATGGAAGATATAGTCGGTTTAGGAATCCAATAAACTTGCTATAGGGTCATCTATATAGCTAGAAGAGAATGTCATCCAAAGCCATTTTGGTGTTGTTCGAGAGAGAAGAACAAGTAGCTCTAGAAAGAGCATCGAAGCACCGTTGTCCGAGACCTTCTTGTAAGCAAGAGTGTAGTCATACCCCAATAATTTAGTCATCCATTTCTGTTGAAGAACCGTGTTCAGGTTGTTGATCCAGGAAAATCCGAGGCTTTGATGATCCAGTGAATATGGTAAAATGAGACCCTAATAAATATGATCTCCATTTGGTGACAGATAAGACAATTGCCAACTCCTTTTCATAAGTGGACAAGGCCGATATTGGATTCCCATACCTTTGTTTGAAGAAGGCAATTGGTCCGCTAATCGCATTAAAACCGGCTCCCACCTAGATTACTAGCATCGAGTTTCAGCTCAAACTCTTTAGTGAACTGCAGAAGAGTGAGCACAGTGTAGAAGTAACTACTTTCTTCATTGTGCAAAAGCTAACTCAGCAAAGATCCGTCCAAGCAAAGTTGCCCTTTTTGAGGAGCTCGGTAGAGTGGTTTACAAATTAAACCGTAACCCTTAATAAATCTGTGATAAGAACTTGTCATGGACCAGAAAACCTCGTAAGGTTTTAAGTGTAGTTGGTCTAGGCCAATTTAACATACATTCGATTTTTTCGGGTCATTGCTACCTTTTGCTGCTAATTATGTGGCCTAGATACTCCATTTGTGGTTGTCGAAGGAACACTTGCTGCGCGCTTAACAAACAAGGAATGTTTGTGCAAAATAGACAAAACGATATGCAAATGTTCACAAAGTGAGTAGCCATGTCCTGACTATAAATGAGTATATCATCGAAAAACACCAAGATGAACTTGCGAAGGTATGGGCTAAAGATATCATTCATTAAGGACTGAAAAGTAGCAGACCATTTGTAAGACCAAAGGGCATCACTCAAATTCGAAATGACGAAGTGGTGAGTAATGGCAACAGTTTTAGCTATGTCATTCAAGTAAACCCTAATCTGATGATAACCCGCTAGAAGATCAAGTTTGGTGAATATAGTAGCGCCTGCCAATTCAGCTAATAATTCTTCTATAACTGGGATGGGGTACTTATCTTTAATAGTGATAGCATTCAGCTTACGATAGTCGACATTTAACCGCTTGACCTCCGTCTTTCTTCTTGACTAAGATGACTGGTGAGGCGAAAAGGGTTATGGCTGGGGCTGACATTACTGGAATCCAAGCATTTCTTGCACCCAGCTTGCTCAATCACTCCCTTTTGAACATATGGAACTTCTGTAGGGCGAAGATTTGGAGGGGTAGCATTGGGAATCAAATTGATGTGGTGGTCATGATTTCTTTCAGGAGGTAGTGTTGTGGGTGTCTGAAAAATGGTAGGAAATTGCTCCAGAACTGCAGCAATGGGTGGTGCTATGATTTCAGGTTGAGTGTTGGCTTGAAGAGAAAAAATTGACCAATCAAACCTTGTGTGCCTTTTTGCGTAGTCTCTTGAAGGAACCCGACATAGGAGATAATGTGGTCATTTCGGTAGGCCTATCGGCTCAATTTCCACGACCAGTGCTGAAACTTAATCAATAATTTCTTGAAGTCGAAGACCATAGGATGAGTTCTAGCATCCAATCCACACCTGGGACCATGTCATACCCCCGAGGTCTAGAATGTGCAAGTCATGAAAATGGATGACCTTTGCATACTCCAAGTGAATGCTTGAACATTGTGCTTGGCTTAACAATTTGTTGCCACTCGACCATCGCCACTTGCAAGGGTTGAGTAACTGATCCTACATCCACTTTTACTTGCAGCTCCTTGGTATCTAAGAAGCTATGAGTGCTTCCATTTGTCAATTAAAATGGTGAGCTCTTGTTTGACGAAGCCCTTGATTTTAATGGTTGTATGTGAAATCGACCACCAAGGCATGTACCGAGATCTCCATGTCTTCTTGTAATTCCCTCGATAGTTGGAGTGGACACGACATTTACTGCAGTCGTGAAGTATCATCATCATCCATTATAATCATATACAATTGCCGTTTGTTACACTTATGTCCTCTAGAAAAGGCTCATCGCAGTCATAACACAGGCCTTTTTCTCGCAGTAACATTTACCGCATATGTGAGTTTCTTCTGAGTGTAATTTTTGGACTTGTTATTGGACTAGTAACAATGGGATTAGTAACTAGAGGGTTAAGATTAGGAGGTTTGATAGGGGTAAGTAAGGGTTTCTTTGCACGAAAACTTCATCAAGTATTTGGAGTGGAGTCTTAGATGTTTTCTCTAAGATACATTCTTGCCTTCTGGCTAAAAAAATAGTATCACAGAGAAGTCGGAGAAAACATTTCTACCACTAGTTTGATATCCTCCTTTAGACCACTGATAAAACTATGAATGAAGTAATCGTCGTTTAAGGAAGGGTTCTTAGCTAACATTAAAGCTTTCGAGAGTTCTTCAAATTTTTCTTGATAGTCCAAAACCGAATGAGTTTGATCTAATTTATTGAATTCACCTACAACATTATCATGGCCTATTTCTTGAAATCTAGTGCAAACATCAATAATGAAATCCTCCCAATATAAAATACCTTGCCAACTGATAATCCAAACCACAGACCCTTTTCCTTCCAAGTACGTAGGTTGCTAGATTCACCTTCTCCTCATCATTCATTTGGTGGAGAAAGAAGTATTTCTTGCATTTACGGACCCAAGCTCTGGGTTCGTGCCATCAAAACGAGGAAAATCGATTTTAGAATCAGAAACTAGAAAAGCGACCTTCACCCATGAGGATTAAAGTAGCATTGTTGAGGTCGTTGATGACCCATAGAGTTGTTGGAGTAACAGGTTCTCCTTCCTCCCACGGATGATTAAGATTTGCATCGAGGAGGAGTTACCCAGGAGAAGTTTTCGATTCTTGGAGAATCAATTTAAGAGCGTCGACTTGATCTTTAAGAGAAGCTTTCACCCCGAGCGTTATCGGAGAATAAGCGATTACATCTCATCACGGATTTCCTTCAATTCCAAACTCATATTTCTCTCGAGATTCGTCCAATTTACCGTAACCTAGTACCATCTCGGGCCATGATAATTGCCAAGGATAAACCCAATCGATACCACTTGTAGTGATCTACACTACAAGCAGGTTCTAATTAGGGATTCAAATCACGGGATCTACACGTGATATTGAGAAGACCTCAAAGAGGCAAGAAAAATTAATTTTCCGGATAAAAATCTTCACACCCGTCCAAGGAATACAGACCAATAAAAAAGAGTGAGTGATCTTGGCTCACACGTGCGAGGATACTCTAATAAGACTTCAACTAAAGACAACCCTGCACTACTAAGGGCACCCCGACTATGGCTAAGAAGGGATATGACATATGCATGTTTGTATCGTCTTTGTGCCACGTATCGTGCCGAACACATCATATAAACTACCATATTGTGTTGTGCTGGGCTATATCACACACTGAGACGGCTAGGCTCAAATTTTAGCGTGCTAGGCTGGACTGTGCTCTTGTTGGCATGGCACAATTTACACCTCTACATCAGCATATCAAATTTGGTAACTTCTAGTGAGTCCAGTCATGTAAAATAATACTGCCAGTTTGTAAGTGAACTTATTTCATATAATTCTCGTTTTCACTGTTCCAGTTTTAGTATGCACTGAAGGCGCTAAATGAAAAATGAGGTTATAAAATGATCAAACACACTTTGGTCTTTTCATTTCCATGTCCAGAGGCTGCTCTTGTCTTACGGATAGGATAAAACCTAAAAGCTGAGATGGTAGAGGAAATTGAGTTGAAGGTTGGTAGACTGTTTCAGATGCAGTGAATACGACACTCATGTCTCTCTATGGTCCAACTTGCACCGGTGTTTCAGGAACTACAAAAATCCAAAATAAAATATTACAAAGAGATTTAGCCATTTATACCAATTTAAACGTAACAGGTATAAGGGCATTTTTTTGTTATTAGTATCAAATATGGCAGGTATCTCTAGAAGTCAAAATTGAAAATGTAAAAAGACTAAACTCAAATGTATATTAGAAAAATATAATTGGGGATGAGATCTTACGATAGTTTTCTCCGGTGTGTAATTTCTATTCCGTCTTTAGATTCAACTCCAAAATATAGTCTTTAACCAAATCTCTTTTAACAAAGTAGTAGTATTTATAACAAAGTAAATTATGTAATCAAACCCGATGTTCATCAATACTTTAGGAAACTCAAAGTTGAAACATGAGTTGTTTTTCATCCTTTTACTTAGGGCGTTCATCAAATTTTGGAGAACTTATATGTTTAAAGAACTTTAGGCTATAATGTTGAAATCAATGTACGTAATGCCTGTACTCAACCTAACTTCACCACAAGTCTTGATAAGTAATCAGGGTATGGGGGATTCTGTACATTTTGTTTCCAATTCATGATATTGATTGATTAGTCTCTCGTAGATGTATTTGTTGCGACTGTAACAATAAAACAGAAGATGTGAAGAAGTTAGAAGTAAAATTTCTGAAAGGTAAATAAACACTCAATGGATGACAAAACAAGACGAGTCACGTGTTCAACATGCTGTCCTTAACACAATAGTTGACCGATATGCCTCAAGAATGAGTGATGCCTATACCACCGTGGTCAAGTTGTATATCCAGGATAAACCGTCGTTGCAAGTATTGTTAGCACTACAATACTTTCCCACTCTTACAAACTCAACAAACAAAAGCAAGGAAGAAAAGAAAAAGACCACACAAAGGGAGAGAGACGAAAAGAAGAGGATAGTAACTCTTCAGGACACAAATTAGAATGAAAAGTTCGAGTCTCTTTATAGGAAGAAATGAGAGAGGCGCAGTAATGACAATTGATTCTCAATTAATTCCCTTCATAAATCTAATTAAATTAAAACGGAAATAAAACAACCAATTTAATTTAATTTTCAAATCAAAATAAAGTTTAAAACGGAAAGAATATTTAATTAATTAAACCGTTCATTACTGCATGCATAAGAGTTTTGGAAAGCAAAATATATTGCGCCTGGTTAGACGCCCCCCACATTAATACAAAATTTGATTTGATTTTCAAAACGTTTTAGGAATTAATTCGAAAGAATTATGGCCAAAAAAGATAAGTCTTGATTGATCTGTCCACGCCGGTAGAACGAGCCTAAGCCTTAAGCCTTAAGCCCACGCCTTAGTGGAATCAAAAACCTACCCGTTCCACCACATTGTTTTAGGTTTTACTTATTTCCAATCCCCATTTTTCCTATATCCCATCCCAACTATACAATTCAAATTTTGTAAAACTTTTTTATGATTGGTAGACAAAACTCTCTCTATTATTTTCCATAGATAACCTGAACACCCTACCACCAAATTAATGAGATTTGGAGATTAAATACAATGAAAAACCTAATTTAAATAGTGAAGTATCTATATAGCTCTGCAGATTAAATACAACGAAAACTTAATTGAAATGGTGAAGTATCCATATGTTTCCTTGGTGATTCGTATGTCAATTTTGGTTTGATTGCAGATTGTTTCAATTGCATCAATACAAAAGCTAAAGAAAAAAATAAGAAGAAAATTTTAATTAGCAATTACGTGATTAACTCTAATTATGTTTCTTTTAATTTAGGGTATATAACCATGATTTGGTCATGTCTGTAAACAGTACAGAGATTATGGTGATGGTAGTATATAGGTGGAGCGGTGGTACTAGCATTAGTAGGCAAACCAATAGATTTATAATTAGATATTTTTTTCCCATGGACGATTAGTGCCTAGTGGGTTTGATTTAAGAGAGAGATATGGTGGGATGAAGATGAAGATTACCGTGTAATAGGGTGAGCTTTGTTTACTCGACTTAGAATGAGTTAAATAAAAATTGATTTGTGGGCTTGGATGGGATTTAGGAAAAATGGGATAGGAAATAGGTAAAACCTTATTTTAGTAACTATCCATAAAGGAATAGCTATATAATTTTAGTAACTATCCATAAAGGAATAGCTATATAGTGGATATCATCTTTAGTTATACCCAATATGGGACTAAAGGTCCTATTTCATTCACTCATATGAAAATGAGTAAGAGCTCCTAGAGACCCAAACGTTCTAAGTTCCATTCCCAGCAAAACCATAAAATCAAAACATTAAAAACTACTCAATTTCTCCAACAGTATTCTGGTTTGATTGAACCATCTTTTACTTTAAAAGTACCCAGTTTTTTTAATAAAAGATGTCTGAACGGGGGTTTGCCAACTATAAGTTTCGGTGTCATTGGTACTGATTTTGTACTTGCACCAGCGTAAATAACTCTTGCATGCGCATCCAAGGATAAATGATCTATCTACATGTAACATGCACATTCAATGTTTCAAATGTCAGGCAATACAAAATTCGCATCTACATATTACGACCGAGAATGGAACAGGTTATATATATTTATTCCGTTAACCAGAGCAGACTGAAGAAATTGATCCAAAGTCTTGACACACTCCATATTGCCGCATATAGGTATGATCTTTAAAATTATAATAATCCATGAAGTTAGTTAGTGTGTAAGATGTTTGAGGAAATTGAGCCCTTAAAATATCTAACAGTCACTCTTAAGACAAAGTATTCCTCTTTGTGAGAGGCGGAATAGGATATGAAGACTTGATAATGATGCCTGTTAGTGGGATATGATCCAAGGAATATGATATGTAGACTTGATAATGTTACCCGCTAACATTACCTATTAGCAGGATTTGATTACCTGTTATTAGCAGGATTTGATCCAAAGACGTGACAATGTAGCCTGTTGTTAGCAGGATACGATCCGAAGACAGGGATCTCTCTGTAGCAATAGGTATCACTTTTTGCTGGTATAAAACATTTTATTTCTCAGGTTTTAGTTTCCAAGGCGAGTAGAATTTTTCAATTTTCTTTCTTCTTACTCAATTCTTGTTTTCTACACTCGTAGATTATATAAATTCCAGAAGCATGGACTAGCTTTCAGTATGAATTTAGAAATCAGTAAATGATTTTTGACTGCAACAAAACTAAAGTTTCTGTTTTAATCTGTAACCGAGTCAGACTTGGTGCCCAAAATGTAACCGAGTCAAACTCGGTGCCCAAAATGCCCAAACAACAATCACAAACAGTACTGATTCACACCATCTTAATCTGTAACAAACACCAAAATCAAACCTAAAACATCTTAGATTAATTTCACTCTTAGTACTACGGAATAGTAAAATAGTTACAGATCTCAAATCACATCTCATCTACATAGTGATTAGTAACATGTTTTCTTTCTTAATAACGAAATTAATTAGTAAATCTACTTATTAGCTAACCTCTTCTTGGTGTGTTCAGCAGCATCCGTAGCATCAACTTGCATCTTAGCTGTTTGAAGATCAGCTTCACTTGATTCTTTCTCATTTTTGCCATCAATTTCTTTGCGTTCCCTACAAAAAAAAGCTTTCACATGCCCAAAACCTTCCTGCACTGAAGCTGTGAATGATACAAATCCATCTTTTATCCCAGACATGATGATCAACAAATAACGGTAGCAGCCACTCGCTTGTTCAGATGTTCTACTATGGTTATCTCAACTTTGTGTTGGTGGTTGCGTGTATGATTTTTATGCTTACATGGTCCCTGGAAAACTTTGTGTTTGGTGTAACGTTATAGGGGGATACACGTGTGTTTTGGGTAAAGTGATCTCCTAGGTGTCATTTTTTCTGAGGTTTAGTACTCGTCACTCTTCCACTGGCCACATTTATGATTACCAGCTGGTGGTCCTTCCTTCTTACCACATGGCACGAGTGAGTAAAAAGAGGCCAGTCATGTCAACTGATATGTGCCAGATGGAGGTGTATACCAAGTGTAAGCGAAAAATCGCTGTTAACTTCCTGAATAACAAAGCCGGTGCAGATGGTTCACAAATTCTACATGAAAAAACCACCTTTTAATAATGTGAAATCACAATGAACCAGAGCTAAATACAAAAAAAAAAAAATTAAGCCCATCCGGATCGAGTAAGTCGTAAAATAGGCTTGGCGCTAACTCGGGAAGTCGGGCTAAACCCTAGTTTAAGCCCACCATAAAGAGGTCCATTCGCGTGTCAACCTTGATGACCTCCGGTCATGTAAAACTAGTAGGGCCACATGCGACGCACACGTGATTCCGATTATTTTAACAACACCAAATTTGATAATAATGGAAAAAAAATCTTAAAATAAAAATTTAATATTCTTGTTTGTACTCATTACGTAGATAGTTTAAGAAATTTTCCAAATATATTAATTTTGCGAAAATCCGATGTGTATTTTTAAAGATATCTAAGTTTTAATTTTTTTGATCTATTTTTAAAACAATGACATTTCTGTAAATATACAAATATTAACTAAAAGCTTAGTTAATGGGGGTATTATTGTCATGTGAAAAGGCTTCACCAAACAATTACCTCTTTTCTTTATGTTAGTATAAGATAAGATAAGATGTGTTGCCACTTTTTATCCTGGCTTGATTGGGGTATACCCAGATTAATTGGGGTATACCCGATAAGACAAAATAGGTTGATTTTACTTCAATACCCTTGAACTAATTAACTTAAAATTAAAGCCTAAAATTAAAAATTAAAACTCCTAATTTTCCCTAATCTCTCTCGCTCTTCCTCTTCATCTTCTTCCATTTCTTACATCAAACGGTAAATCTTGAACTTTGATTTTCCAAAAAAATCGTTGACTCTACCCAGGCGAAAAGAAGACTATAAATGATGTTTAAACTCAAACCCATCATTGTGTTTGTGTGATTTGATTGTTATATTAGGTTAGAAATCGAAAATTATGATTTGTGTTTTTTGGCCTCTGAAGGCCAGAACACGCATATCTTGCCGACTTTTCATAATGACCATGGCATATGCGATCGTAAATTTTTCAACGGAAAAAGGGTATTTTTGGAATACCTCGCGAAGAATACACACCGGGCAAGTAGGTATTTTTCAAAATACCTTGCCGGCCAAACAACAAATGTAAGGGTATTTTCAAAATACCTCGTGCCAACAAATTTTATGTCATCTCCCGTATGTCAAAAACAAAAAGTCTCACGATGCCGAGGAACACGACAGATCTTGTCGCCATTTCGGGCTCAAGATGATCTTCATTAGTCGACCTTGCCGACTTTTAATACTTTTAGAACTAAGTGTTGATTTTTGATCTAATTTTGAGTATGATTTCCAAATGACTTTACAATCCCCTTTTTAAGTGTTTGGGTTGTCTTGCTTTATTTAAGTTGCAAAAGATTTTTCAAAACAATTTTTTCATAAAAATCTTCCCAAATAAGTTCAATCAAAACAAAATTTCAATTCATAAGTTTTAATCCACTCAATTAATCAATCTAAAACTAATTAATTAAGCTAATCATTTTTTTTAGTGTTAATTAAACAAGGGTATATTAGCCATTTAGAAAAAATATATTGCTAAGGGGTGGCTTCTTTTATTTCAAAATGATACTATTTTGTCTTATTGGGTATACCCCAATTAACAGGTATCTGGCCCAATCAATCGTCGTGCTTTTTATGTGGACTTATCTCATCCTACTATAATCAATTCTCGTTTTCATTGCACTTTATGTGCAATAAGGGGCTAAGTGAAAAAGCTAGAACTTAAGAGATTTTAGGTTAACTTTAAGAACAGAATAGGTAAAGAAGAAGACGTATTTTTATTCACTATATTGGTATATCTCAAACGTGAATATACATAGGATATATATATACAAACTTGGCTTCGAATCGCAGTGCTAAACATATTTCCTAAAATACAAACAATTCCAAAATAAAGAAACTCTTAATTATGGCCAACTTTGGTCACGCTACCATAGTGTTAACACCTCCCGCAAGCGTAACTAGTTATCCCGAACCGTTAGCTTGAATAAAAGAGAAAAACGATCCCCGGATAGTGGTTTTGTGAATATATCCGCAATCTTTTAGAGGTGACATCAAGAAGTTTTGAACAACTTGATCACGAACAAAATGATAATCAATTTCAATGTGCTTTGTTCTTGCAGGAAATATAGGATTAACAATAAGATAAGTTGCACCAAGATTATCACACCGTAGAAAGAGGTGATTTAGTGGAAACACAAAGTTCTTTTTTCTGCAAGTGATTGTATCCACATAATTTCAGCGCAGAGTAATAGAAAGTCCCCTATATTCGCCCAAAGACTAGAGCGAGATAATCGTTTTCTCTTCGTTTACGAGCACCAAAGAAATAATATTACCACCCAAGTAAATACAATAACCACTAGTAGAACGACGATCTTCAAGAGAACCACCCAATCAATCAAGATATATGAAAGAAACGATAACTGATAAGAAGATGGTGAAGAAATATACCAAATGTGTAGACGTATTTTTAAGATAACTTGAGTATACGTTTTAATGACTCTGGGTTAGCATGCATAAATTGACATATTTTATTAACAAAAGATACGCCAAATCAAAGACGAGTAAATGTCAAATATCAGAAGGCACCAACAATACTAATATATTCAGTGTAGCATCAGAGCAATAAGGTACTACGATCAAGAGATGTCACCAAGTACTTAGTGGTGTTTGAATAGGTTTAACACCATCCATTTTAACCCGAATAAGAAGATCATGAGCATACCTTTGTTGAGAAAGAAACAGCCTCCGGAAAAGTACGAATTGCTTCAATTCCAAGAAAAATAAGACAATTGTCCAAGATCTTTAATTGCAAACTCTTGCTGCACATATCATCAAGAATGGATTTAATACAGCAGAGTTGGAACTGTAATAATAATATCGGCCCACATATACCAACAAATAAATAGTACCATACTTAACCATTGTAGATGAATAAAGATTAATCACATTTGGAAGTGATAAACCCAATTTGTAATAAAAAGGTACTAAGTCGATGGTACCACGCACGAGGAGCTTGTTTAAGACCAGAGTGATCGATGTAACTTGCAAACATGCGTAGGAAATCGAGAATCAAACATAACCTGAGGCTTTATTTCATGTATACTTCTTCTTGAAGTTCACCATGTAAGAAAGCATTTTGCACCAAGTTGATGAATAGGCCAATTGGAAGATAGAGCTAATGTAAGAATAAGACGAATAGTGCAAGGTTTAACAACCTGGACTAAACGTTTTAAAAAATCTATCCCTTCTTGTTGATTATATCCTTTGGCAACCAAGCGAGATTTCTGACGTTCAATTTCACCATTGGCTTTCGTTTGATACGAAACACCCATTTACATCCTATAACATTCATAGAAGGATGATATGGTACTAATGTCCAAGTACCATTACGAAGCAATGCATTGATCTCATCATCCGAGGAGACGCGCTAACTGGATCTTTATGAGCCTCTCAGGAAATACAAGTGGGTTCGAAGAGAATCACATACTGAGCATACTTGGAGTTGGGTTTAAAAATACCATCCACAGCTCTAAAGTTATCATGGAATCTTGTTGAGGAGTAGGTTTATAATGGTTCAGCTGAATCCGAAACCGACATGCCTGGTCAGAGAGTTGAAACGAGTGTATCTTGGGACGCAGTAGTAAGATGCGAATACGGTAGCAAGTGGGAGCCAAAGGCAGGAAACGATGTAGTGACAGAGATAACTCACGAGTAGGAGATGTAGAATGGCACAAGAGGGGTAGCAAAGAATTTATCGTAGTGATAGGTGAGATAGCCGACGTAGTAGGAGATGTAGGGGGACATAGGGGTGGCTGGTAATGACTTAGTGGGCAACAATAAAGAGCTGACTTAGTAGGGAAGCAAACCTGTAAAGATTTAAGACAGAGTATGGGTGAAGCCGCCTGGTGATTGATGTCATTTGACCAATATGAACCGACGAGAGTTGATCCATTGTTGCAGAATGTCAGTGGACATTATGTGAACCAACAGGAGGTACACTATTTGGCAAGAACGGAGACAGTGATTACGAGAAACCAAGATGGTGGTGATGAACACAAAGTGGTGAAGTGAGAAGTTACCTGAGAAGGAGTCGATGCCGCCGAAGGTAATGCAAAGGGAAAGGTAGTCTCATCAAACACAAATATGACGACTTACATAAATACGAATTCGTAGGAATATGAAGACACTTATAGCCCTTGAGATGGACTATAACCAATAAACACACATGAGAGGAAAGAGGCTCCATTTTATGAGACCTATCTGGACGTAGGTAAGGTAACATAAACAACCAAAAACACGAAGAGAAGTGTAATCGGAGGACAACCAAAAAGAGCGCATATGGCGTGAATTGTTAAGAGAAGTGGAAGGAACACGATTCATCAAGTAGTGTAGTGTAAAAGAATCATACCAATATGAGGATGGTACAGAAGCCATGTTTAAGATTGTAAGCCCAGTTTCCCTAATATGACGATGACGAGCGTTCTACTAAACCATTCCGTTCGTAAGTGTGTGGACATGAAAATCTATGAAAATACCAAGCTTCAAGATGCGGAGTAAGTTTGCGATACTCAAGTGCATTATCCAGATTGAAAATTTTTAATTTTCCTATTAAAGAGATTCTCAACATGCTTTGAAACATAAAAATATAGAGAAGACATCGACTTTTGAGACATAGGAAACATCCAAGTAAAAACTACTCAAACGCATCAATAAAAATTATATAATATTTGTATCCTTCATTAGATAAAATATGGGAGAGGGTCCCCATACATCTATGACAATTAAATCTAATGGATTCAAATAAATAGTTTTACTAGGATGAAAAGGTAATTTATGACTCCCTATGTTCATGACAAGATGAACAAAACTTAATAGTCCGACTGAAACCTAAGTGAAAACCGAGAGACTGACTTTACGAACTGTACGCATCATTGGATGTCCTAACCTAGAGTGTGATCTTGTAAGCTAGCACGTTCCCTATGCAAACTTTTGTGAGACTTAGACAAAGCATCAAGTTGATCAGAGACCCCTTCTCCTATCGCTACTGTAAGAAGGACCTTCCTGGCATCGATCCTTCACAAGACAAAAATTCGGATGAAATTCAAATAAGACATTGTTAATGTAGTAAGTCGAGAAACCGATAAGAGATTATGAGAAATTTGTGGTGCATAGAGAACATTACGAAGTTGTAACTTACGACCGGGAGTACCTAAAACAGAATCCAACATCGAAATTGGAATAGAAGTGTCCATTACCCATTTTAACCGGTCAGACCAAAGGGTACTCGTTTGAAAGTGAAGACGAGAAAGATCATTAGTTATATGATCTGTAGCACCACTATCGTGGAGTCCATGGAGGAGTTGGCAACAATCCAAGAGAGAGATAGGCACGCTGCAAAAGTCGGTGGGACGATTGGAGGACGAAGCTAATGCATCAACCTGCCCAGTCCTGAGCTTCCATGATTGGGACTACCACAAAGTTGACATCGCTGTGGTGAACCGATGAAGAGGTGGTAAGTGGAGTTACACTTGGTTGGACGAGAACCACTGCTATTTCGTATTTTGAAACTTGGAGTAGGACTCGAGTCTTCTGCTGGTCATGGAGCAGGATGATGGATTATTGGCCAGGAGATGCAGCAAGTAGGTGTTGTTGGGCCAGTACTTGAGCTTGGGAGAAGCGAGAAAATTTTGAAGATGTACCACTTCGGATGAACCAACAATGTTAGCAACAGTCGAGTATTAGGGTTTTGTGTTGATTCTCTGCGTAAGTTCAAAAGTCAGCCCAAGAAGGTAATGAAATCTTCAACAGACAGAGCTCATTGTAGTTGTTAGAGATGTAACGTACGGCATCATAAGAATTATCTAGACCAGCAAGAAGACAATGACGGAACTCCTTATCTGCAACTGTTGTATTAGCAGCAGCAAGGTTGTCAACTAAATTCCGAGCATGGTTGATGTAGTCGCGCATTGTCTTAGACCCTTTCTGAAGAGTAGGCGCTGGGAAGGGAGTTGTTCCAGTGACATGACCATCAAGATCATAACCCTGAAGATATGGTAGAAATTGAGCTCGCCATAAAGAGTAGTTGGTTTCATCTAACTTAACGGTGATGATGTGATGCGGTTGAGAGAATTGAACAGGAGCCATCGTTGATTGAGATGAGTTGATGACAAGAAAATAAATGAACAGAGAGGCAAGTAGCAGACATGAGGATCAACTAGGATGATACCAAGCTTAGAACTTAAGAGATTTTAGGTTAACTTTAAGAACAAGCAATAGGTAAAAAGAAGACGTATTTTATTCACTATATTGGTATATCTCAAACGTGAATATACATAGGATATATATATACAAACTTGGCTTGAACTGCAGGCTAACATATTTCCTAAAATACAAACAATTCCAAAATAAAGAAACTCTTAATTATGGCTCGCTACCATAGTGTTAACAGAAAAATGAGAGTATAAA
>JAJJWW010000083.1:0-92642 GCA_023531295.1 Papaver armeniacum
ATGGGGCTAGTGTGGGTACCAATCACGGTGTCGAAGTACCGTCGGTGGAGCTACCGTAGCCAACACATCTCGAGGAGCCGTTACCTCTATCACCAACACTAGCGGAGCGAGGAGACATCCCGTAGGTGTAACGCCTCCCATCACCGAGCCAGGAAGCGCCGCAAATCCCGGCATCTCCTCAAGTGTAACACCTCCAGTGGTCACCAGAGCAATAACTTTCACTCCTCCATCAGGACGAGGAGCCGGAGGCACAAGAGGAGGACCACCGTCCATTACCGTTGCGGACTTGATGGAGAAACAGGAAGTTCTTGCTAAGACTCAAACTTGATTTGGCCGCAACTCGAAGGAGGTACTCGCTTTCCTCAAGACCTTGAGCGAACGATTGCCGCAGATTCACGTCAATCTTTGGAGCCAACAAGAGATGACTTCAATTCACCCGGAGCAGGCGTTTCCACCCGGACAGAAGCTCGTGTTGCTCCTGAATGTTCAAGATAAAGGGACCAGCCACCCAACTTCATCACACGTGAGGATCTAGAACGACTCCTTCAAAGCCGAGGCAAAGGAAATCTGAAGGATGCACACCAACACCAACCTCCATACCCTCAAGATATGCAACGAATCCCTCTTCCAAGAGGTTACACCTCTCCCCAGTTCTCCCTCTACGACAGTACTGGTAATGCTCGTGAACATGTCTCTCGGTTCTTGGAATCCTTGGGGGAACATGAATACAATCATGTTCCTGCTTTGAAAGAATTATCGAAATCACTTACGGGAGGGCATACACAGTACAACAACATCGCACCTAACAGCATATCCAAGCTGGAGCGAGATGGTCAGTGCTTTCTACAGAAAGTATTTCTTCGTGTCTGAACAAATCACATTTTCAGATCTAGGAAGAATTCTTCAGCGGAACAACGAGCATCCTAACAACTTCGTCAAAAGATTCAGAACTCAAGCGCTGGATTGTCATGACCCGAACGTCACCGAACGACAATTGGTGGAGTTGTGCATCAACGCGCAGTGCATTTGTTTAAGGTTTAAATTCATTCCTCATCCACACCCCCAATTACCAAATTCTGCAGGAGTAGTTTTCACCCATAAACAGCATGTCAAAATAAAAATCTTGGGCATGGGCATGAAAGCACAAGCCTACGGTCTTGGGCATCTCAAAATTGATCCTAGACATGTCAAATTTAAACTTGGGAATGTCAAATTGAATCTTGGGCATGGGCATGAAAGCACAAGCCTACGATCTTGGGCATCTCAAAATTGATCCGAGACATGTCAAATTGAATCTTGGGCATGGGCATGAAAGCATAATCCTACGGCCTTGGGCATCTCAAAATTGATCCTAGGAATGTCAAATTGAATATTGGGCATGGGCATGAAAGCACAAGCCTACGGTCTTGGGCATCTCAAAATTGATCCAAGACATGTCAAATTTAAACTTGTGTATGTCAAATTGAATTTTGGGAATGGGCATGAAAGCACAAGCCTACGGTCTTGGCCATCTCAAAATTGATTAAAGACATGTCAAATTTAAACTTGGGCATGTCAAATTGAATCGTGGGCATGGGCATGACACAAAACTACGGACTTGGGCATCTTAAAATTGATCCTATGCATGTCAAATTGAATCTTGGGCAAGGGCATGGGCATGAAAGCACAATCCTACGGTCTTGGGCATATTTAAATTGATCCTAGACTTGTCAAATTTAAACTTGGGTATGTCAAATTGAAGCTTGGGCATGGGATTGAAAGCACAAGCCTAATGTCTTGGGTATCTCAAAATTGATCCTAGACATGTCAAATTTAAACTTAGGCATGGGCATGAAAGTACAAGCCTATGGTCTTGGGCATCTCAAAATGATCCTAGACATGTCAAATTTAAACATGGGCATGTCAAATTGAATCTTGGGCATGGGCATGAAATAACAAGCCTACGGTCTTGGGCATCTCAAAATTGATCCTAGGCATGTCAAATTGAATCTTGGAAATGGGCATGAAAGCACAAGCCTAAGGTCTTGGGCATCTCAAAAATAATCTTGGGCATCTCAAAATTGAT
This sequence comes from Papaver armeniacum, assembly GCA_023531295.1. Classification (NCBI taxonomy): domain Eukaryota; kingdom Viridiplantae; phylum Streptophyta; class Magnoliopsida; order Ranunculales; family Papaveraceae; genus Papaver; species Papaver armeniacum. Next base: position 2,066 of record JAJJWW010000083.1, read on the forward strand.
CCTAGGCATGTCAAAATAAAAACCTTGGGCATGGGCATGAAAGCACAAGCCTACGGTCTTGGGCATCTCAAAATTGATCCTAGACATGTCAAATTTAAACTTGGGCATGTCAAATTGAATCTTGGGCATGGGTATGAAAGCACAAGCCTACGATCTTGGGCATCTCAAAATTGATCCTAGACATGTGAAATTGAATCTTGGGCATGGGCATGAAAGCACAAGCCTACGGCCTTGGGCATCTCAAAATTGATCCTAGGCATCTCAAAATTGAATCTTGGGCATGGGCATGAAAACACAAGCCTACGGCCTTGGGCATCTCAAAATTGATCCTAGACATGTCAAATTTAAACTTGGGCATGTCAAATTGAATCTTGGGCATGGGCATGAAAGCACAAGCCTACGGTCTTGGGCATCTCAATTTAAACTTGGGCATGTCAAATTGAATCTTGGGCATGGGCATGAAAGCACAAGCCTACGGCCTTGGGCATCTCAAAATTGATCCTAGACATGTCAAATTTAAACTTGGGCATGGGCATGAAAGCACAAGCCTACGGCCTTGGGCATCTCAAAATTGATCCTATGGATGTCAAAATAAAAATCTTGGGCATGGGCATGAAAGCACAAGCCTACGGTCTTGGGCATCTCAAAATTGATCCTAGACATGTCAAATTTAAACTTGGGAATGTCAAATTGAATCTTGGGCATGGGCATGAAAGCACAAGCCTACGATCTTGGGCATCTCAAAATTGATTCGAGACATGTCAAATTGAATCTTGGGCATGGGCATGAAAGCATAAGCCTACGGCCTTGGGAATCTCAAAATTGATCCTAGGCATGTCAAATTGAATATTGGGCATGGGCATGAAAGCACAAGCCTACGGTCTTGGGAATATCGAAATTGATCCAAGACATGTCAAATTTAAACTTGTGTATATCAAATTGAATTTTTGGCATGGGCATGAAAGCACAAGCCTACGGTCTTGGGCATCTCAAAATTGATCAAAGACATGTCAAATTTAAACTTGGGCATGTCAAATTGAATCGTGGGCGTGTGAATGGGCATGACACAAGCCTACGGTCTTGGGCATCTTAAAATTGATCCTATGCATGTCAAATTGAATCTTGGGCAAGGGCATGGGCATGAAAGCACAAGCCTACGGTCTTGGACATCTTTAAATTGATTCTAGACATGTCAAATTTAAACTTGGGTATGTCAAATTGAATCTTGGGCATGGGCATGAAAGCACAAGCCTAAGGTCTTGGGAATCTCAAAATTGATCATGTCAAATTTAAACTTGGGCATGGGCATGAAAGTACAAGCCTATGGTCTTGGGCATCTCAAAATGATCCTAAACATGTCAAATTTAAACTTGGGCATGTCAAATTGAATCTTGGGCATGGGCAAGAAAGCACAAGCCTACGGTCTTGGGCATCTCAAAATTGATCCTAGGCATGTCAAATTGAATCTTGGGAATGGGCATGAAAGCACAAGCCTAAGGTCTTGGGCATCTCAAAATTAATCCTAGGCATGCCAAATTGAATCTTGGGTAGGGGCATGAAAGCAGAAGCCTACGGTCTTGGGAATCTCAAAATTCATCCAAGACATGTCAAATTTAAACTTGTGTATGTCAAATTGAAATTTGGTCATGGGCATGAAAGCACAAGCCTACGGTCTTGGGCATCTCAAAATTGATCCAAGACATGTCAAATGTAAACTTGGGCATGTCAAATTGAATCGTGGGCGTGGGCATGGGCATGACACAAGCCTACGGTCTTGGGCATCTTAAAATTGATCCTATGCATGTCAAATTTAAACATGGGCAAGGGCATGGGCATGAAAGCACAAGCATACGGTCTTGGGCATCTTTAAATTGATCCTAGACATGTCAAATTTAAACTTGGGTATGTAAAATTGAATCTTGGGCATGGGTATGAAAGCACAAGCCTAAGGTCTTGGGAATCTCAAAATTGATCCTAGACATGTCAAATTTACTTGGGCATGGGCATGAAAGTACAAGCCTATGGTCTTGGGCATCTCAAAATGATCCTAAACATGTCAAATTTAAACTTGGGAATGTCAAATTGAATCTTGGGCATGGGCATGATGGCGCAAGCCTACGGTCTGAGCATCTCAAAATTGATCCTACGCATGTCAAATTGAATCTTGGGAATGGGCATGAAAGCACAAGCCTAAGGTCTTGGTCATCTCAAAAATAATCCTAGGCATGTCAAATTGAGTCTTGGGCATGGTCATGAAAGCACAAGCCTACGTTCTTGGGCATCTCAAAATTGATCCTAGGCATGTCAAAATAAAAATCTTGGGCATGGGCATGGGCACGGTCTTGGGCATCTCAAAATTGATCCTAGACATGTCAAATTTAAACTTGGCCATGTCAAATTGAATCTGGGCATGGGCATGAAAGCACAAGCCTACGATCTTGGGCATCTCAAAATTGATCCTAGACTTGTCAAATTGAATCTTGGGCATGGGCATGATCCTACGGCCTTGGGCATCTCAAAATTGTGAAATTGAATCTTGGGCATGGGCATGAAAGCACAAGCCTACGGTCTTAGGCATCTCAAAATTGATCCAAGACATGTCAAATTTAAACTTGTGTATGTCAAATTGAATTTTCGGCATGGGCATGAAAGCACAAGCCTACGGTCTTGGGCATCTCAAAATTGATCCAAGACATGTCAAATTTAAACTTGGGCATGTCAAATTGAATCATGGGCATGGGAATGACACAAGCCTACGGTCTTGGGCATCTTAAAATTGATCCTATGCATGTCAAACTGAATCTTGGGCAAGGGCATGGGCATGAAAGCACAAGCCTACGGTCTTGGGCATCTTTAAATTGATCCTAGACTTGTCAAATTTAAACTTGGGTATGTCAAATTGAAGCTTGGGCATGGGCATGAAAGCACAAGCCTAAGGTCTTGGGAATCTCAAAATTGATCCTAGACATGTCAAATTTAAACTTGGGCATGGGCATGAAAGTACAAGCCTATGGTCTTGGGCATCTCAAAATGATCCTAGACATGTCAAATTTAAACTTCGGCATGTCAAATTGAATCTTGGGCATGGGCATGAAAGCACAAGCCTACGGTCTTGGGCATCTCAAAATTGATCCTAGGCATGTCAAATTGAATCTTGGGAATGGGCATGAAAGCACAAGCCTAAGGTCTTGGGCATCTCAAAAATAATCCTAGGCATGTCAAATTGAGTCTTGGGCATGGGCATGAAAGCACAAGCCTACGGTCTTGGGCATATCAAAATTGATCCTAGGCATGTCAAAATAAAAATCTTGGGCATGGGCATGAATGCACAAGCCTACGGTCTTGGGCATCTCAAAATTGATCCTAGACATGTCAAATTTAAACTTGGGCATGTCAAATTGAATCTTGGGCATGGGTATGAAAGCACAAGCCTACGATCTTGGGCATCTCAAAATTGATCCTAGACATGTCAAATTGAATCTTGGGCATGGGCATGAAAGCACAAGCCTACGGCCTTGGGCATCTCAAAATTGATCCTAGGCATGTCAAATTGAATCTTGGGCATGGGCATGAAAGCACAAGCCTACGGTATTAGGCATCTCAAAATTCATCCAAGACATGTCAAATTTAAACTTGTGTATGTCAAATTGAATTTTGGGCATGGGCATGAAAGCACAAGCCTACGGTCTTGGGCATCTCAAAATTGATCCAAGACATGTCAAATTTAAACTTGGGCATGTCAAATTGAATCGTGGGCATGGGCATGACACAAGCCTACGGTCTTGGGCATCTTAAAATTGATCCTATGCATGTCAAATTGAATCTTGGGCAAGGGCATGGGCATGAAAGCACAATCCTACGGTCTTGGGCATCTCAAAATTGATCCTAGACATGTCAAATTTAAACTTGGGTATGTCAAATTGAATCTTGGGCATGGGCATGAAAGCACAAGCCAAAGGTCTTGGGAATCTCAAAATTGATCCTAGACATGTCAAATTTAAACTTGGGCATGGGCATGAAAGTACAAGCCTATGGTCTTGGGTATCTCAAAATGATCCTAAACATGTCAAATTTAAACTTGGGCATGTCAAATTGAATCTTGGGCATGGGCATGAAAGCACAAGCCTACGGTCTTGGGCATCTCAAAATTGATCCTAGGCATGTCAAATTGAATCTTGGGAATGGGCATGAAAGCACAATCCTAAGGTCTTAGGCATCTCAAAAATAATCCTAGGCATGTCAAATTGAGTCTTGGGCATGGGCATGAAAGCACAAGCATACGGTCTTGGGCATCTTTAAATTGATCCTAGACATGTCAAATTTAAACTTGGGTATGTAAAATTGAATCTTGGGCATGGGTATGAAAGCACAAGCCTAAGGTCTTGGGAATCTCAAAATTGATCCTAGACATGACAAATTTACTTGGGCATGGGCATGAAAGTACAAGCCTATGGTCTTGGGCATCTCAAAATGATCCTAAACATGTCAAATTTAAACTTGGGAATGTCAAATTGAATCTTGGGCATGGGCATGAAAGGGCAAGCCTACGGTCCTGGGCATCTCAAAATTGATCCTACGCATGTCAAATTGAATCTTGGGAATGGGCATGAAAGCACAAGCCTAAGGTCTTGGTCATCTCAAAAATAATCCTAGGCATGTCAAATTGAGTCTTGGGCATGGTCATGAAAGCACAAGCCTACGTTCTTGGGCATCTCAAAATTGATCCTAGGCATGTCAAAATAAAAATCTTGGGCATGGGCATGAAAGCACAAGCCTACGGTCTTGGGCATCTCAAAATTGATCCTAGACATGTCAAATTTAAACTTGGGCATGTCAAATTGAATCTTGGGCATGGGCATGAAAGCACAAGCCTACGATCTTGGGCATCTCAAAATTGATCCTAGACTTGTCAAATTGAATCTTGGGCATGGGCATGAAAGCACAAGCCTACGGCCTTGGGCATCTCAAAATTGATCCTAGGCATGTGAAATTGAATCTTGGGCATGGGCATGAAAGCACAAGCCTACGGTCTTGGGCATCTCAAAATTGATCCAAGACATGTCAAATTTAAACTTGTGTATGTCAAATTGAATTTTCGGCATGGGCATGAAAGCACAAGCCTACGGTCTTGGGCATCTCAAAATTGATCCAAGACATGTCAAATTTAAACTTGGGCATGTCAAATTGAATCATGGGCATGGGAATGACACAAGCCTACGGTCTTGGGCATCTTAAAATTGATCCTATGCATGTCAAACTGAATCTTGGGCAAGGGCATGGGCATGAAAGCACAAGCCTACGGTCTTGGGCATCTTTAAATTGATCCTAGACTTGTCAAATTTAAACTTGGGTATGTCAAATTGAAGCTTGGGCATTGGCATGAAAGCACAAGCCTAAGGTCTTGGGAATCTCAAAATTGATCCTAGACATGTCAAATTTAAACTTGGGCATGGGCATGAAAGTACAAGCCTATGGTCTTGGGCATCTCAAAATGATCCTAGACATGTCAAATTTAAACTTCGGCATGTCAAATTGAATCTTGGGCATGGGCATGAAAGCACAAGCCTACGGTCTTGGGCATCTCAAAATTGATCCTAGGCATGTCAAATTGAATCTTGGGAATGGGCATGAAAGCACAAGCCTAAGGTCTTGGGCATCTCAAAAATAATCCTAGGCATGTCAAATTGAGTCTTGGGCATGGGCATGAAAGCACAAGCCTACGGTCTTGGGCATATCAAAATTGATCCTAGGCATGTCAAAATAAAAATCTTGGGCATGGGCATGAATGCACAAGCCTACGGTCTTGGGCATCTCAAAATTGATCCTAGACATGTCAAATTTAAACTTGGGCATGTCAAATTGAATCTTGGGCATGGGTATGAAAGCACAAGCCTACGATCTTGGGCATCTCAAAATTGATCCTAGACATGTCAAATTGAATCTTGGGCATGGGCATGAAAGCACAAGCCTACGGCCTTGGGCATCTCAAAATTGATCCTAGGCATGTCAAATTGAATCTTGGGCATGGGCATGAAAGCACAAGCCTACGGTATTAGGCATCTCAAAATTCATCCAAGACATGTCAAATTTAAACTTGTGTATGTCAAATTGAATTTTGGGCATGGGCATGAAAGCACAAGCCTACGGTCTGGGGCATCTCAAAATTGATCCAAGACATGTCAAATTTAAACTTGGGCATGTCAAATTGAATCGTGGGCATGGGCATGACACAAGCCTACGGTCTTGGGCATCTTAAAATTGATCCTATGCATGTCAAATTGAATCTTGGGCAAGGGCATGGGCATGAAAGCACAAGCCTACGGTCTTGGGCATCTCAAAATTGATCCTAGACATGTCAAATTTAAACTTGGGTATGTCAAATTGAATCTTGGGCATGGGCATGAAAGCACAAGCCATAGGTCTTGGGAATCTCAAAATTGATCCTAGACATGTCAAATTTAAACTTGGGCATGGGCATGAAAGTACAAGCCTATGGTCTTGGGTATCTCAAAATGATCCTAAACATGTCAAATTTAAACTTGGGCATGTCAAATTGAATCTTGGGCATGGGCATGAAAGCACAAGCCTACGGTCTTGGGCATCTCAAAATTGATCCTAGGCATGTCAAATTGAATCTTGGGAATGGGCATGAAAGCACAATCCTAAGGTCTTGGGCATCTCAAAAATAATCCTAGGCATGTCAAATTGAGTCTTGGGCATGGGCATGAAAGCACAAGCCTACGGTCTTGGGCATCTGCGACTCTCAAACCATCCCTAGTAGCAACAACTAATTGTAGTTCTGTCACAGCCATACACTCATCGCCTCTTCCAGCATCAATCCGACAAGCTTAACCAATTTTCTGCACTTCTACAGAATTTCAGCTGCAATGTGCCATCTCTACTTAGCTTTCAGCTCAGACCTGTCTTAAGCCATTAGTAACAGCAGACCCCCCATCTCTTGACCTTGTAGACAAGCTCGGATCCTTGCACTCTCTGTAGCTTTTCCGTCAGCGCAACAACTCAGATCACTACCCATCTCTGACAAACCCATTTAAACACCAGCAGCAGCTACACATGCCCATACTACAACTCAATCAACAACTCAGTGCACTTGACACAATTCTTCATGCAATTGCAACCTAACATTTAAATCCTGCCTCAGAGCTGAGCTCATCTTTCCCTATACTGCAATCTTCTCAACTCCTACACTTCCAGCTCAATCAATCCTTCATCCATAGACCGCAGCTGCAACTCTTTGTCCATTTGAACAACAACCAAATCAATTTCTCTATAGACTGTGGCTTCAAATCCTGTCCTAGCATTCATCTATTGTAATACATATCCTGTAACACTCAAGAATCCTGTTATTCCTTTGCTTGAGCTTCAGTCACCATCAGCGACATCATTTTAGGCTGTACCAATACCAAACTACAGAATTGCCTGATCCTGTCACAAGCAATACCACCAGACCACTGTATCCACTTCCAACTCAAAGCAACAACACCAACATCTTTAACCTGCATCTTTTAGACCACCACCATAACTGAGTCTTAAGCCATCCTTCTGCATCACAATCCCAGGCCAGCACCAGCTCCATTGCATCCAGCTCAACTCACTCCAGCTTAGGCTACAACCAGCAACACATTTATTGTTCTTTTGATTGCAATCTCATCCTTCCCCTGAACAGCATCAATTGAACTCCAGCCAACCCCTGTAACCAGCTTCATCTCATATTGCCTGTAATTAGATTAACAGACCCCTTCTTCCATCACCAGAACCCATTTACATCAACTAATTCTCATCTGTCAAACTCTGAATCTCAAATTCCGTTCATCCCCGAACCAACAACAACAATCAACCAATTCAAACCCTAAGTCGACCACCAGTTCCTTGATTTCTCTGTAATCCCATTCAAATTACCTTCATTCCATGGCAATTAATATCTTTCCTTGATTCGAAATCTCAAATTCAGAAACCTAGTTCTTCTGCTTCGATTAAATCTCCATTGCAGATTCAAATCAAACCCATTTTTTCTCGATCTCACCTGATGTTACTCGGACTCTCCTTCAAGAACTGCATCTCATCAATTATTCTTCGATCAGTCTTGATTCAACAACAATAGCTTCAATTTCTCTCAACTTTCTTCTATCAGCTTCATGCTGCTGCGCAGCCATCTATTTTCTCACTTCTCTGAATTTGAGAAGAGAATGAAGAGAAAACTGAAACCTAGGGCTTGGTAAGAACCAAAATTGTTATAGACACCATGAGGATTAATACAGGCCACCAGAATGACAGCCCTTATCTCTGAAACATAAACATGTTGTCCCTTAACGCTCGCATGACTGCAGAGATAATGTTCGCCTGTGAAATGACTCTGCCCTTTTTGCTCTTAATTTTCTCGTATGACGTCGGAATGACATCATTCTTTTGCTGGTGGCTTCACCGGTGAATTGACCTTTCCGCTTTTTACGCTCCAATTGGACGTTTTATCTTTCTTTTACTCCGTAGGACTCCATTGCACCTGATCACTCAAAAGCACACATAAGATACATAATTTACATGAAAACTCGCAAAGAAAGCGTAACTACTAGATAGTAAATTAGGTGTTTTAGACACCTATCAAAGCACAAGCCTACGGTCTTGGGCATCTCAAAATTGATCCTAGACATGTGAAATTTAAACTTGGGAATGTCAAACTGAATTTTGGGCATGGGCATGAAAGCACAAGCCTATGGTCTTGGGCATATCAAAATTGATCCTAGACATGTCAAATTTAAACTTGGGCATGTCAAACTGAATCTTAGGCATTGGCAGAAAGCACAATCTTACGGTCTTGGGCATCTCAAAATTGATCCTGACATCTCAAATTTAAACTTGGGTATGTCAAATTGAATCTTGGGCATGGGCATGAAAGCACAATCCTACGGTCTTGGGCATCTCAAAATTGATCCTAGACGTGTCAAATTTAAACTTGGGCATGTCAAATTGAATCTTGGGCATCGGAATGAAAGCACAAGCCTACGGTCTTGGGCATCTCAAAATTGATCCTAGACATGTCAAATTTAAACTTGGGTATGTCAAATTGAATCTTGGGCATGGTCATGAAAGCATAATCCTACGGTCTTTGGCATCTCAAAATTGATCTTATGCATGTCAAATTGAATCTTGGGCATGGGCATGAAAGCACAAGCCTACGGTCTTGGGCATCTCAAAATTGATCATAGGCATGTCAAATTTAAACTTAGGTATGTCAAATTGAATCTTGGGCATGGGCATGAAAGCACAATCCTACGGTCTTTGGCATCTCAAAATTGATCTTATGCATGTCAAATTGAATCTTGGGCATGGGCATGAAAGCACAAGCCTACGGTCTTAGGCATCTCAAAATTGGTCCTAGACATGTCAAATTTAAACTTGGGCATGGGCATGAAACCACAAGCCTACGGTCTTTGGCATCTCAAAATTGATCCTAGGCATGTCAAATTGAGTCTTGGGCATGGGCATGAAAGCACCAGCCTACGGTCTTGGGCATCTCAAAATTGATCCTAGGCATGTCAAAATGAATCTTGGGCATGGGCATGAAAGCACAAGCCTACGGTCTTGGGCATATCAAAATTGATCCTAGACATGTCAAATTTAAACTTGGGTATGTCAAATTGAATCTTGGGCATCGGCAAGAAAGCACAATCCTACGGTCTTGGGCATCTCAAAATTGATCCTAGACATGTCAAATTTAAACTTGGGCATGTCAAATTGAATCTTGGGAATCGGAATGAAAGCGCAAGCCTACGGTCTTGGGCATCTCAAAATTGATCCTAGACATGTCAAATTTAAAATATGTCAAATTGAATCTTGGGCATGGGCATGAAAGCACAAACCTATGGTCTTGGGCATCTCAAAATTGATCCTAGACATGTAAAATTTAAACTTGGGCATGTCAAATTGAATCTTGGGCATGGGTATGAAAGCACAATCCTACGGTCTTGGGCATCTTAAAATTGATCTTATGCATGTCAAATTGAATCTTGGGCATGGGCATGAAAGCACAAGCCTACGGTCTTGGGTATCTCAAAATTGATCATAGGTATGTCAAATTAAATCTTGGGCATGGGCATGAAAGCACAAGCCTACGGTCTTAGGCATCTCAAAATTGATCCTAGGCATGTCAAATTGAATCTTGGGAATGGGCATGAAAGCACAAGCCTACGGTCTTGGGCATCTCAAAATTGATCCCAGGCATGTCAAAATGAATTTTGGGCATGGGCATGAAAGCACAAGCCTACAGTCTTGGGCATCTCAAAATTGATCCTAGACATGTGAAATTTAAACTTGGGAATGTCAAATTGAATTTTGGGCATGGGCATGAAAGCACAATCCTATGGTCTTGGGCATATCAAAATTGAACATGTCAAATTTAAACTTGGGCATGTCAAACTGAATCTTAGGCATGGGCACAAAGCACAATCTTACGGTCTTGGGCATCTCAAAATTGATCATGACATGTCAAATTTAAACTTGGGTATGTCAAATTGAATCTTGGGCATGGGCATGAAAGCACAATCCTACGGTCTTGGGCATCTCAAAATTGATCCTAGACGTGTCAAATTTAAACTTGAGCATGTCAAATTGAATCTTGGGCATCGGAATGAAAGCACAAGGCTACGGTCTTGGGCATCTCAAAATTGATCCTATACATGTCAAATTTAAACTTGGGTATGTCAAATTGAATCTTGGGCATGGGCATGAAAGCACAATCCTACGGTCTTTGGCATCTTAAAATTGATCTTATGCATGTCAAATTGAATCTTGGGCATGGGAATGAAAGCACAAGCCTACGGTCTTGGGCATCTCAAAATTGATCATAGGCATGTCAAATTTAAACTTGGGTATGTCAAATTGAATCTTAGGCATGGTCATGAAAGCACAATCCTATGGTCTTTGGCATCTCAAAATTGATCTTATGCATGTCAAATTGAATCTTGGGCATGGGCATGAAAGCACAAGCCTACGGTCTTAGGCATCTCAAAATTGATCATAGGCATGTCAAATTTAAACTTAGGTATGTCAAATTGAATCTTGGGCATGGGCATGAAAGCACAATCCTACGGTCTTTGGCATCTCAAAATTGATCTTATGCATGTCAAATTGAATCTTGGGCATGGGCATGAAAGCACAAGCCTACGGTCTTAGGCATCTCAAAATTGGTCCTAGACATGTCAAATTTAAACTTGGACATGGGCATGAAACCACAAGCCTACGGTCTTTGGCATCTCAAAATTGATCCTAGGCATGTCAAATTGAGTCTTGGGCATGGGCATGAAAGCACCAGCCTACGGTCTTGGGCATCTCAAAATTGATCCTAGGCATGCCAAAATGAATCTTGGGCATGGGCATGAAAGCACAAGCCTACGGTCTTGGGCATATCAAAATTGATCCTAGACATGTCAAATTTAAACTTGGGTATGTCAAATTGAATCTTGGGCATCGGCAAGAAAGCACAATCCTACGGTCTTGGGCATCTCAAAATTGATCCTAGACATGTCAAATTTAAACTTGGGCATGTCAAATTGAATCTTGGGCATCGGAATGAAAGCGCAAGCCTACGGTCTTGGGCATCTCAAAATTGATCCTAGACATGTCAAATTTAAACTTGGATATGTCAAATTGAATCTTGGGCATGGGCATGAAAGCACAAACTTATGGTCTTGGGCATCTCAAAATTGATCCTAGACATGTAAAATTTAAACTTGGGCATGTCAAATTGAATCTTGGGCATGGGGCATGAAAGCACAATCCTACATGGTCTTGGGCATCTTAAAATTGATCTAGACATTGAAATTTAAACTTGCATGTCAAATTGAATCTTGGGCATGGGCATGAAAGCACAAGCCTACGGTCTTGGGTATCTCAAAATTGATCATAGGTATGTCAAATTAAATCTTGGGCATGGGCATGAAAGCACAAGCCTACGGTCTTAGGCATCTCAAAATTGATCCTAGGCATGTCAAATTGAATCTTGGGAATGGGCATGAAAGCACAAGCCTAAACGGTCTTGGGCATCTCAAAATTGATCCTTGGGCATGTCAAAATGAATTTTGGGCATGGGCATGAAAGCACAAGCCTACGGTCTTGGGCATCTCAAAATTGATCCTAGACATGTGAAATTTAAACTTGGGAATGTCAAATTGAATTTTGGGCATGGGCATGAAAGCACAATCCTATGGTCTTGGGCATATCAAAATTGAACATGTCAAATTTAAACTTGGGCATGTCAAACTGAATCTTAGGCATGGGCACAAAGCACAATCTTACGGTCTTGGGCATCTCAAAATTGATCATGACATGTCAAATTTAAACTTGGGTATGTCAAATTGAATCTTGGGTATGGGCATGAAAGCACAATCCTACGGTCTTGGGCATCTCAAAATTGATCCTAGACGTGTCAAATTTAAACTTGAGCATGTCAAATTGAATCTTGGGCATCGGAATGAAAGCACAAGGCTACGGTCTTGGGCATCTCAAAATTGATCCTATACATGTCAAATTTAAACTTGGGTATGTCAAATTGAATCTTGGGCATGGGCATGAAAGCACAATCCTACGGTCTTTGGCATCTTAAAATTGATCTTATGCATGTCAAATTGAATCTTGGGCATGGGAATGAAAGCACAAGCCTACGGTCTTGGGCATCTCAAAATTGATCATAGGCATGTCAAATTTAAACTTGGGTATGTCAAATTGAATCTTAGGCATGGGCATGAAAGCACAATCCTATGGTCTTTGGCATCTCAAAATTGATCTTATGCATGTCAAATTGAATCTTGGGCATGGGCATGAAAGCACAAGCCTACGGTCTTAGGCATCTCAAAATTGGTCCTAGACATGTCAAATTTAAACTTGGGCATGGGCATGAAACCACAAGCCTAAAATTGATCCTAGGCATGCCAAAATGAATCTTGGGCATGGGCATGAAAGCACAAGCCTACGGTCTTGGGCATATCAAAATTGATCCTAGACATGTCAAATTTAAACTTGGGTATGTCAATTTGAACCTTGGGCATGGGCATGAAAGCACAAGCCTACGGTCTTGGGCATATCAAAATTGATCCTAGACATGTCAAATTTAAACTTGGGTATGCCAAATTGAATCTTGGGAATGGGCATGAAAGCACAATCCTACGGTCTTGGGCATCTCAAAATTGATCCTAGACATGTCAAATTTAAACTTGGGCATGTCAAATTGAATCTTGGGCATCGGAATGAAAGCGCAAACCTACGGTCTTGGGCATCTCAAAATTGATCCTAGACATGTCAAATTTAAACTTGGGTATGTCAAATTGAATCTTGGGCATGGGCATGAAAGCACAATCCTACGGTCTTGGGCATCTCAATATTGATCCTAGACATGTCAAATTTAAACTTGAGCATGTCAAATTGAATCTTGGGCATGGGAATGAAAGCAAAATCCTACGGTCTTGGGCATCTCAAAATTGATCTTATGCATGTCAAATTGAATCTTGGGCATGGGCATGAAAGCACTATCCTACTGTCTTGGGTATCTCAAAATTGATCATAGGCATGTCAAATTAAATCTTGGTCATGGGCCTGAAAGCACAAGCCTACGGTCTTGGGCATCTCAAAATTGATCCTAGATATGTCAAATTTAAACATGGGTATGTCAAATTGAATCTTGGGCATGAGTATGAAAGCACAATCCTACGGTCTTGGGCATCTCAAAAGTGATCCTAGATATGTCAAATTTAAACTTGGGTATGTCAAATTGAATCTTGGCCATGGGCATGAAAGCACAATCCTACTGTCTTGGGCATCTCAAAATTGATCCTAGACATGTCAAATTTAATCTTGGGCATGTCAAATTGAATCTTGGGCATGGGCATGAAAGCACAAGCCTACGGTCTTGGGCATCTCAAAATTGATCCTAGGCATGTCAAACTGAATCTTGGGCATGGGTATGAAAGCACAATCCTACGGTCTTGGGCATCTCAAAATTGATCCTAGACATGTCAAATTTAAACTTGGGTATGTCAAATTGAATCTTGGGCATGGGCATGAAAGCACAATCCTGCTGTCTTGGGCATCTCAAAATTGATCCTAGACATGTCAAATTTAAAATTGGGCATGTCAAATTGAATCTTGGGCATGGGCATGAAAGCACAAGGCTACGGTCTTGGGCATCTAAAAATTGATCCTAGACATGTCAAATTTAAACTTGGGCATGGGAATGAAAGCACAAGCCTATGTTCTTGGGCATCTCAAATTTGATCCTAGGCATTTCAAATTGAATCTTTGGCCTGGGCATGAAAGCACAAGCCTACGATCTTGGGCATCTCAAATTGATCATAGGCATTTCAAATTGAATCTTGAGCATGGGCATGAAAGCACCAGCCTACGGTCTTGGGCATCTCAAAATTGATCCTAGAAATGTCAAATTTAAACTTGGGCATGAAAGCACAAGTCTACGGTCTTGGGCATCTCAAAATTGATCCTAGACATGTAAAATTTAAACTTGGGTATGTCAAATTGAATCTTGGTCATGGGCATGAAAGCACAATCCTACGGTCTTGGGCATCTCAAAATTGATCCTGGACATGTCAAATTTAAACTTGGGCATGTCAAATTCAATCTTGGGCATGGGCATGAAAGCACATGCCTATGGTCCTGGGCATCTCAAAATTGATCCTAGGCATTTCAAAATTGATCCTAGGCATCTCAAAATTGATCCTAGGTATGTCAAATTGAATCTTGGGCATGGGCATGAAAGCACAAGCATACGGTCTTGCGACCTGCTACTTGCATTCACGCCTCCTGACCAACTCTGTAAGCTTCTTCTTATGCGAAATTATCGCACACTTGTTAAAACTTGTCTTTCTATTGTAGTCTAAAAAGATGCGAAAATTTCGCAGATGATCGGAATTGAACCTGCGTCCTCAAGTTCATTGTCTCCACCTCTGACCAACTTTGCTGGCTTCTGTTTGCGAAATATTTGTGCGAAATAATGACTTATTTTCTTCTGTGCGAAATACCCTTGCGAAATATCCATGCAAAAAATACACGTTCGTTGGGATTTGAACACGCGACCATGAACTCATTAACTTCGCAGATGACCAACTATGCTACCTCTTGTTTGCAAAATAATGAAACCATATTGCGAAATTATTCATTTTTCGCC
Organism: Papaver armeniacum; assembly: GCA_023531295.1. Lineage (NCBI taxonomy): Eukaryota > Viridiplantae > Streptophyta > Magnoliopsida > Ranunculales > Papaveraceae > Papaver > Papaver armeniacum. The sequence continues at coordinate 17,256 of JAJJWW010000083.1, forward strand.
CTCTGTAAAAAGAAGAAAATTATGCTCGCAGGCGAATTCGAACTTGCGACCACAAACTCACATACTGTTTTCTGGACCAACTGTTCAAGAACCTCTCTGCGAAATTAACGCATAAATTTTTTCCTTATTCTTTTATTCGCCAATGAAAATGAGAAGAAAATGAAAAATATGTGTCTCTGCGAATTTGACCCTGTGACCTATTTGTTGTTCGCTCAACCTTGAACCATCTGTGCGAATTCCTGTTTGTGATAGAAATTGCAGCGTTTGCCTCTTATCTTCTCTTCGCTTTCCTTTATTTCCTTCAACAATTTGCCTTTTGCTTTTTCTCCTGAACATGGAAATCTTCCATTGAAACTTTAATTTTCTTCCCTGAATTTCACCACATCAACTAATTTTTTCTTTTCTTCTTTTCATGTCTTTGAATTGTTGATGATGTTTACTCCCTGAAAGTGTGATTTCTTCCATGAAATTTCCATTTTTGAACCTAAACTTTGTATATCTAGAAAAATATGAACAATAATTAATCTTCATAGAAACTTCTTGAACCAACAAATTACAGGAAGGATAAATCCTTTACTCCTTCCTGTTTCTAGCGCCAAAAATGTAGTTGCAGGAAATCCCACAACACACCCCTTATCATATCTTGATACTAATTTCTAGATCTAAACATATTAATCATATAAATCTCAAAATATAAGTGCTAGAAATTTAAATAGACACACAAGATTTTTTACATGGTTCGATCAATGTGATCTACATCCATGGTTCTTCACTATGATTTTTGGAATTACATAAATATTACATTTAGAATCTCCATTGATGAGTATTTGGAGCTTTTTAGATCTAGTTTTGGGGAAGAAGATGATAAAGAAAATAAACTCTCTCTCTACAAATGTGTCTTTTTTCTCCCTCTCTCTGTTACCAAAAAAAATGGCTCTACCTTCTCTTTCCTGCTCTCCTCTTTATATAGGTTTTTACATAGTGGGTGACAGCTAATCTAATCTTTATTTTCGGATCTGGTTTGCGAGACTATCGCAAGCATACAAGTGTTTATTTCGTAACATTCTTAAATCTCGCAAGATCTTCACATCTTTCTTGTTTTTCTACCAACGCCATCATTCACGTCGTTTCTGTAATCAACCTGCGACGCCTTCGCAATGTGTTGTAAATGGTTCTGCTGTTGCGAGATTCTGGTCCTACATCTTGCCTCTTTTTTCTTGAATATTGCTTGAAGAGCGATCTTTAAGAAAAAATCCATTGTTGTAGTAGTCTTTGATTTTTGTTGATGAAGGAACGAGCGAAAGAATATTGGACTTGAAAAGTACGTACTTGCCTCTATTCTTTTGTGAAGTTCCAAAATACTAAGAAGTAATTAGAAGCATCATCATGAAGTATACGAAGTATGAAGTATGAAGTATCCTTGAAGAAGTATAAGAAGTACTCAATCCTCGAAATATAAGAAGTATCCGTCCTTGAATAAGAATAAGAAATATTGCCTCTGTTCATGCGAAGTTATTATTCCATTTTTGGTGAGGATTCTTATTATTCACTAGTGAACATCCACTTTGGAAAGGATTCTTGCCGAGAAGATGAAGAACATAAAATGTTTTCTTGGTAATCTGTAGTTGCCTCTGTTCTTTATCTGTGAGGGTAGAATCCTTGAGAAAGTGTTGAATGAGCGAGTTGTCTCTTTATTCTTATCTTGCCTTTGTTTCATGTTTTGTTCTCATGCGATAGTATAATCTCTTCAAGTTGCTTGTTATTTTTCTTATAATCGAGCGAAATAATTACATCATGCGAAATAATCACATTCTGCGAAATTCTGACACATTTTGCGAAATCCTGAATAATCCTGCGAAATTCTGAATACTTGTGCTAATATAATGCTTATGTGATGATTATGTTATGAAATGTGTATGCGATGTGTATGCCATGAAATGATTATGCGATGCTTTCATGATGCAAGTGTGATGCTTATATGATGAGAATGCTTATCTATTGCAATGTATAACTATTTTTTGTGTTACTTAGCTCATTTTGCCGCGAATTTCTTGAATTTTTGAATACAATTTCTACCTTTCTTGTTTCTCCCTGCACATAAAAGACAATTCTCTGTTATTTGTATTCAAATGGAAGATTAAGCATAATCTCGCAGATGTTTTTCGCTGAATTTTGTCATTGCGACAAGATCGCAGGACGTCCTTACATTTTCATGTAATGACCCATTGATCTTGCCTTATCATTTCTCTTGGGTGGTCTTATTTTGCGTTCCTAGTTAAAGGTCTTATTTTGCCACCTCTCATTATTGCGACAAAATCGCAGGACGTCTTTACACTTTCATGTAATGACCCATTGATCTTGTCTTATCATTTCTTTAGTATTATTGCCTCTGCAGGATATTTTTCTTGCGACAAAATGACAAGCCTAAATATTCTTGCGAACATAAAGCCCCGTGACATTGCCGTCTTTGCGACGAAATCGCAGGACGTCTTTACACTTGCATGCAATGACCCATTGATCTCGTCTTATCTACTCTTTTGTATTTTTGCCTCTTCAGGATTGTTGCACAAATATGACAAGCCCAAATATCCTTGCGAATATATAGCCTCATGACATTTGCGTCTTTTTTGACAATATCAGCTCCCTAATGGAGGGTGCCGCCCTTATCTTCCCCCTGGTTGCCCCTTCAAGGAGGCGTACTTCTGCCATACAAGGTTAGCTCCTCCCATCCGGTCTTAACAACAACCAGTTGTTTTCGCAGCCTCTTATCCCTTTTGCCTATAGGGCTTATGGTTACGAGACTGCACCCTAAGTGGAGTTTTCTTCGGGCCGAGTGCAGCATAAGCCGAGACTTGCCAAGAATGGCCGAGACACTTCAAATGTCCCAGGCACCCTTGGCTCAACCGTGTACCTCGGCGCCTTGGTCAAATGCTGACTCCTTAGAAGAGACCCTCGGTCGTCCAACCTAAGTCATAAGCTTAGATTGAAAATCCAAGGTACCTCTCCTGGATGAATTTTATTACCCCCAATCTCCATGACTCAGGTTCCAGGGGCGGTGTAACCTTTTCCCTGAGCCACGCTACAGATACCCCCTTATATGACGTACTTTAGGTACTTTGCCTCTTACGAAATTTTATTCGCGAACTAGGGTGTACGCCATAAAGGTTCGTCCCATTCTGATTATTTTGTGAATTCTTCTTTATATGTAATAGGTACCCCCTACTATGACGCACTTTAGGTATATTTGCCTCTTGCGAAATTTTGATTTCGCCATAGTAGGTTCGCCTCTATCTGATTATTTTGTTGATTCTTCTGCATATAAGCTCTTTTGTAATGTCGCTGATCTTTGATAATCTCTTGTCATTTTCTGTGCGAAATTTTCGCATGTCTTCATTCTTTCATTCATTTTTCCATTCTTTTATCTTCATGTTAAATATCATATCATTTGAAGCAAAGCAAATATTCAAGAGAAATATATAAATTGATCTGCGAATTTTTTTTTTCTTCGAATCTTTGTAATTTTGAAATCTTTTGTAACTTTGAAATCTTTGTAATTTTGAATTTTTTTTTTATTTTTTTGAAATCTTAGTAATAGTGCGAATGTATCGCTTTCTTTTAAATCAAATCAAGAATCTTTTTATTCGTTGTAGAAGAGATATTTTAGAGAAATATATAAATTGAATTTTCTCGATTTTCTGTAATTTTGAAATCTCGAAATCTTTGTAATTTTGAAGTCTTTGTACTCTTGAAATCTTAGTAATCTTTATAATCTTGCGATTGAATCGCTTTTTGTAAATCAAATCAAAAATCTTTTTATTCGTTCTTAGTATAAATTAAAGTGTTCAAGGAAGTGGTACTTAGCTTTCATGTGATTGTCTGTTGCTGTCGTCTCTTGCGAAGTATATGACTTGCTTGCGAAATTGGCATCCTTGAAATGTATGAATGTCGCACAAAGAAATGTAATTATCGCGCAACAAAAAAAATTTGTAAGAAATGAGATTTGAACCCTTGACCTGCCTCTTGCATATTCTCGCACCATACCAACTGTTCTAACCCTCTCTTGCGAAATTAATTTGCGAAATAATCAAAGTCCGTATGAAATTTCGCGTAACAAAAATAAATGTGCGAGAAGCAAGAATTGATCCTGCGACCTGCTACTTGCATTCACGCCTCCTGACCAACTGTGTAAGCTTCTTCTTATGCGAAATTATCGCACACTTGTTAAAACTTGTCTTCCTCTGATAGTCTAAAAAGATGCGAAAATTTCGCAAATGATCGGAATTGAACCTGCGTCCTCAAGCTCATTGTCTCCACCTCTGACCAACTTTGCTGGCTTCTGTTTGCGAAATATCTGTGCAAAATAATGACTTATTTTCTTCTGTGCGAAATACTCTTGCGAAATATCCATGCAAAAAATACACGTTCGTTGGGATTTGAACATGCGACCATGAACTCATTAACTTCGCAGATGACCAACTGTGCTACCTCTTGTTTGCGAAATAATGAAACCATATTGCGAAATTATTCATTTTTTTGCCCTCTGTAAAAAGAAGAAAATTATGCTCACAGGCGAATTCGAACTTGCGACCACAAACTCACATACTGTTTTCTGGACCAACTGTTCAAGAACCTCTCTGCGAAATTAACGCATAAATTTTTTCCTTATTCTCTTATTCGCCAATGAAAATGAGAAGAAAATGAAAAATATGTGTCTCTGCGAATTCGACCCTGTGACCTATTTGTTGTTCGCTCAACCTTGAACCATCTGTGCGACCTGTTTGTGATAGAAATTGCAGCGTTTGCCTCTTATCTTCTCTTCGCTTTCCTTTATTTCCTTCAACAATTTGCCTTTTGATTTTTCTCCTGAACATGGAAATCTTCCATTGAAACTTTAATTTTCTTCCCTGAATTTCACCACATCAACTAATTTTTTCTTTTCTTCTTTTCATGTCTTTGAATTGTTGATGATGTTTACTCCCTGAAAGTGTGATTTCTTCCATGAAATTTCCATTTTTGAACCTAAACTTTGTAGATCTAGAAAAATATGAACAATAATTAATCTTCATAGAAACTTCTTGAACCAACAAATTACAGGAAGGATAAATCCTTTACTCCTCCCTGTTTCTAGCGCCAAAAATGTAGTTGTAGGAAATCCCACAACACACCCCTTATCATATCTTGATACTAATTTCTAGATCTAAACATATTAATCATATAAATCTCAAAATATAAGTGCTAGAAATTTAAATAGACACACAAGATTTTTTACATGGTTCGATCAATGTGATCTACATCCATGGTTCTTCACTATGATTTTTGGAATTACATAAATATTACATTTAGAATCTCCATTAATGAGTATTTGGAGCTTTTTAGATCTAGTTTTGGGGAAGAAGATGATAAAGAAAATAAACTCTCTCTCTACAAATGTGTCTTTTTTCTCCCTCTCTCTGTTACCAAAAAAATTGTCTCTCCCTTCTCTTTCCTGCTCTCCTCTTTATATAGGTATTTACATAGTGGGTGACAGCTAATCTAATCTTTATTTTCGGATCTGGTTTGCAAGACTATCGCAAGCATACAAGTGTTTATTTCGCAACTTCTTAAATATCGCAAGATCTTCACATCTTTCTTGTTTTTCTACCAACGCCATCATTCACGTCGTTTCTGTAATCAACTTGCGACGCCTTCGTAATGTGTTGTAAATGGTTCTGTTGTTGCGAGATTCTGGTCCTACAGGCATCTCAAAAATGATCCTAGAAATGTCAAATTTAAACTTGGGCATGTCAAATTGAATCTTGGGCATGGGCATGAAAGCACAAGCCTATGGTCTTGGGCATCTCAAAATTAACTTTTTTCTTTTTGTGACTTTTTTCTCTCTCTCCTAAAACTTGCTCTGGCGATTTTAGGTTTTCACTTTTTTCAAATTTTTTTCTTGCGCGCATTTAACTTGGATCACCACTTTGGGTGATTTGAGATGGGGGATGCCACTGATCCTCCTCAAACAAGAGTTCTTACATATGCTGAAAAAGTTTTGGGTAAAAAACAGCTTCCAACAACAACTTTGGACTTGAAAACGTTGCCAAACCCTACTTTGAGAGATGGTAAACCTGCTATTGTATTACCTTAATCGTTTTATGAGGAAGGCTGTGATATTTGGAGATTCAGTCTCATTGGTCGATTGGATTTCAAGGGAGTTGACTTTCAAGATGTCAAAAATAGCTTTGAACAACAATGGAAGTTAGGTCAGGGCCGTGTCCAATTCATTCCTATGAATATGGGTTTTTTCATTATCAAGTTGCAATCCAAAGAAGATAGAGACAAGATTTTAAACGTTGAAGCTTGGTTATTTAATCAGCAAAAGCTAAACCTAATGGAGTGGTTTCCTGGTTTTGATGCAGACAAGCACAAAACATCACACGCCACTGTTTGGGTTAAGTTTCCAGGCTTGCTTGTTGAATATTGGATCGAGAAAACGCTGTTGTCTTTTGGAAAATCGTTGGGAAATCCCATTGTTGTATACAAGCGTACCTTGGCTCATGAGTATGGCTATTATGCTTCAGTTCTTATAGACATCAATTTTGCTGAACTTGACACAGGTGGAATTCATGTTATAGTTGGAGGTGTTGAATTTTGGCAACCTATAGAAATCCAGAAGAAACCTAAATTTTGCACTAAGTGTAAGATTTTAGGGCATCAGGATTCGGAATGTAGGAAAAAGAATAAGAATACTTCAGCTAATACGCAACAACAGGATACAGCTTTAGGGCTTCAAGTCGCTGGTGCTTCTACTTCACAAGAGCATAGAGGAGGTAACAATCAAGGCAAGAAGAAGGAAAGGGAAATTCGCTCCTGTGATTCCAGTTATACCTGAAGTTATTCAAACTAATGCCGTGAATGATATGCATGGTGTTTCCCTTGTTGTTTCTGATGCTGTTAATACGCTTCCTAATGAAAGTGGGATCGTTGTTGTGCATGGCTTGCATGCACACGATAATTTTGTTGTAGATATATTAGAGGAAGGTGAGGTTGAATCGGGGAGTGTTCAAGGTGCTGTAGCTAAACAGTGGCAGGATGAAATAGCTAAATCTGAAGCTGTTTTTTGCTCTGCCTATGTCGAATTGGCAAGAACTAGACAAAGAGCAGAAGCGAATGGAGTTTCAGTTTCTAGTGCAACGGAGGGTTTGCCTGGTACTGAGTTAATTATGAATTCTGAAACGAGGGAGAGTAGGAATTCATTAGTTAATAAGATTGGTGCTATTTCATCCGACACTCCTTTAACTGATTCTCTCTATGTTCGTGAAAGTGTGGTTTCGCCTAATCGTTGTGATGTTTTGAATAATGAATTGGTTTTAGCTGAAAATAACGTTGTTGCCAATAACGTTTCATCTCAAGCAGATTCACAGAATGGGTTAACTCCTTTCTTTGACAACGTTACTGGTAGGTGGACGGCTAAAAAGCCTGTTATCGTTGCACGTAACTCTTCAGCTATTGCGGGTTCAAGGAGCTCAGGGAATGAGCCTAAATCTAATAATGGTTCAAAGTCTATAAATGGTGATGGGGTACCAAAGTTTGATGCTTATAGTGGAGCACAGAGAGTTAAGTTAAACAATACCAATAAAGCTTCTAGGGGAGCACCGTAGGCTTGTGCTTTCATGCCCATGCCCAAGATTAAATTTGACATGCCTAGGATCAATTTTGAGATGCCCAAGACCGTAGGCTTGTGTTTTGCATGCCCATGCCCAAGATTCAATTTACATGCCCAAGTTTAAATTTGACATGTCTATGACCAATTTTGAGATGCCCAAGACCGTAGGCTTGTGCTTTCATTCCCATTCCCAAGATTCAATTTGACATGTCCAAGTTTAAATTTGACATGTCTAGGATCAATTTTGAGATGACCAAGACCGTAGGCTTGTGCTTTCATGCCCATACCCAAGATTCAATTTGACATGCCTAGGATCAATTTTGAGATGCCCAAGACCGTTGGCTTGTGCTTTCAGGCCCATGCCCAAGATTCAATTTGACATGCCTAGGATGAATTTTGAGATGCCCAAGACCGTAGGCTTGTGCTTTCATGCCCATACCCAAGTTTAAATTTGACATGTCTAGGATCAATTTTGAGATGCCCAAGACCGTAGGCTTGTTCTTTCATGCCCATTCCCAAGTTTCAATTTGACATGCCCAAGTTTAAATTTGACATGTCTATGACCAATTTTGAGATGCCCAAGACCGTAGGCTTGTGCTTTCATGCCCATGCCAAAGATTCAATTGGACATGCCTAGGATCAATTTTGAGATGCCCAAGACCGTAGGCTTGTGCTTTCATGCCCATGCCCAAGATTCAATTTGACATGCCCAAGTTTAAATTCGACATGTCTATTACCAATTTTGAGATTCCCAAGACCGTAGGCTTGAGCTTTCATGCACATGCCAAAGATTCAATTTGACATGCCTAGGATCAATTTTGAGATGCCCAAGACCGTAGGCTTGTGTTTTCAGGCCCATGCCCAAGATTCAATTTGACATGCCCAATTTTAAATTTGACATGTCTAGGATCAATTTTGAGATTCCCAAGACCGTAGGGTTGTGCTCTCATGCCCATGCCCAAGATTCAATTTGACATACCGATGTTTAAATTTGACATGTCTAGGATCAATTTTGAGATGCCCAAGACCGTAGGATTGTGCTTTCATGCCCATACCCAAGATTAAATTTGACATGCCCATGTTTAAATTTGGCATGCCTAGGATCAATTTTGAGATGCCCAAGAGCATAGGCTTGTGCTTTCATGCCCATGCCAAAGATTCAATTTGACATGAGTAGGATCAATTTTGAGATGCCCAAGACCGTAGGCTTGTGCTTTCATGCCCATGGCCAAGATTCAATTTGACATGCCCAATTTTAAATTTGACATGTCGAGGATCAATTTTGAGATTCCCAAGACCGTAGGGTTGTGCTTTCATGCCCATGCCCAAGATTCAATTTGACATACCGATGTTTAAATTTGACATGTCTAGGATCAATTTTGAGATGCCCAAGACCGTAGGATTGTGCTTTCATGCCCATACCCAAGATTAAATTTGACATGCCCATGTTTAAATTTGGCATGCCTAGGATCAATTTTGAGATGCCCAAGAGCATAGGCTTGTGTTTTTTTTTTTGGTAAATCCAAAATGTATTAATAAATAACTAGAATACAAAACAAAATGAAGAGCAAGAAAAGAGGTCAGGAAAACCCCAAAAACTTGCTAATCATTTGAAACGAAAATAAGATACATTTGGTAATTCAATAGAATACAAAAAATCAGGTCTTCCAAGATAATGTCTTCCCTCCTCGTTGAGAAGAATGCACCCTCTTTTTGCCATCTTATCCGCAGCAAAATTAGCCTCTCTATTAGTGTGATCAAAACGAATAGCTTCATAATGCGAAGAAACTTCCCTCCAGCGTTGCAAAACAAACCAAGGAAGCTTAGAACTAGAAAAAGCCGTGATAGCACCCAAAGAATCTGAGCGAATACAAACTTTTGTGTAACCCCATTGAAGCGCCCATTCCAAACCAATTAAAATTCCAGAAATATTCGCAATATAGTTTGTCTTTATGCCCAAACCAATACTCATAGCCCCAATCACATTAGCATCATGGTCACGCGCTACAACACCAGCCCCAGCCACACCCGGATTACCTCGAGCCGCACCATCACAACACAGCATAAGCTCATCCACATCCGGAGGTACCCAACTACACTCAACAGGCTCAAGAAGCTTCACCTTCCTATGCCTCACCTTGAAGAAATCCAAAATCTTCAAATCTTCAACCGAATTGAACATGTAGCCTTTGAGACGAACTGAATACTCGTGAATTTGATTGAACACGGTAGTCTTAAAGAAGCCCCAGCTAACCTTTTTGTTATCATAAACAAAACGTCAACGAGTTTGCCACAACTCCGAACGCACCACCAACACAGCAAGGAGCCAAAGCTCTTTAATCATGCAACTTCTTTCACGAACCGCTTTATAGGCTGTAGACAAGTTTAGGTGAGATTGCACACCAAAAATATCCGAAATCCAGCTCCAAGCCATCTCAGCAAACCTGCAATGCCAAAGCAAGTGGTCCAACGATTCCTCCGCATTATTACACAAGCAACACTTATTTATCACCTGAATTTTGAACCTATCTCTGACTTGATCAAGAGTAGCACAAGCTCTTCTTAAAATCTTCCAATTTCTAGCTGCCAAAGCCGGATGCACAGATTGCCTCCACAGCAAGTTCGCTCCCTCTAGCTTTGAATATCTCTTACGTATAAGAGATTTTGCAGCTTTCACCGTGAACTGACCTGATGCACTAGGTCTCCAAACTTGACGATCCTCCCCATTCAAAATGAAAGGTAGATCCGCCTCTTCAATTCCAGCGGCCATCAAAGTGTCACGATACTCTTCATTTAAATTCCAAGCACCATTGACTATTATATCACTCACCAAAACAGCACGATTAAGAGAATAATCTTCAAGAATATCAGCAATAGCCATATCACCAACCCAAACATCATAATAAAGAGAAGTATCCCGTCCATCCCCAATTAATATTTTAGTGTTATCTTCAACCAAAGAGTACACCCATTTGATTCCAGGGAGGATGGAGGATTTGATATAATGCACCAACTGACCATTTCTCTTAAAAAATCTAGCACGCAAGAAGCGAGCCCAAACCTTTTTAGAGTTACGAATTTTCCACCATAGACTCATAAGAAGAGCCTTATTCATAACTCCCATTTGAGTTAAACCCAAACCACCTTCATTATGATGAGCACAAACTTTGTCAAAAGCTACAACAAAAGATCTACTCACCTTAGAATCACCGGACCAAAGAAAATTCCGAATAGCAACTTCACATTCATGGACAAACTTGGGTGGCCACTTGTAGACAGCCATAGGCTTGTGCTTTCATGCCCATGCATAGGCTTGTGCTTTCATACCCATGCTCAAGATTCAATTTGACATGCCCAAGTTTAAATTTGACATGTCTAGGATCAATTTTGAGATGCCCAAGACCGTAGGATTGTGCTTTCATGCCCATGCCCAAGATTCAATTTGACATGCCCAAGTTTAAATTTGACATGTCTAGGATCAATTTTGAGATGCCCAAGACCGTAGGATTGTGCTTTCATGCCCATGCCCAAGATTCAATTTGACATTCCCAAGTTTAAATTTGACATGTATAGGATCAATTTTGAGATGCCCAAGACCGTAGGCTTGTGCTTTCATGCCCATGCCAAAGATTCAATTTTACATACCCAAGTTTAAATTTGACATGTCTAGGATCAATTTTGAGATGCCCAAGACCGTAGGATTGTGCTTTCATGCCCATACCCAAGATTAAATTTGACATGCCCATGTTTAAATTTGACATGGCTAGGATCAATTTTGAGATGCCCAAGACCATAGGCTTGTGCTTTCATGCCCATGGCAAAGATTCAATTTGACTTGCCTAGGATCAATTTTGAGATGCCCAAGACCGTAGGCTTGTGCTTTCATGCCCATGGCCAAGATTCAATTTCACATGCCCAATTTTAAATTTGACATGTCTAGGATCAATTTTGAGATTCCCAAGACCGTAGGGTTGTGCTTTCATGCCCATGCCCAAGATTCAATTTGACATACCGATGTTTAAATTTGACATGTCTAGGATCAATTTTGAGATGCCCAAGACCGTAGATATGTGCTTTCATGCCCATACCCAAGATTAAATTTGACATGCCCATGTTTAAATTTGGCATGCTTAGGATCAATTTTGAGATGCCCAAGAGCATAGGCTTGTGCTTTCATGCCCATGCTCAAGATTAAATTTGACATGCCCAAGTTTAAATTTGACATGTCTAGGATCAATTTTGAGATGCCCAAGACCGTAGGATTGTGCTTTCATGCCCATGCCAAGATTCAATTTGACATGTATAGGATCAATTTTGAGATTCCCAAGATCGTAGGCTTGTGCTTTCATTCCCATGCCAAAGATTCAATTTTACATACCCAAGTTTAAATTTGACATGTCTAGGATCAATTTTGAGATGCCCATGACCATAGGCTTGTGCTTTCATTCCCATGCCCAAGATTCAATTTGACATGCCCAAGTTTATGTTTGACATGTCTATGACCAAGTTTGAGATGCCCAAGACCGTAGGCTTGTGCTTTCATGCCCATGCCAAAGATTCAATTTGACATGCCTAGCATCAATTTTGAGAAGCCCAAGCCAGTAGGCTTGTGCTTTCATGCTCATGCCCAAGATTCAATTTGACATGCCCAAGTTTAAATTTGACATGTCTATGATCAATTTTGAGATGCCCAAGACCGTAGGCTTGTGCTTTCATGCCCATGGCAAAGATTCAATTTGACATGCCTAGGATCAATTTTGAGATGCCCAAGACCGTAGGCTTGTGCTTTCATGCCCATGCCAAAGAATCAATTTGACATGCCCAATTTTAAATTTGACATGTCTAGGATCAATTTTGAGATGCCCAAGACCGTAGGGTTGTGCTTTCATGCCCATGCCCAAGATTCAATTTGACATGCCGATGTTTAAATTTGACATGTCTAGGATCAATTTTGAGATGCCCAAGCCCGTAGGATTGTGCTTTCATGCCCAAACCCAAGATTAAATTTGACATGCCCATGTTTAAATTTGGCATGCCTAGGATCAATTTTGAGATGCTCAAGAGCATAGGCTTGTGCTTTCATGCCCATGCTCAAGATTCAATTTGACATGCCCAAGTTTAAATTTGACATGTCTAGGATCAATTTTGAGATGCCCAAGACCGTAGGATTGTGCTTTCATGCCCATGCCCAAGATTCAATTTGACATTCAATTTGACATGCCCAAGTTTAAATTTGACATGTCTAGGATCAATTTTGATATGCCCAAGACCGTAGGATTGTGCTTTCATGCCCATGCCCAAGATTCAATTTTACATACCCAAGTTTAAATTTGACATGTCTAGGATCAATTTTGAGATGCCCAAGACCGTAGGATTGTGCTTTCATGCCCATACCCAAGATTAAATTTGACATGCCCATGTTTAAATTTGACAGGCTAGGATCAATTTTTAGATGCCCAAGACCGTAGGCTTGTGCTTTCATGCCCATGCCAAAGATTCAATTTGACATGCCTAGGATCAATTTTGAGATGCCCAAGACCGTAGGCTTGTGCTTTCATGCCCATGCCCAAGATTCAATTTGACATGCCCAAGTTTAAATTTGACATGTCTATGACCAATTTTGAGATGCCCACGACCGTAGGCTTGTGCTTTCATTCCCATGCCAAAGATTCAATTTGACATGCCTAGGATCAATTTTGAGATGCCCAAGACCGTAGGCTTGTGCTTTCATGCCCATGCCCAAGATTCAATTTGACATGTCTAGGATCAATTTTGAGATGCCCAAGACCATAGGGTTGTGCTTTCATGCCCATGCCCAAGATTCAATTTGACATACCGATGTCTAAATTTGACATGTCTAGGATCAATTTTGAGATGCCCAAGACCGTAGGATTGTACTTTCATGCCCATACCCAATATTAAATTTGACATTCCCATGTTTAAATTTGGCATGCCTAGGATCAATTTTGAGATGCCCAAGAGCATAGGCTTGTGCTTTCATGCCCATGCCCAAGATTTAATTTGACATGCCCAAGTTTAAATTTGACATGTCTAGGATCAATTTTGATATGCCCAAGACCGTAGGATTGTGCTTTCATGCCCATGCCCAAGATTCAATTTGACATTCCCATGTTTAAGATTGACATGTCTAGGATCAATTTTGAGATGCCTAAGACCGTAGGCTTGTACTTTCATGCCCATGCCAAAGATTCAATTTTACATACCCAAGTTTAAATTTGACATGTCTAGGATCAATTTTGAGATGTCCAAGACCGTAGGCTTGTGCTTTCATGTCCATGCCCAAGATTCAATTTGACATGCCCAAGTTTAAATTTGACATGTCTAGGATCAATTTTGAGATGCCCAAGACCATAGGCTTGTGCTTTCATGCCCATGCCCAAGATTCAATTTGATATGCCCAAGTTTAAATTTGACATGTGTAGGATCAATTTTTAGATGACCAAAACCGTAGGCATGTGCTTTCATGCCCATGCCCAAGATTCAATTTGACAAGCCTAGGATCAATTTTGAGATGCACAAGACCGTAGGCTTTTGCTTTCATGCCCATGCCCAAGTTTAAATTTGACATGTCTAGGATCAATTTTGAGATGCCCAAGACCGTAGGCTTGTGCTTTCATGCCCATGCCCAAGATTAAATTTGACATGCCTAGGATCAATTTTGAGATGCCCAAGACCGTAGGCTTGTGCTTTCATGCCCATGCCCAAGATTCAATTTGACATGCCTAGGATCAATTTTGAGATGCCCAAGACCGTAGGCTTATGCTTTCAGGCCCATGAGCAAGATTCAATTTGACATGCCTAGGATCAATTTTGACATGACCAAGGCTGTAGGCCTGTTTATTTATGCCCATGCCCAAGTTTAAATTTGACATGTCTAGGATCAATTTAGAGATGCCCAAGACCGTAGGCTTGTGTTTTCATGCCCATGCCCACGATTTAATTTGACATGCCCAAGTTTAAATTTGACATGTCTATGATCAATTTTGAGATGACCAAGACCGTAGGCTTGTGCTTTCATGCCCATGCCAAAGATTTATATATAGCCATATTGTGAATAGAGTAACTAGCAATAACAGACTTGACAAGCACCAAAACAATCATGAAAGGATAACAAAAAACCTTTCCAACCAGCAAGTTGCGATTTGATCTTATCCACTACACCCGAAATGTGATGATATCGAACAATACCCGGCATAATTTGTACTCCCAAATAACGATCAGGAAAAGTGGCTACACTCATACCCAAATGGTTGGCAAGATAATTCATTCTATTTAAAGAACCACCACCATAATAAATCTTGCTTTTCTGCCTACAAACAGTTTGACCAGAAACTCTTTGATACTTACCCAACAAATCCACCAGATTGTTGAGGCTCTTAAGGTTACCTTTACAAAGAATCATAATGTCATCAACAAAAAAGAGATGAGCAGGAGAGATATCACCTCTAGGTACCATATGAGACATCTATATCTCATGAAAAAGCTTCGTAATATTTCTGCTAAGAACATCTTCAATCAAGACAAAAATCAAAGGAGAAAGAGGGTCTCCTTGACGCAAACCTCTATTAATTTTGAAGTAACCCTCCGGACTGCCATTCAAAAGAATAGAGATTCTAGCAGAATTCAAAATATTAAGTATCCAAGAGCACCAATGTTCAGAGAAACCATATCTCCCAAAAACTTCCAACACAAAAGACCAACTCACCGTGTCAAATGCCTGGGAAATATCAAGTTTAAGACCAATGTTGACATCCTTACGCTTGATGTGGAGTTCATTAACCATTTCAGAGGCCAAACTGATGTTTTCATGGATATTCCGACCCTTCATAAAGGCTACCTGCTCCTCAGAAATAAGCTTATCCAAAACACTACCAAGTCTAGTAGCAAGGATCTTAGTAAAAATTTTAAAGAAAAAATTACTAAGACCAATAGGTCGAAAATTACGAAGAGTATTTGCACCTCTTATCTTTGGAAGAAAAATCTTTATACGCCTTTGTAGCTCTCTCCTAATCCTCACGCGCCTTCAACAAATTGGCTAAATCTTTTTCTATTTTTTCTCCTAGCTCCAAAGCTAGACGCTCCTCAGCACTTAATTCATCACCTTGTTCAACTTGAGCCCCGAGTGTGCAACCACACCCGAGAAATCACTCATATCTAACTCTTTTTCCTCTTGGGTTTCTAGCAGTACATCACTTGTGTCGTTATTTTGGTGTACAACCTTCTCGAGATGGCGTAAGCGAAACATTGTTATCAACTGATGGGATAACCACACTACCACTCGCGCCATGCTTTTTATGACGTACCTCTTTCCACTCATTCACAACAACATCCTCCTTAACAGGATCATTAGGAACGGCTTGAACATCATTAACCTCTTTGTTTCTGTCACGAACCTGCTGCCAGTGAAGTTTTGGAGGACCCCTGGCATGTTGTTTAACTCGCTTCTTTTTCCTACAATCCGCATTCAAGTGACCAGTGATCTTACAATTTGAACAAAAGTTAGGACGCTTTGGAATATCTATAGCTTGCAAGAAGTTTCTACCATCAACAACAACATGAATTGCATCAGCATCATGTGTAGCAAAATCAATATCGATAAGGATAGATGCAAAGTGACCATATTCATGATTCAAAGTTCTTGAATCTACCACAATTGGATTCCCCAGAGATTTATCCAAAGATAACAATGTCTTCTCAACCCATAACTCCATTGGCAAGCCTGGAAATCTCACCCAAACGTTTGCACGTGAAGATGGTGGTTTGTTAGCATCAAAACCAAGGTACCACTCAATGAAACTAAGTTGTTGTTGTTTTACCATCCATCCTTCCTCAGTGAAAACCCTATCTTTATCTTCTTGTGAAAGAAGTTTGATAATGAAGAAACCCAAATTCAGTGGTACAAACTGAACCCGCCCTTCACCTAGCTTCCATTGTTGCTCTAGAGAGGTTTTAACCTCATTAAAATCAACTCCCTTGAAAATAATTCGACCAATAAGACTAAAACGCCAGATTTCACATCCCTCCATGAAAAAATCATGGGGTATTCAAACAACATGTTTCCCTTCTTTTGTTGTAGGGTTTGGCAAAGAACTCACATCAACAGTGGTAATATAAGTTTTGTCCCCAACAACATGTTCATCAGTTAGGGTTTTGTTTCCCTTAACTATATTCAAAAAATATGTAGTAATAAGAGACGTATTACTAGCACCCAGATCCTGAGTTTTCCCCATTCTGGATCATCCAAAGATGATAGTAGAGATGATACACAGTTGGCATTGGAACTGGCTAAAGCTGAAACAAAATATAATTTGGCCTTGGCTGAATTGGTAAAAACTGGAAAGCCCTAGCAGACATTTGCGTGAGGAAGAGAAAACAGATGTGGAACACGATAAATATTCTGATGATTCAGAATTTTCTAACGAGGAGTCAGATACAAATCAGGATATCTGTGAAGATATTCAGGCCAGAATGAGAGCACATGAAGCTCAACAGGTTTTGGCTGGACGTAAGGATCAGCAAGATTGTGCGCTGAAAATTTTGGGCACCAAGGCCCAACAGAGATCACCTAAGCCCAATTCTAGCTTCGCTAATTCTCAAGAGATGGAGTCTTATTCTCAAGAGACAGTTAAAATGAAGAACACGAATAAGAAGACTCCTAAGAAGAAAAATCGGAAATAGACAATTTTGTCTTTTTCTTTTTTGTTTTTTTATTATTTTGTGTGTGTGTGTGTGTGGGGGGGGGCTTGTGCCCCCCTATTTTGTAATTCTTGTAATTACGTTTTTTTGCTGCAATAAACTATTTGGACTTAGCAAAAAAAAGAACAAGATGAATCAAGTGACTCAGAAAATAGTACGGGTTCGAAAGATTGGGGGTGAAGTTGATGCAGATATTCTAGCAAGGAAACAAGCTAGAATAGTAGCCAAGCAAGCTGCCAAAATCATGGCTATGAATTCAAAGTCTAATGAGGAAATTCCAAGCCGTAAGCATAACAAGGATATTCAAGCAGGGCTGGAGGAAATTGTTTTTGATATGGATAATATTTTGTCTAAGGAGGAACTAGAAGAGGCAAGTACTATTCAGATTGATGAAGTGCGTGCTAATTTCATTAGAGATCCAGCTTTTAGAAAAGACTATTTCAAGGAAAAAAAAGAGCAAATGGATAGAATGTCAACTAAGAAGAAAGCTCAATCTCCTATTAAGCTTTTTCCGGGTGGTAATTATGCTTCAGATGAAAATGCAGAGGATTATGAATATGATGAAACTTATGATGATTATGAAGATGAATACAAGGAGCCTTATATAGGACTCTGATTTTACTCAAATAATTGCTGGTCTCATACGCAAAAAGAAGAATTTTAGAGTTGGAAATAACGGGTGAAAACGATTTAAATTTTCCTAGTTTTCTTCGTTATGCTATTTTTTTTTTTAGTGTTTAGGAGCTTGTTTTATAAGTTTTTAGAGATTTATGCCCATTTGGTTTATGGGGGTGGGGAGGCCTAGAGCCTCCCATTTTGTAATTCTTGTAATTACGTTTTTGCTTTAATAAACCATTTTGACCTAGCAAAAAAAATGTCAAATTTAAACTTGGGCATGTCAAATTGAATCTTGGGCATGGTTTTTTTTTTTGTTAAGTTCAAAGGTTTATTATAACAAAAAAACGTAATTACAAGAATTACAAGATGGGAGGCTCAAGGCCTCCCCACCCCCATAAACCAAAGGGGCGGAAAAACCTCTAAAAGCTCATAAACACAAATAAATAACATAAAGAGAAAAACTAGGAACATTTAAATCGTTTGCCAACTCTGAAATTCCTCTTCTTGGAATGAAGACCAGCAATTATTTGTGTCAAATCAAGGTCTCCATAAGGTTCCTTGTATTCATCTTCATAAATATCATCATATTCATATTCATCCTCATCTGAAGCATAATTACCACCAGGAATAAGCTTAATAGGAGATTGAGCTTTTTTCTTAGGTGTCATTCTATCCATTAGCTCCTTTTTTTCCTTGAAATAGTCTTGTCTAAAGGCTGGATTCCTAATAAAATTTGCACGCACTTCATCATTCTCTATGTTACTTGCCTCCTCTAATTCCTCCATAGATAAAATATTATTCATATCAAAACCGGTTGGAGTTCCCTTGTTATGATCATTGTCGCAGCTTGGAGATTCCTCATTGGAAGAATCCTTGTTGAATTCCAAGCTAGCGTCAAATTGCAAAGACCGCAAGGCCAACGGTTTTGCAGCTTTCTTGGCCACTTTTCTAGCTTGTTTCCTTGCTTGAATATCTTCATCAACTTCACCCCAATCTTTCGAGCCCAAACTAGCATCTGAGTCACTAGAATCATCTTGTTCCTCCTCTTCCACCATAACCTCACTAAGATCATTTGCAAGGCCTAACTCAGAAGCTAGGACATCATACTTTTTATTTACCACAATCTCTGTTCTAAAGAACTCATCCACAAAAGGTGTTTCAAAAGGAGCAAATTTAAAAGGAGTACTTTTTTTTGGGGAGTTCTTGCTCTTTACTGTCTTCCAATCTTCTTTAGGATTATTAACGGACCCTGTCTTTGAAGTTTCCAAAACTGAATTTGGTTTAAACACAGACTTTGTATTTGTACTCAAACCCTGAGTAGTCACGGCCTAAATATTACTATTTTGCACGGACCCTGGCTTTGTATTTTGATTTGATACGGACATAAACTCAGAGTTTTCCTTGGTCACGGAAGTTGGCTGAATCTGCAATTCCACGGACTGGTCATTATTGGACTTGGACTGAGCTTGCTTGCTAGTTTGATTAGACACGGACATACTCTCAGAAAACTTGGTCACGGACTGAGCTTGCTGAGCACAATTTTGCTTGGACACGGATGTAACCTCAGTACTCTTGGTCCCGGACTTAATGACTTCCAAATTGTGCTTGGACACGGATTCTTTCTGAGTTACCATATTTTGCACGGACTGAGATGACATATTTACCGTATTTTTCACGGACATAGTTTGCACGGACTGAGTAGTTTGCTCGCGGTTGACGGTCTTGGGCAGAGAAAAAAAAAAAGAGGAGAGAGAAAGTCTGGCGATTTTCATAGGTTTCTGTGCGTTTTTCAATTTTTTTCTTCAATTATTGATTAATCTTTGGGTTAATGATGGCTGAAGGACCTGTTTTACTTCTTAAGAATGGTACTAATTCTCAATCATTTGCGGAAAAGGTGAAAGTTCGTCAAACAATACAGCCTACAGCTGTTGATGTGAATTGTTTACCAAACCCTACGTTAATTAATGGTGAACCATCTTTGGTTATCCCTGCTGATTTTTACCAAGAAGGTTGCAAACCTTTTGAATATAGTTTCATAGCAAGATTAAACTTCACAGGCTTGAAGTTTTTGGAAGTGAAGAATAACCTAGTTTCACAATGGCAGTTAAACCCTAATTCGGTTAGGTTTATGTCAATGAGTAGAGGTTTCTTTGTGATTATGTTACGTGATGAACAAACAAAGTCCAGAATACGTAACACAAGATGGTATGTTAATCAACAAGAACTGCGTCTGATGGATTGGTACCCTGGTTTCGATCCAGAAAGGCAGAATACTTCTCATGCAGCTGTATGGGTGCATTTACCGGGTCTTCATGCAGAGTTATGGACGGAGAGATCTTTGCTTTCTATTGGAAAAGCAGTGGGAAATCCGATTGTAGTTGATCAACGAACTCTAAACCTAGATTTTGGTAGTTTTGCTTCGGTATTAGTTGATGTGGATTTCGCAAAACACATTCCTAGCAGGATTCTTCTTACAGCTGGTGGTCGTACCTTCTGGCAATCTGTAGAGATTCCGAAACATCCTAAATTTTGTTTGCACTGCGGCATCATTGGTCATTCTGATAACGAGTGTAGACGGAAACCCAAACCGAATGAACCTGTCAAGGGAGATGAGGATAAAGCTGAGGCAAATCAAGATTGGCAAGAAGCTAAGGGTAGGAAACGATCTCGTAATCGCAAGAAGAATAAAAATCAGGAAGGAACTAGTGGGGTTGACAAGTCAGGTGCGAACACTACTGAGAATGTCCCTTCAGCTGAGGAAGTTATTGAGGTTGAGGAGAATGCTGTAGGTAAGGATACCAATCAGCTTGAGGGAGAATTAGCTGCTTTTGAAGCTCACCTTCGTGCAGCGACTGAGGCTGTTGAGACAGCCAAACAGGCGTTAGCTACGAAACGAGCATTAGCTGATAGGTTGTTAGTAGATGAAACTACAACTGAAGCTAAGTCAGGAACGAGTGGTGAATTGGCAAGAACTAACCGCTCTAGTAATGATAAGAACCATGCTACTACTCCTTCTACTCCCGTCGAAACGCTCCAGAATCAAGATACGGTGGTTGATAATATTGTAGAAACACCAATCTACAATGCTTTAACTGAGACAACGGTGGTGATTTCTCCCAACAAGTTCGATGTTTTGAATGCTGAGTTGGGTTTAGACAACTTAGTGCAACACTCTGAACATGGGGAGGATTGTTCGGATGAAGAGATCTCACCAGAGATAGTTGCTTCAGGTGTCAAAGATTCTAAGTGGTCTGACATACCAGTCGAGCTGGTGGTTCCAAAGCATCCTAGATTGCCTGGTCGCGTGTGTATGCCACAAAATCAAAGTGATTCAGAATAAAGCAGTACTGCAGTGTCCAAGTCAGACTCGGACTCTGAGGTAAATGAGTTGGGAATTCGCGTTTCTCAAGGCTTCTCTCCTGTTATTCAACGGAGGGTTCTAAATAAGGATCCTAAGTTAACTAATAAGTCTAAAAAATCAGTTTCCTAATGCGGGTTCTCTATTGGAATGTTAATGGGGTGGCGAAGGTGGAGGCTGGTTTGAAGTTACGAGAGTTAGTTAGAACTTTTATGCCAGTTATTATTTGTATAGCTGAGCCAAAAATTCATTACTCTGATGGTGTTATGATACGTCTTAATTTACCGGGTTTTACTAAGAAGGCTATCCATAATTCTTCCTCAAGTTCTTTGGGAAATCTTTGGATACTTTGGAGTGAAGATATTGATGAGCCTTCTGTGTTAAGTATGTCTAGGCAGGCTGTGACGGTGAGTACTGAAGGAGTGTTTATTTCTTTTGTTCACGCCAGTTATATTCAATCTTTTCGAAGAAGATTATGGAGTCAACTGACAGCAGCAGACTCTACTACTCCTTGGTTGGTTATTGGTGATTTTAACTGTATTCTTCGCAATGATGAAAAGAAGGGGGGAAGGGAGGTTCTTACTTCTAGTATTAATGAATTCAGTGATTGGATGGAGGAAAATAGCCTTTTTGAGGCGGACTCTTTGGGTTCTAAATTCACTTGGACTAATGGTCAATCGGGTGTGCGAAGAATTATTAGCAAGTTGGATCGTGCTATTATTAATGAATCTTGGTTAACTAAATTTTCGAATTGGCGGTGTAAAGCTCTTCCTAGAGAAGTTTCTGATCATTCGACTCTAATTGGTTATCCTTTTATTTCTCCTAGGCCGAGACGTGCTCCTTTTAGAATTCGAGAAAATGTGGTTTACGCATCCTGGTTTTATGGAGTTGGTTGAGGCTTCTTGGAATGCCCAGGTTTACGGTAACCTGCATTTTATTTTTCCTTTCAAGTCAAGAGACTCGAAGGAGGCTTTGAAGTTGTGGAATCAACAGAGTTTTGGTAATGTGAATGCTAGGCTTAAGCAAGCCCAGTTGAAAGTGGAGGTGGCTAGTAGGTGCTCGAGATGAGGATCCTTTTGATATTTCTAAACAAAATATGTTGAAAGATGCTTTGGTGGATGTCCATGAAGTGCGTTTACAGCAGAATATTATGTTAAAACAAAAATCTCGCAACAAATGGATTTTGGAGGGTTCTAGTAATACTTCGTACTTCCATAATTCTATCAACATTCGTAGAAGCGCCAATACCATATCGGAGTTGGTAGCGATGATTGGTCTCTAATTCAAGATCCGGACCAATTAAGAGACCATGTGGTTTCTTATTATGAGAACAAATTTAATGGGGAAGATTCTCAGATTAATGATCACTTATTTGATTATGACCATAATTCTATTTCTCTTGAGGAAAGACAGATGATGGACTCGATTCCTTCTCTGGAAGAAATTAAGGCGGCGGTGTTTGATCTAGGTGCAGATAGTGCTCCAGGTCCGGATGGTTTCTCGGGGTGTTTTTATAGACATTGTTGGGATTTAATTCATCAAGATCTTTCAAATGCTATTATTTTTTTGGAACAACAAAACTATTCCAAATGGGACTAATTCTAGTCTCATTCTTTCACTGGCAAAGGTAAGAGGAGCGGATAGTTTAAGGAAGTTTAGGCCAATTGGGCTAAGTAATTTTTTCTTCAAAATCTTCACAAAAATCTTGGCTACTAGACTTGGTAAGGTCTTGGATAATTTGGTCTCGGAAGAACAAGTGGCTTTTATGAAGGGAAGAAATATTCATGAAAACATCAGTTTGGCTTCGGAGATGGTGAATGAGCTGCACATTAAAAGGAAGGATGGTAACTGGGTCTAAAACTTGATATTTCTCAAGCTTTCGATACAGGTGAGTTGGTCTTTTGTGTTGGAGGTGTTTAAAAGATATGGTTTTTCGGAGGATTGGTGTATTTGGATTCACAATATTCTGAAATCTGCTAGAATTTCTATTCTTCTTAATGGGAGTCCGGAGGGTTTCTTCAAGATTAATAGGGGTTTGCGTCAAGGGGATCCTCTTTCTCCTCTTATTTTTGTCTTGATTGAAGATGTTTTGAGTAGGAACATCACTAAACTTTTTCAAAATAAGAGCATGACTCATATGGTGAGGCGTAATGGTATTGCTCCAACTCATTTATTTTTTGCAGATGATATTATGATCTTTTGCAAGGGTAATATGAAGAGCCTGACAAATTTGGTGAAGCTTCGGATGACTATCAACAAAGCTCGGGTCAGCGTGTATGTAGGGAGAAGAGCAAAATTTATTTTGGAGGAGGGTCTTTAAGTAGACGTCATTCAATTGTGAATTACTTAGGCATGGAAATTACTTCTTTCCCGGATCGTTACTTGGGGGTTAAAGTGATGCCTGGAGTGGTGAAGTACAGTCATATTAGCAATGTTGTGGACAAGCTTAAGGACCAGCTTTCAGTCTATAAAGGTAAGATGCTTTCCTTTCAAGATCGTGTGGTTCTTGTCAAGACAGTTCTCTCGAGCTATGTGATTCATAACATGGCTGTGTATAAATGGCCTGTTAAATTTGTGAATCAATGTGAAAGAGTGATTCGAAATTTCCTTTGGACGGGGGATTCAAATTTGTCTAGAGCTTTTGTTGTCGGGCACGACAAAGTGTGCAGTCCGGTGCGTGAAGGGGGGCTTGGTCTTACGAGTTTAAGAACTATGAATAGAGCTCTGATTATGAAATTGTGGTGGAGTATAAAAGCTTCTGGGAAGAAATGGGCTAGATTTTTGGAAACAAAATTCACTTGTAGGGACGGTAGGCTGAAGCTAACTGGTGTTAAATCCACGATTCTTCCTGGGATTCGTTGGGTTCACAATGATGTTATGAGGAATACTAAATCGTTGATTGGTGATGGGAGAGCAACTTCGCTTTTTTATGATGTTTGGTATGGAGCTGTCGCTTTGGCAGAAGTTTTGAATCGCACTGACCTTGATAGGAATGCAAGAGTTAGTGACATTATTGTGCAGGATCATTGGCAGTTGGAGGGCGTGTATTCTCATGATCTCACTAATGCTGGTGTAGTGTTGGAGAATTTACCAAGGCGCCGCAACGGGGGTGACAAGAAGATTTGGACTCCAGATTTAAAGGGCTTGTTCTCGGTAAAATCTGCAAGGGGTCTTGTGCGTAATAAGTACCCAATTCTGGAGGAAGCGAGGCTGTTGTGGAGGAGCGTAGTGCACCCCTCTTTGGCCGCTCAAAACTGGAAGTTTGTAAGGGGTGCTTGTGCAACTCTCGACAAAGTCAAAAGTAGGTTTAAAATTGCTCTTCCATCTAGGTGCTGTGTTTGCCAAAATGATGAGGAGTCTTTGGAACATGTTCTATGGAGTTGCAGTCTTTGCAAAACGAGCCCCGGGCAAGTGGATGGCAGGTATTTTTAATCTGCAACCGTGTTACAATTTGATTCAGGCTAACAAAGTAGCCAAAGGTGTAGTAGAATGGTCAAAGACCCGTGGTTGGTGTCCATTTTGGTGTTGCGTTCGGAGCTTTGGCATCAGCGTAACAAGATGGTGTATGAAAAGAGGAAGCCGTGCTGGAGTTTTTTCAAGCAGCGTGTTCTTAATCTAATTATTGAATACTCAACTCGTTTGAAGGGGTTTATGTTCAACACTGTAGAGGATCTCCGGATTCTGAATTTCTTTAGAGTCAAATACCGTAGAGTGAAGGTGGTGCAGCCTGTGGAATGTTGTTGGTATCCTCCGGCACATAATCAACTCTTGATTTGCTGCGATGGGGCTTCTAGGGGAAACCCGGGGGTGGCAGGAGCAGGAGTTGTTGCTAGGAATTCGAATTGTGAAGTTATTGGGGCAATGTGTATTGGTCTTGGAGTTATTTCAAACTATTTGGCTGAGTTGTATGCGATTCTAATTGGTCTTGAATGGGCAGTTCAATGGGGTTTTCATAACATCTTGATAAGGTCAGATTCGGCTAGTGTGTTAGCAGCCTTGGAGAAAGACAATTTGCCATGGTTTGCCCAGCAAAGATGGGTGGAGGTTAGGAGTCATTACGCTTCTATAAGTTTCGAGCATACTTATCGTGAAGCTAATTTTGCAGCGGATAAAATGGCGAAGAGTGGGTGTTTATTGGACTCGGTGTAAGGATTAATTATGTTGGTCGTCCAATTTTTCTGCATTCAATTGAATTTCCTAATGTAACTTATTTTCGTTTTAAATAGTTTTGTGAGTTTTTGGGGTTGCTGTGACCTCTTTTCTCACTAACTATCTTGTAAATATTTTCTGGCTTAATACAATTTTTTGACTTATCAAAAAAAAAAATGAGTAGTTTGCTCGCAAGACAAAATCTCAGAATTCCCTTCCGTACTAGCTGCATTGTCAACATTACGTATAGCCTGATCCTTCTTGGCAGCAATATTATTTTTACATCTTATCAAATTAAGATGTGCTTCACGATACTCTTTAAAGGCTTTGTCAAGCTGTTCCTCTAGCTGTTTATCAACCACATTTTCATGAACTCGAATCAATACTCTCCTTCCCTGCACTGCACATTTTCATCTACAGTCTCATCACTTGTTGCAATTCCCAACTCTACAGTCTGATTAGCATGATATGCATGGGAGCCATGCAAATTACCATGCATATTAGTCTTTCCACGTACTTCCCTCCAAGAATACTTTTTATTTGTATTGCTAACCTCTTTACCATCCTTGGATTTTTGAATCTGATTTTTATGAGACTCAACATATTTAGAACCTCCCAAAAGCTTGCGAGCAGCAAGACAATTTTCGTACTTATGACCCATAAACTTACAATGTGTGCAAAACTTGATGTTCTCCAAATCCTGAACTTCTACATATTGCCAAAACTCATTGCCATTAGCTTTCAAACGAATTCTTTTAGGAATCGGTTTAGCAAAATCAATATCAATAAGCACAGCAGCATAGTTCCCAACATCATGATCCAAAGTTTTCTGATCAATAGCAATCGGCCTACCAAGAATTTTAGCAATGGATAACAGAATTCTTTTCGTCCATAATTCAATGTATAAGCCAGGGAAGCTTACCCAAACAGTAGCACAAGAAGTATTTTGTCTCTCCGGATCAAAGTTAGGGTAAAAATTGAAAACCCTAAGCTGTTGATCCTGCACTACCTATGTATCACCATGCCAAACATGTTTTTTGTCTTCAGCTGTAATTAGCTTGATGATGAAAAAACCCTTTGTCATTGGTACCAACTTACTCCTCCTATCACCAAGTTTCCATTGCTCTTCTAAAACTTTCTGAACTTCATTAAGTTTTAACCCTTTAAAATTCAGTCTCCCAATAAGACTGAATTAAAAAATCTCACGCCCTTCTTGTGTAAGTTCTAAAGGTAAATCCAAGGCTGGTTCCTTTTCATACAAAGACGCATTAGGTAGAGATAGTAAATATGAATAGTTTAGCAAATAGGGTTTTTTACTCTTAACCAAATCAGCAAAAGACACGGTTTTATTCTCATTAGGATTCTTAGAAGAATCAGAAGTTTCCCCCATCTTGAATCACCTAAAAGATGATCCAAGATGAAGGAAAGGACGTGAGAAATATGAAAACCCTAAAAAATCGCCAATTTTTTTTCCAAAAGTAAACCCAAGACCATAGGCTTTTTCGAATCTTGGGCATGGGCATGAAAGCACAAGCCTACGGCCTTGGGCATCACAAAATTGATCCTAGACATGTCAAATTTAAACTTGGGCATGTAAAATTGAATCTTAGGCATGGGAATGAAAGCACAAGCCTACAGTCTTGGGCATCTCAAAATTGATCCTAGACATGTCAAATTTAAACTTAGGCATGTCAAATTGAATCTTGGGAATGGGCATGAAAGCACAAGCCTACGGTCTTGGGCATCTCAAAAATGATCCTTGGCATGTCAAATTGAATCTTGGGCATGGGCATGAAAGCACAAGCCTACTTTTTTTTTGTTAAGTCCAAGGTTTATTAAAACAAAAAAAACGTAATTACAAGAATTACAGGTTTGAAGCACAAAGCTTCCTACCCCCATAAACCAAAGGGGTCAAAATAACTAAAAATAAGCTCCTAAGCCCAAATAAATAACATAAAAAAGGAAATCTAGAACATTAATATCGTTTATGCCCCTTATTTCCAACTCTAAAATTCCTCTTCTTGGGAAGAAGACCAGCAATTATTTGTGTCAAATCAGGGTCTCCATAGTGCACCTTGTATTCATCTTCATAAATATCATCATATTCATATTCCTCATCTTCTTCATCTGAAGCATAATTACCACCAGGGACAAGCTTAATAGGAGATTGAGCTTTTTTCTTGGTTGACATTCTATCCATTTGCTCCTTTTTTTCTTTGAAATATTCTTGTCTAAAAGCTGGATTTCGAATAAAATTAGCACGCACTTCATCAAGCTGAATGGTGCTTGCCTCATCTAGTTCCTCCTTAGTCAAAATATTTTTCATATCAAAAACAGTTTCCTCCAACCCCGCTTGAAAATCCTTGTTATGATCAGTAATACGGCTTGGAGTTTCCTCATTAGACTTAGAATTCGTAGCAATGATTTTTGCAGCTTGTTTGGCCACTTTCCTAGCTTGTTTCCTTGCTAGAATATCTGCATCAATTTCACCCCAATCTTTCGAGCCCATACTATCATCTGAGTCACTTGAAACCTCTAAATCATACTCATCTAAGTTTTCAAGTTGCACATCTTCATCTCTAAAACCCAATTTAGCACTTAGAGTTTCAAAAGAATTTTTGTGAACCACTATTTCTGAACTGGTCAATGCATCCACCATAGGAGTAAAAACATCCTCAAAAGGCTTAAAAGAAAAAGGAACAGCAGTACCTTTGGTCTTTTCTTTAGAAGATGTGTTCTTACTCTTTACTTCCGTCCAACCTGAAGTAGTGTCATTAGCTTCCTTAACTGGCGTTCCTTCCAAATTCTTCACGGTTTTGCTTTCCAAAATAGAGTTTGGCTTGGACACAGATTTATTTACCAAAACAGAGTTTGGTATGTTCACGGAATCCTTATTTAGTTGGGTAACGGACCTGATTTCCAAATCAGGAATACTCTTTGAGTTTAACTTGGCCACGGACTTAGGTTTTTTTTTAAACACGGACAAGCCTTCCAAGTTGGTCGCGGACTTTACCTTGCCTTCCAAATCCATACTAGACCTGGAACCAGCCTTATTCTCCTTACGTGCAGCAATAGCATCGGCTCCTTCCTTTACGTTTGCTTGAGATGAACGTGCAACAAGAGTTTCATGAGCTGCAATAGCTGATTTGCACTTAACCATCTTCAGCTGAGCTTCTCTAAATTCTAATTCATAGTTAGCAAGTTCTTTCTTCCAGTGTTCCACAACACCAACTTCAGCAATATCCTCACTTCCAAGCCTACGACCTTGGGCATCTCAAAATTGATCCTAGGCATATCAAATTGAATCTTGGGCATAGGCATGAAAGCACAAGCCTACAGTCATGGGAATCTCAAAATTGATCCTAGACATGTCAAATATAAACTTGTGTATGTCAAATTGAATTTTGGGCATGGGCATGAAAGCACAAGCTATACGGTCTTGGGCATCTCAAAATTGATCCAAGACATGTCAAATTTAAACTTGGGCATGTCAAATTGAATCGTGGGCATGGGAATGAAAACACAAGCCTACGGTCTTGGGCATCTTAAAATTGATCATATGCATGTCAAATTGAATCTTGGGCATGTCAAATTGAATCTTGGGCATGGGAATGAAAGCACAAGCCTACTGTCTTGGGCATCTTGAAATTGATCCTAGACATGTCAAATTTAAACTTGGGTATGTCAAATTAAATCTTGGGTATGGGCATGAAAGCACAAGCCTACGGTCTTGGGCATCTCCAAATTGATACTTGACATGTCAAATTTAAACTTGGGCATGTCAAGTTGAATCTTGGGCATGGGCATGAAAGTACAAGCCTATGGTCTTGGGCATCTCAAAATTGATCCTAGACATGTCAAATTTAAACTTGGGCATGTCATATTGAATCTTGGGCATGGGCATGAAAGCACAAGCCTACGGTCTTGGGCATCTCAAAATTGATGAGATGCACAAGACCGTGCTCAAGTTGATGAGATGTCAAATTTAGACTTGGGCATCTAAAAATTGCAACTAGACATGTAAAATTTAAACTTGGGCATGTCAAGTTGAATCTTGGGTATGGGCTTGAAAGCACAAGCCTACGGTCTTGGGTATCTCAAAATTGATCCTAGACATGTCAAATATAAACTTGGGTATGTCAAATTGAATTTTGGGCATGGGCATGAAAATACAAGCCTACGGTCTTGGGCATCTCAAAATTGATCTTAGACATGTCAAATTTAAACTCGGGAAAGTCAAATTGAATCTTTGGCATGGGCATGAAAGCACATGCCTACGGTCTTGGGCATCTCAAAATTGATTCTAGACATGTCAAATTTAAACTTGGGCATGTAAAATTGAATCTTGGGCATGGGAAAGGTAAATTTAAACTTATGCCATCTTTGCCTAGCAAACCAAGGTACATTAGAGTTCTCAAAAGCCAAAATTGTACCAATAGAATCTGATCGCACCAGAATTTTACGGACATCCCATTTCCTTGCCCATTCTAAACCAACTATAACACCATATAATTCTGCCAAAAAGTTATTTGTTGTCCCCAATACAATGCTCATGGCTCCAACAAAATTACAATCATGATCACGTACTACAACACCCGCACCAGCAATACCATGATTCAATTTGACATGCCTAGGATCAATTTTGAGATTCGTAAGACCATAAGCTTGTTCTTTCATGCCCATGCCCAAGATTCAATTTGACATGCCCAAGTTTAAATTTGACATGTCTAGGATCAATTTTTAGATGTCCAAGACCGTAGGCTTGTGCTTTCATACCCATGCCCAAGATTCAATTTGACATGCTCAAGTTTAAGTTTGAGCATTGTGCGAACAATTATTTGTGTCGGTGTGGTAAGCTTCACAGAACTTATTCTTATTTAATCCTCTTTGTAAAAAAGAAGAAAACTATGTTCGCAGGCGAATTCGAACTTGCGACCTCTTGCTTATTCGCTCCAACTCAAACCATCTGTGCGAGTTTCTGTTTGTGATAAAATTCACATCGTCTGCCTCTTATCTTCTCTTCTTCTTTCCTTAATTTCTTTCACATTTGCCTTCTTCTCCTGAATATGAAAATTTTCCATTGAAACTTTAGTTTTCTTCCCCGAATTTCACCACAACAACTAATTTTTTTTTCTCTTCTTCTTTTCATGTCTTTAAATTGTTGATGATGTTTACTCCCGGAAAGTGTAACTTCTTCCATGAAATTTTCGTTTTTGCTCCTGAAACTTTAAGATCTAAAAATAAATATGAACAATAGCTAATCTTCATGGAAACTTCTTGAATCAACAAGTTACAGGAGTGATAAATCCTTTACTCCTCCCTGTTTCTAGCGCCAAAAATGTAGTTGCAGGAAATCCCACAACACACCCCTTGTGATATTATGATAATATTTTCTAGACCTAAACTTATCTGATAATCCAAATAAAGATAAAAGTGCTAAAATTATAAATGGAGACACAAGATTTTTTACATGGTTCGATCAATGTGATCTACATCCATGGTTCTTCACTAGTGATTTTTGTAATTACATGAGTTTACATTTAGAATATCCATTAATGAGTATTTGGAGCTTTCTTTGAGGAAGAAGATGATAAAGAAAATAAACTCTCTCTCTCTACAAAATGTGTCCTCTCCAAAAATGTGTATCCTCTTTTTCTCTATCCTGCCTTTCTCTTTATATAGGATATTACATAGTGGATGACAGCTCATGTACAACTAATATTTCCCTTAATTTCGGATTTACCTTGCGACATTTCACAGGTCTACAAATGTTAGTCTTCACAAGTCTTCTTGACTCTTCGCAGAATCGTCACACCTTTCTCATATTTAAGCTAATGTCA
Organism: Papaver armeniacum; assembly: GCA_023531295.1. NCBI lineage: Eukaryota > Viridiplantae > Streptophyta > Magnoliopsida > Ranunculales > Papaveraceae > Papaver > Papaver armeniacum. The sequence continues at coordinate 48,583 of JAJJWW010000083.1, forward strand.
TTTGTTGCGTCGTTCTTTAAGTACTCTGCGAAGTCTTTGCGAATTCTTATTAATCATAATTTCGCTGGCACATAGTTGTTGCGAGATTCTGCTCCTACAATCAATTTTGAGATGCCCAAGACCGTAGGCTTGTGCTTTCATGCCCAAGATTCAATTTGACATGCCCAAGTTTAAATTTGACATGTCTAGGACCAATTTTGAAAAGCCCAAGACCGTAGGCTTAACTGATGCTTTGATTGCTTCCTCAGAATTTGTTTGCAAAAACAAATATGATTCTCTAAGCTTAGGTTTGAGAGATGATTTTAAGGAAGTTAAACAAAGTGGTACTGTAATAGATGATGAGGAAACACAAAGTGATGCTGTTTTGGATGCGACTAGTATGGAAGCTGAAGTTAAAAACACAAAAGAGTGGGGTACGCTAGTTGATGACAATACTGCTTTTGATATAAATAATATTTTGAATATGGAGGAATTAGAGGAGGCAAGCAAAATTCAGAATGATGAAGTGCGTGCTAACTTCATTAGAAATCCAGTCTATAGAAAGGAGTATTTTAATGAAAAAAAAGAGTTGTTGGAGAGAGTCTCAAAGAAAAAACCTCAAACTCCTATAAAACTTGTTCCTGGTGGTAATTATGCTTCAGATGAAGATGAGTATGATGATGAGTATGATGATTTTTATGAAGAACAAATTTGACAGAAATCCTTGCTGGTCTCCAATCTAAGAAGAGGAATTTTAGGGTTGGAAAGGGACGCAAACATTTTGAAGTTCATCTTTTTTGAGCTTTTTATGAGTTTTTCAATGAGCTTTTTATGTTTTTTTTTATCTCACCCTTTTGGTTTATGGGGGTGGAGGGACTTGAGCCCTCATTGTAATTCTTGTAATTACGTTTTTTTTTGCTTTAATAAACCATTGGACTTAGCAAAAAAAAAAAAAAAAAAAAGGCTTGTGCTTTCATGCCCATGCCCAAGATTCTATGTGACATGCCCAAGTTTAATTTGAAATGTGTAGGATCAATTTTGAGATGCCCAAGACCGTAGGCTTGTGCTTTCATGCCCATGCTCAAGATTCAATTTGAGATGCATATGATCAATTTTTAAATGCCCAAGACCGTAGGCTTTTGCTTTCATTCCCATGCCCAAGATTCAATTTGACATACTTAGGATCAATTTTGAGATGCCCAAGACCGTAGGCTTGTGTTTTCATGCACATGCCGAAGATTCAATTTGACATGCCCAATATTCAATTTGACATGCCCAAGTTTAAATTTGACATTTCTAGGATCAATTTTGAAAAGCCCAAGACCGTAGGTTTGTGCTTTCATGCCCATGCCCAAGATTCAATTTGACATGCCCAAGTTTAAATTTGACATGTCTATGATCAATTTTGAGATGCCCAAGACCGTAGGCTTGTGCTTTCATACCCATGCCATGATTCAATTTGACATGCCCAAATTTAAATTTGACATCAATTTTGAGATGCCCAAGACCGTAGGCTTGTGCTTTCAAGACCATGCCCAAGATTCAATTTGACATGCCTAGTCTCAATTTTCAGATGCCCAAGACCGTAGGCTTGTGATTTCATGCCCATGCCCAAGATTCAATTTGACATGCCCAAGTTTAAATTTGACATGCCAATGATCAATTTTGAGATGCCCAAGACCGTAGGCTTGTGCTTTCATGCTCATTTCCAAGTTTCAATTTGACATGCCCAAGTTTAAATTTGACATGTCTAGGGTTAATTTGAGATGCCCAAGACCGTAGGTTTGTGCTTTCATGCCCATGCCCAAGATTCAATTTGACATGCCCAAGTTTAATTTGAAATGTGTAGGATCAATTTTGAGATGCCCAAGACCGTAGGCTTGTGCTTTCATGCCCATGCTCAAGATTCAATTTGAGATGTCTATGATCAATTTTTAGATTCCCAAGACCGTAGGCTTTTGCTTTCATGCCCATGCCCAAGATTCAATTTGACATGCTTAGGATCAATTTTAAGATTCCCAAGACCGTAGGCTTGTGTTTTCATGCCCATGCCTAAGATTCAATTTGACATGCCCAAGTTTAAATTTGACATGTCAAGGATCAATTTTAAGATGCCCAAGACCGTAGGCTTGTGCTTTCATGCCCATGCCCAATATTCAATTTGACATGCTGAAGTTTAAATTTGACATGTCTGGGATCAATTTTAAAATGCCCAAGACCGTAGGCTTGTGCTTTCAATCCCATGCCCAAGATTCAATTTTTCCCAAGTTTAAATTTGACATGTCTAGGATTAATTTTGAGATGCCCATGACGGTAGGCTTTTGCTTTCATGCCCAAGATTCTATTTGACATGCCCAAGTTTAAATTTGACATGTCCAGGATCAATTTTGAGATGCCCGAGACCGTAGGATTGTGCTTTCAAGGCCATGCCCAATATTCAATTTGACATGCCTAGGCCCAATTTTCAGATGCCCAAGACTGTAGGCTTTTGCTTTCATGCCCATGCCCAAGATTCAATTCGACATGCCTAGGATCAATTTTGAGATGACCAAGACCGTAGATTTGTGCTTTCATGCCCATGCCCAAGATTCAATTTGACATGCCCTAGTTTAAATTTGACATGTCTATGATCAATTCTGAGATGCCCAAGACCGTAGGCTTGTGATTTCATGCCCATGCCCATGATTCAATTTGACATGCCCAAATTAAAATTGGACATGTGTAGGAAATTTTTTTGATGCCCAAGACTGTAGGTTTGTGCTTTCAAGCCCATGCCCAAAATTCAATTTGACATGCCTAGGCTCAATTTTTAGATGCCCAAGATCGTAGGCTTGTGCTTTCATGCCCATTCCCAAGATTCAATTTGACATGCGCAAGTTTAAATTTGACATGTCAATTATCAATTTTGAGATGCCCAAGACCGTAGGCTTGTGCTTTCATGCCCATTCCCAAGATTCAATTTGACATGCCCAAGTTTAAATTTGACATGTCTAGGATCAATTTTGAAAAGCCCAAGACCGTAGGCTTGTGCTTTCATGCCCATGCCCAAGATTCTATTTGACATGCCCAAGTTTAATTTGAAATGTGTAGGATCAATTTTGAGATGCCCAAGACCGTAGGCTTGTGCTTTCATGCCCATGCTATAGATTCAATTTGAGATGCCTATGATCAATTTTTAAATGCCCAAGACCGTAGGCTTTTGCTTTCATGCCCATGCCCAAGATTCAATTTGAAATGCTTAGGATCAATTTTGAGATGCCCAAGACCGTAGGCTTGTGTTTTCATGCACATGCCGAAGATTCAATTTGACATGCCCAAGTTTAAATTTGACATGTCAAGGATCAATTTTGAGATGCCCAAGACCGTAGGCTTGTGCTTTCATGCCCATGCCCAATATTCAATTTGACATGCCCAAGTTTAAATTTGACATGTCTAGGATCAATTTTGAAAAGCCCAAGACCGTAGGCTTGTGCTTTCATGCCCATGCCCAAGATTCAATTTGACATGCCCAAGTTTAAATTTGACATGTCTATGATCAATTCTGAGATGCCCAAGACCGTAGGCTTATGCTTTCATACCCATGCCCATGATTCAATTTGACATGCCCAAATTTAAATTTTACATGTGTAGGAAAATTTTGAGATGCCCAAGACCGTAGGCTTGTGCTTTCAAGACCATGCCCAATATTCAATTTGACATGCCTAGGCTCAATTTTCAGATGCCCAAGACCGTAGGCTTGTGCTTTCATGCCCATGCCCAAGATTCAATTTGACATGTCAATGATCAATTTTGAGATGCCCAAGACCGTAGGCTTGTGCTTTCATGCCCATTCCCAAGATTCAATTTGACATGCCCAAGTTTAAATTTTACATGTCTAGGGTCAATTTGAGATGCCCAAGACCGTAGTTTTGTGCTTTCATGCCCATGCCCAAGATTCAATTTGACATGTCTAGGATCAAGTTTGAGATGTCCAAGACCGTAGGCTTGTGCTTTCATGCCCATGCCCAAGATTCAATTTGACATGCCCAAGTTTAAATTTGACATGTCTATGATCAATTCTGAGATGCCCAAGACCGTAGGCTTGTGCTTTCATGCCCATGCCCATGATTCAATTTGACATGCCCAAATTTAAATTTGACATGTGTAGGAAAATTTTGATATGCCCAAGACCGTAGGCTTGTGCTTTCAAGACCATGCCCAATATTCAATTTGACTTGCCTAGGCTCAATTTCAGATGCCCAAGACCGTAGGCTTGTGCTTTCATGCCCATGCCCAAGATTCAATTTGACATGCCCAAGTTTAAATTTGACATGTCAATAATCAATTTTGAGATGCCCAAGACCGTAGGCTTGTGCTTTCATGCCCATTTCCAAGATTCAATTTGACATGCCCAAGTTTAAATTTGACATGTCTAGGGTCAATTTGAGATGCCCAAGACCGTAGGTTTGTGCTTACATGCCCATGCCCAAGATTCAATTTGACATGCCCAAGTTTAATTTGAATTGTGTAGGATCAATTTTGAGATGCCCAAGACCGTAGGCTTGTACTTTCATGCCCATGCTCAAGATTCAATTTGACATGCCTAGGCCCAATTTTCAGATGCCCAAGACCGTAGGCTTTTGCTTTCATGCCCATGCCCAAGATTCAATTCGACATGCCTAGGATCAATTTTGAGATTACCAAGACCGTAGACTTGTGCTTTCATGCCCATGCCCAAGATTCAATTTGACATGCCCAAGTTTAAATTTGACATGCCAATGATCAATTTTGAGATGCCCAAGACCGTAGGCTTGTGCTTTCATGCCCATTTCCAAGATTCAATTTGACATGCCCAACTTTAAATTTGACATGTCTAGGGTTAATTTAAGATGCCCAAGACCGTAGGTTTGTGCTTACATGCCCATGCCCAAGATTCAATTTGACATGCCCAAGTTTAATTTGAAATGTGTAGGATCAATTTTGAGATGCCCAAGACCGTAGGCTTGTACTTTCATGCCCATGCTCAAGATTCAATTTGACATGCCTAGGCCCAATTTTCAGATGCCCAAGACCGTAGGCTTTTGCTTTCATGCCCATGCCCAAGATTCAATTCGACATGCCTAGGATCAATTTTGAGATTACCAAGACCGTAGACTTGTGCTTTCATGCCCATGCCCAAGATTAAATTTGACATGCCCAAGTTTAAATTTGACATGCCAATGATCAATTTTGAGATGCCCAAGACCGTAGGCTTGTGCTTTCATGCCCATTTCCAAGATTCAATTTGACATGCCCAAGTTTAAATTTGACATGTCTAGGGTTAATTTGAGATGCCCAAGACCGTAGGTTTGTGCTTTCATGCCCATGCCCAAGATTCAATATGACATGCCCAAGTTTAATTTGAAATGTGTAGGATCAATTTTGAGATGCCCAAGACCGTAGGCTTGTGCTTTCATGCCCATGCTCAAGATTCAGTTTGAGATGCCTATGATCAATTTTTAGATGCCCAAGACCATAGGCTTTTGCTTTCATGCCCATGCCCAAGATTCAATTTGACATGCTTAGGATCAATATTGAGATTCCCAAGACCGTAGGCTTGTGTTTTCATGCCCATGCCTAAGATTCAATTTGACATGCCCAAGTTTAAATTTGACATGTCAAGGATCAATTTTAAGATGCCCAAGACCGTAGGCTTGTGCTTTCATGCCCATGCCCAATATTCAATTTGACATGTTGAAGTTTAAATTTGACATGTCTGGGATCAATTTTAAAATGCCCAAGACCGTAGGCTTGTGCTTTCAAGCCCATTCCCAAGATTCAATTTTTCCCAAGTTTAAATTTGACATGTCTAGGATTAATTTTGAGATGCCCATGACGGTAGGCTTTTGCTTTCATGCCCAAGATTCTATTTGACATGCCCAAGTTTAAATTTGACATGTCCAGGATCAATTTTGAGATGCCCAAGACCGTAGGATTGTGCTTTCAAGGCCATGCCCAATATTCAATTTGACATGCCTAGGCCCAATTTTCAGATGCCCAAGACCGTAGGCTTTTGCTTTCATGCCCATGCCCAAGATTCAATTCGACATGCCTAGGATCAATTTTGAGATGACCAAGACCGTAGACTTGTGCTTTCATGCCCATGCCCAAGATTCAATTTGACATGCCCTAGTTTAAATTTGACATGTCTATGATCAATTCTGAGATGCCCAAGACCGTAGGCTTGTGATTTCATGCCCATGCCCATGATTCAATTTGACATGCCCAAATTTAAATTGGACATGTGTAGGAAATTTTTTTGATGCCCAAGACTGTAGGTTTATGCTTTCAAGCCCATGCCCAAAATTCAATTTGACATGCCTAGGCTCAATTTTCAGATGCCCAAGATCGTAGGCTTGTGCTTTCATGCCCATTCCCAAGATTCAATTTGACATGCGCAAGTTTAAATTTGACATGTCAATGATCAATTTTGAGATGCCCAAGACCGTAGGCTTGTGCTTTCATGCCCATTCCCAAGATTCAATTTGACATGCCCAAGTTTAAATTTGACATGTCTAGGATCAATTTTGAAAATCCCAAGACCGTAGGCTTGTGCTTTCATGCCCATGCCGAAGATTCTATTTGACATGCCCAAGTTTAATTTGAAATGTGTAGGATCAATTTTGAGATGCCCAAGACCGTAGGCTTGTGCTTTCATGCCCATGCTATAGATTCAATTTGAGATGCCTATGATCAATTTTTAAATGCCCAAGACCGTAGGCTTTTGCTTTCATGCCCATGCCCAAGATTCAATTTGAAATGCTTAGGATCAATTTTGAGATGCCCAAGACCGTAGGCTTGTGTTTTCATGCACATGCCGAAGATTCAATTTGACATGCCCAAGTTTAAATTTGACATGTCAAGGATCAATTTTGAGATGCCCAAGACCGTAGGCTTGTGCTTTCATGCCCATGCCCAATATTCAATTTGACATGCCCAAGTTTAAATTTGACATGTCTAGGATCAATTTTGAAAAGCCCAAGACCGTAGGCTTGTGCTTTCATGCCCATGCCCAAGATTCAATTTGACATGCCCAAGTTTAAATTTGACATGTCTATGATCAATTCTGAGATGCCCAAGACCGTAGGCTTGTGCTTTCATACCCATGCCCATGATTCAATTTGACATGCCCAAATTTAAATTTTACATGTGTAGGAAAATTTTGAGATGCCCAAGACCGTAGGCTTGTTCTTTCAAGACCATGCCCAATAATCAATTTGACATGCCTATGCTCAATTTTCAGATGCCCAAGACCGTAGGCTTGTGCTTTCATGCCCATGCCCAAGATTCAATTTGACATGCCCAAGTTTAAATTTGACATGTCAATGATCAATTTTGAGATGCCCAAGACCGTAGGCTTGTGCTTTCATGCCCATTCCCAAGATTCAATTTGACATGCCCAAGTTTAAATTTTACATGTCTAGGGTCAATTTGAGATGCCCAAGACCGTAGTTTTGTGCTTTCATGCCCATGCCCAAGATTCAATTTGACATGTCTAGGATCAATTTTGAGATGTCCAAGACCTTAGGCTTGTGCTTTCATGCCCATGCCCAAGATTCAATTTGACATGCCCAAGTTTAAATTTGACATGTCTATGATCAATTCTGAGATGCCCAAGACCGTAGGCTTGTGCTTTCATGCCCATGCCCATGATTCAATTTGACATGCCCAAATTTAAATTTGACATGTGTAGGAAAATTTTGAGATGCCCAAGACCGTAGGCTTGTGCTTTCAAGACCATGCCCAATATTCAATTTGACATGCCTAGGCTCAATTTCAGATGCCCTGCAGCTAAGGAGGCCATTGTTGCACGTAAAGAAACCAAGGCAGTTCAGAATATGGAAGTTAAGTCCGTGCAAAATAAGGAAACCAAGTCCGTGCAAATTTTGGAAACCAAGAAAACTTCCGTGAGCATTGATTTGGCTAGTAAATCTGTGAGCAATACAAAGTCCATGAGCAATACAAAGTTTGGGCCTAGTATGTACGTGGACAAGGTAGATATTCCTGAATTGGAATTTAGGTCCGTTACCAAGCACAACAAGGATTCTAAATCCGTGACCAAGCAAAACTCTTTCTACATCAGGTTGGACGGAAGTGGGTAAGAACACTTCATCCAATTCTTTGAGGAGGTTTTAACGCCAATGGTGGATGCTTTGACCAGTTCAGAAATAGTGATTCACAAAAATTCTTTTGAAACTTTAAGTTCTGAATTGGGTTTTAGAGATGAAGAGGTGCAACTTGAAAATTTAGATGAGGAAAAATTAGAGGTTTCAAGTGTGGGATCTAGTGACTCAGATGTTAGTATGGGATCTGATAGACACATTTTTGTGTCTAATTTGTCTCGATTCTTTATATTGATAGTGCTCATTTTTATACTTATTATGGTGTTTTATGTGTGTGTAGGTATTTTTGGCCAATAAACATTTTTGGAAAAATCGGCTCGAAAAGTTGCGCCCGGAGGACACTTGCTATTCGGACTCTCGCTATGGATAAGGGGTACCCAAATTACTAAGGGGCACCCTCAGGACACCCCAAGGCAGATGCTATTCGCACCCCCACTCTGGATAGGGGGCAACCATTTTCTTCCCCAAATTTGAAATTATTTTTGGCGGGAAAAAAATTGGTTTTCACGGTAGCAATTAGGGTTGAGATTTTGATCAAGTTATATCGAGACTAAATGGCTGAATTTGATTGGGTTTACTTATTAGGCCTAAACAGGCCTGGTAAAGTCATTTTATGGAACCCAAAGTGACTAGAAATCGAGTTGGAAGCAAAACAGGGGAATAAGTTTACACGGTCCCTGTATGGTTTATTTTTGGAATTCCAGGGAGACTAAAGGCAGGATATTCTTTCCAAAGATACGTATCTATCTAAGGAAGAGTTTGGGAGGATTTGGAAATCTCAGAAACGCGTAAAGAAGACTTGGAGAGGAAATTTCGTACCGTGGCAGCAAAGGAAAAAAAGAGAGATTTAATCGGGTTTTAAAGGGTTTGGAGGTGTATAAAAGGGATGCTCGAGTCCCAGAGAAGGGTATTGAAGGTTACGGATACTTTTGGAGAGCTTTAGAACACAACAGAGATCAAAATCAGGAGTTGCAGGAATCGGGTTCTGCTGGTGTAGAACCAAGAACACGAAGAACAAAGGCAGCCGAGGACAGTCGTTTACGGGGTCTTAAATTCAACGACAACTCAACAGTGCATAAGTCTGTCTCTGTAACGGTCCATTGTAACAGCTTGTTTGTAACGCCAATACAGCGTTGCAAACAGTCTGTTTTATTGTTTTTCATCCTTTTAATCAACTTTTGGGCTATAAACATGTATTTTGAGCAAGTGATTATTATGAGGAGCTAAACCCCTTTGCTGAGGTGACGGAGGAAGCTATTTTTCCAACAAATATGTGGTAATATTTATTTAATTAATTTCTGCAATTTTTTTATGATTATTTGCATTGAATCGAAATTGAAATAAAGATTTTTGCTAACTCTTTGTATTTTCACTTGATGGTGCATGCTTAGCTTAGGGCTTTTGATGTTCCATGCTTGAGATTAACAACTGTAAAGATTTCGAAAATCTACTATTGGCAATATTTAAGAATCAATTGAACGTATGAATTGCATGATAATTATTAATAATGAATCACATAAAAATTGGAAAATAGTGGAATCCTGAGTCTCAGTGCTTTCTAAAATCTTGATACAACCTTCTTTGAGTTTTCTAGTCTTATTTGAATCTAAAAATCCTTCACAAGTTCGAGAGAACGACATCTTTCTTACCACTTTTCTACAACTTTCAAAATCACATCAATTTTTGGCGCCGCCGACGCGGACTTGTTTTTAGATTTGTTTTAGGTTTCTTTTTCTTTTTATTATTTTTTGTTCTTTTTATGCCTTTGGTATTTTTCGATTCTTTTCAGATTTGGAGCGAAGCTACGAGGAAAAAAAAAAGTGTTATAAAAGGAAAGCATCGCCAAAGAAGGAAAGAAAAGAGGAATCTGAAAGGAGTGAAGAAGAAGATTTTGTATATAGTTATTTTGTTTTATTTTTTTAGAAACTGTAAATAGGGTTGTATTTTTGTAATTTTTCTTTTTATTTTCGGACACTTTTTTTGGACTTTTTTTTTTTTTTTTTTTTTTTTTTTTTGAAAATACAAAGAGTTATAAAAGGAAAGCATCGCCAAAGAAGGAAAGAAAAGAGGAATCTGAAAGGAGTGAAGAAGAAGATTTTGTATATAGTTATTTTGTTTTATTTTTTTTAGAAACTGTAAATAGGGTTGTATTTTTGTAATTTTTTTTTTTTTTTTATTTTCGGACACTTTTTGGACTTTATTTATTTTTTATTTTTTTTTTTGGACTGGACATTATTTTAAAACCCTAAGGAAGGGTTAAGATTAAATATAAACTGTTTGCAGGGAAGGACGACAGTTACGATACTGTCTCGGCCCCTCGGGTTCGTGTTTCGACATAGGAGTCGGTGGCACGAGTCGACTTCAGCGGTTCATCGCCCGTCGAGTACGGGAGGTAAGACTCTATCCACCCACGAATCCCTGTCGTTGGGTTTTAATTTTGTGTGACAACTCACACCCTGCGAATAGAATGTCGAACCGGTATTACAATAGCCAATACAACGAATATCCGACTGAGTTTCAAAATGGACGTTACTACTTTGACCATAATGTGAATAGTGGTTGGGAACATCAGCCTTTTCAAGGTTATGGCTCATACCATGATGAGCCCAATTACTATCCATACGCCCACCGGTCATATGAGCAAAATTCCTCTCTACTAGAGTCCGCATGTAAGTTAGCTGAGTCAACACAAAAGTTACTTGAGTCAACACGTAGTTCAGACGAGATGAATAACTTAGTTATGGACGAAAGCAATGAAACATGTGAACCTTCTTTCCTAGATACAATCAGAAAGTCATGTGAGTCGACTCAGAAAATGATGTTAGAGGCCCAGGAAAGAAATGCTCAAGATAGTCTTAATTTCCAATATAGTGTTTCCAATAGTACCTTTGAAAATGAGGATAGTTATTTGCATAATCAGGATGACGAGGTTAGAATTGGTAACACTACTTTAGATAAGGTTCAACCATTTTCATGTTATTATAATGATGATTATGATGAGGATAGTGTTGATGAAGAATCTGAAATATCTAGGCATAGTGATCAGGAATTTGCTACTCCAATTGAGCTTTACAATGATAATATTATTTCTAGTTCAAATCCAAATAATTTTAATAATTATTTACCTATTCAAAAGGACGAGGATTTGACTAGAGATACCACCGTTTTAGACGAGGTAGTATTTCCTTATGATTACGAAGCTGATTATGGTTTAGAGGAACGGGTATATTTTGAGTCTAGCGATTTAGAAACAACAGACTTAGAAAAAGAAAATGAACTCGTAGAGATGAGTGAGGATGAACCCGACTTAGAAGAATCAATTGACCATTTTCAGGAATCAGATGACCTTGAAATTAGGGAAGTTGTGACTAGTCTATCTAGAGACACTGAAAACTCTAAGTTTGGGGGTGATTATCATTCTCCATGTGCCTTAACTCTTAGAAAGGTCCCTCACTTGGGACTTGACATATGTGCCTCAACCATTTTAAAAGATTATCTTCATACACGTTTTCCTGAACCTAGTGATGTCCATAGGGAAGTTCAGTTGTTAGAAACCCATCCTCTGGTTGATGTGGTTTGCCCAGGCTATGATACCCAGATTGATTTTGTTTTCCCACCAAATATTTTTCAACCAATTGTGGGAACGTATAAGTTTCAGATGTGTCAATTATTTAGTTTTGAGACTAAACCTAAGTACTTTAGGAGAATAGAAATGACACATTTGCTTAAGATTGACCGCCAGTTTCATCGTGGTCAATTGTGCAAGTCAAACTTTATTGACTTTAAGGATCCGCAGTTATTTAGGTTATTATTATGTGCTTCTAAGTTTTTACTTGAGTATTTTCAGACTCTAATACCTAAATCGGATCTTAGCTACAAGGAAATCCAACCCATGAAAATATTTTATTTGGACCCAGTTATAGAACCTGAACCTGAACCACAGCTAGATGTAGTTGTCTTAAACAAGAAACTAGACAAGGGTGTGCTTTATTTGTTAATTTTCTTGGAATGTTGCAGATTCCTTTTACTTGTGATAGCTCTATTTGGTTTCGATGACCCACAGATATTTCGGCTATTACTTTATGATTTTATGAGGTGACTAATCCTTTCTTAGTCTGGCTGAAGACTTTAAACTTAGCACTTCTTGGGAGGTAACCCAATATTCATGCGACACGGTAATATCTTTCCTTAACTCTTTTACTTCAAATGGTAACAGTTTCTCCTTGTTCATGCTTTTAATTTTATCTTTAGAACATTGAGGACAATGTTAGATTTAAGTTTGGGGGTATGGTAGAACTTTTTAGTTGCAGTTGCATTATTAAACTCCAGAGCCTAGAAATTTATGCTTATTAAGGATGGCACTAACCAATCTAAGTGGATGGAAGCATTTTGGTTGTAGGAGTTGAGGAACCAATCTGATTAGATGGCAACATCTAAAGAGTCTATTCATAAAAGCACAGAGCTCAGGTGTTAGAAATAACATGATAGCTTCACCAATCTCGTTGAGTCCTTTTCACTTCTGTTTTTATTTTATTTTGTTTTTTAAACTATGTTTCTCTAAGTGATTAGGTGGGGCTCACGATTCAAGTTGTTACCACTGCTAGGGTGAAATAGAGTGATTGAGTTACTAAAAAAAAAAAAAAAAAAAAAGACTAGACCAATTAGACCAAACGGAATAAAATTAACACTTGGGAATAGCAATATGTGTGTGTTTTCCCTGTCTCCGTCGCCTAAACAAGCGTGGAATGCAGGATCCACGGGAACTATCATGTAATTTGCTGACAAGAAGCATGCGCTTGGATCCAAAAGATCTAATCATGCAGTTAAATAAAAAAAAAATATTAATGTTCAGTGAATAAATCGACCGCTGGTTCCCTTGTATATGCCAGACGTGTTGATCTAGAATTAGGATTGTCGACCACTGGTTCCCTTGTATATGCCAGTTGTGTTGATATTAGTCAGACCAGTATCTCAGTCCATTAGGATAGGTTCATTTTGGCGGTGGCCTTCAGACAGATATGGGAAACATCGATCACTTAGTAAACATCAAAACCATCTATGTTTTTCTCTATATCCATCTTCTTGATCTATCCATGTGATTAGTTTTGACTCGGGTATTGATGTCCATAGTGAGACTATCTGAGTAGAGCTCTGTGACTTATATATGAATTTTAGTATGCTTGAGTGCAAACTCGTGTACAGAAATTGGAATTTCGCATCAGGGTACTTCCTCCTGTAGTCAATAAGTATGCCAACCAAGGAGATTCTTTAGTGCCTTCCAAGGTTCTGCGTAGATAGTTAGGGTCTGGAGTATAAAAGGTTTTGTGGGTACACCTCTGGTAAACCCTCCCGAGACTATAACTCGGCCACTAGGGCCACCTAGGGGTTTAAAGGCTTATTGCATACGCTAAATGCAATCGACGATGCCTGCGACAGTGAGTTAGGATTTTATTTTATTTTTGCTCGAGGACTAGCAAATAATAGGTTTGGGGGTATTTGATAGACACATTTTTGTGTCTAATTTGTCTCGATTCTTTATATTGATAGTGCTCATTTTTATACTTATTATGGTGTTTTATGTGTGTGTAGGTATTTTTGGCCAATAAACATTTTTGGAAAAATCGGCTCGAAAAGTTGCGCCCGGAGGACACTTGCTATTCGGACTCTCGCTATGGATAAGGGGTACCCAAATTACTAAGGGGCACCCTCAGGACACCCCAAGGCAGATGCTATTCGCACCCCCACTCTGGATAGGGGGCAACCATTTTCTTCCCCAAATTTGAAATTATTTTTGGCGGGAAAAAAATTGGTTTTCACGGTAGCAATTAGGGTTGAGATTTTGATCAAGTTATATCGAGACTAAATGGCTGAATTTGATTGGGTTTACTTATTAGGCCTAAACAGGCCTGGTAAAGTCATTTTATGGAACCCAAAGTGACTAGAAATCGAGTTGGAAGCAAAACAGGGGAATAAGTTTACACGGTCCCTGTATGGTTTATTTTTGGAATTCCAGGGAGACTAAAGGCAGGATATTCTTTCCAAAGATACGTATCTATCTAAGGAAGAGTTTGGGAGGATTTGGAAATCTCAGAAACGCGTAAAGAAGACTTGGAGAGGAAATTTCGTACCGTGGCAGCAAAGAAAAAAAAGAGAGATTTAATCGGGTTTTAAAGGGTTTGGAGGTGTATAAAAGGGATGCTCGAGTCCCAGAGAAGGGTATTGAAGGTTACGGATACTTTTGGAGAGCTTTAGAACACAGCAGAGATCAAAATCGGGAGTTGCGGGAATCGGGTTCGTTGGTGTAGAACCAAGAACACGAAGAACAAAGGCGATCCGAGGACAGTCGTTTATGGGTCTTAAATTCAACGACAACTCAACGAGTGCATAAGTCTGTCTCTGTAACGGTCCATTGTAACAGCTTGTTTGTAACGCCAATACTGGCGTTGCAAACAAATTGCATTTTATTGTTTTTCATCCTTTTAATTAACTTTTGGGCTATAAACATGTATTTTGAGCAAGTGATTATTATGAGAGCTAAACCCCTTCTTTGAGGTGACGGAGGAAGCTATTTTTCCAACAAATATGTGGTAATATTTATTTAATTAATTTCTGCAATTTTTTTATGATTATTTGCATTGAATCGAAATTGAAATAAAGATTTTTGCTAACTCTTTGTATTTTCACTTGATGGTGCATGCTTAGCTTAGGGCTTTTGATGTTCCATGCTTGAGATTAACAACCAGTATTTCGAAAATCTACTATTGGCAATATTTAAGAATCAATTGAACGTATGAATTGCATGATAATTATTAATAATGAATCACATAAAAATTGGAAAATAGTGGAATCCTGAGTCTCAGTGCTTTCTAAAATCTTGATACAACCTTCTTTGAGTTTTCTAGTCTTATTTGAATCTAAAAATCCTTCACAAGTTCGAGAGAACGACATCTTTCTTACCACTTTTCTACAACTTTCAAAACCACATCGGGATCTAAAGCTTGGGGCGATGTTGATGATGACATTTTAGCAAGGAAAAAAGCTAGGAGGGTGGCCAAACAGGCTGCTAAAATCATAGCAAAGCGTTCTTTGCAATCTGATTCTAGTTTGGAACCTTCTCCCAGTAAGCATGAAGACTCTACAAGCCGTGGCACTAACATGGGAATTCAAGCCGGGTTGTTTGATACTGATTTTGATATGAATAATATTTTGTCTAAGGAAGAATTAGAGGTGGCAAGCAATATTCAACTTGAAGAAGTGCGTGCTCAGTTCATTAGAAGTCCAGCTTTTAGACAAGATTATTTCAAAGAAATGGAGGAGCAAACGGAAAGAATGAATCCAAAGAAAAAATCCCCTAATAAGTTTTCTCCTATTAAGCTTGTCCCTGGGAACTCGCCACTGATGAAGATGAAGAATTTTATGTGGATGAAGATGAAGATATCTTGGGTAATTATGCTTTTGATAGGGATATAATGGCCGAATTTTTTTCCAAGAGCAAATCGTATAGAGTTGGTAATCGGCAGAAGTAAATTAAAAGGAGTTGGCTATAGATATAGGTAGCTTCTTTTAATTTTCTTGTTTGAGGTTATTTTTCAAGTTATTTCTTAGAAGTTATTATTCCCCTTTGGTTTATGGGGGAAGGGAGCTCCATGCTCAATTTGTAATTCTTGTAATTACGTTTTTTTGTTATAATAAACTTTTGACTTAACAAAAAAAAAAAATCAATTTCAGATGCCCAAGACCGTAGGCTTGTGCTTTCATGCCCATGCCCAAGATTCAATTTGACATGCCCAAGTTTGAATTTGACATGTCAATAATCAATTTTGAGATGCCCAAGACCGTAGGCTTGTGCTTTCATGCCCATTTCCAAGATTCAATTTGACATGCCCAAGTTTAAATTTGACATGTCTAGGGTCAATTTGAGATGCCCAAGACCGTAGGTTTGTGCTTACATGCCCATGCCCAAGATTCAATTTGACATGCCCAAGTTTAATTTGAAATGTGTAGGATCAATTTTGAGATGCCCAAGACCGTAGGCTTGTACTTTCATGCCCATGCTCAAGATTCAATTTGAGATGCCTATGATCAATTTTTAGATTCCCAAGACCGTAGGCTTTTGCTTTTCATGCCCATGCCCAAGATTCAATTTGACAAGCTTAGGATCAATTTTGAGATTCCCAAGACCGTAGGCTTGTGTTTTCATGCCCATGCCTAAGATTCAATTTGACATGCCCAAGTTTAAATTTGACATGTCAAGGATAAATTTTGAGATGCCCAAGACCGTAGGCTTGTGCTTTCATGCCCATGCCCAATATTCAATTTGACATGCTGAAGTTTAAATTTGACATGTCTGGGATCAATTTTAAAATTCCCAAAACCGTAGGCTTGTGATTTCAATCACATGCCCAAGATTCAATTTGACATTCCCAAGTTTAAATTTGACATGTCTATTATTAATTTTGAGATGCCCATGACGGTAGGCTTTTGCTTTCATGCCCAAGATTCTATTTGACATGCCCAAGTTTAAATTTGACATGTCTGGGATCAATTTTAAAATTCCCAAGACCGTAGGCTTGTGCTTTCAATCCCATGCCCAAGATTCAATTTGACATTCCCAAGTTTAAATTTGACATGTCTATTATTAATTTTGAGATGCCCATGACGGTAGGCTTTTGCTTTCATGCCCAAGATTCTATTTGACATGCCCAAGTTTAAATTTGACATGTCCAGGATCAATTTTGAGATGCCCAAGACCGTAGGCTTGTGCTTTCAAGACCATGCCCAATATTCAATTTGACATGCCTAGACCCAATTTTCAGATGCCCAAGACCGTAGGCTTGTGCTTTCATGCCCATGCCCAAGATTCAATTTGACATGCCCAAGTTTAAATTTGACATGTCAATGATCAATTTTGAGATTCCCAAGACCGTAGGCTTGTGCTTTCATGCCCATTCCCAAGATTCAATTTGACATGCCCAAGTTTAAATTTGACATGTCTAGGGTCAATTTGAGATGCCCAAGACCGTAGGTTTGTGCTTTCATGCCCATGCCCAAGATTAAATTTGACATGTCTAGAATCAATTTTGAGATGTCCAAGACCGTAGGCTTGTGCTTTCATGCCCATGCCGAGATTCAATTTAAGATGCCTAGGATCAATTTTCAAATGCCCAAGACCTTAGGCTTTTGCTTTCATGCCCATGCCCAAGATTCAATTTGACATGCCTAGGATCAATTTTGAGATGACCAAGACTGTAGACTTGTGCTTTCATGCCCATGCCCAAGATTCAATTTGACATGCCCAAGTTTAAATTTGAAATGTCTAGGATCAATTTTGAGATGCCCAAGACCGTAGGCTTGTGCTTTCATGCCCATGCCCATGATTCAATTTGACATGCCCAAATTTAAATTTGACATCTCTTGGATCAATTTTGAGATGACCAAGACCGTAGGCTTTTGCTTTCATGACCATGCCCAATATTCAATTTGAGATGCCTAGGATCAATTTTTAGATGCCCAAGACCGTAGGCTTGTGCTTTCATGCCCATGCCCAAGATTCAATTTGACATGCCCAAGTTTAAATTTGACATGTCAATGATCAATTTTGAGATGCCCAAGAGCGTAGGATTGTGCTTTCATGCCCATTCCCAAGATTCAATTTGACATGCCCAAGTTTAAATTTGACATGTCTAGGGTCAATTTGAGATGCCCAAGACCGTAGGTTTGTGCTTTCATGCCCATGCCCAAGATTCAATTTGACATGCCCAAGTTTAATTTGAAATGTGTAGGATCAAGTTTGAGATGCCCAAGACCGTAGGCTTGTGCTTTCATGCCCATGCTCAAGATTCAATTTGAGATGCCTATGATCAATTTTTAGATGCCCAAGACCGTAGGCTTTTGCTTTCATGCCCATGCCCAAGATTCAATTTGACATGCTTAGGATCAATTTTGGGATTCCCAAGACCGTAGGCTTGTATTTTCATGCCCATGCCTAAGATTCAATTTGACATGCCCAAGTTTAAATTTGATATGTCAAGGATCAATTTTGAGATGCCCAAGACCGTAGGCTTGTGCTTTCATGCCCATGCCCAATATTCAATTTGACATGCTGAAGTTTAAATTTGACATGTCTGGGATCAATTTTAAAATGCCCAAGACCGTAGGCTTGTGCTTTCAAGCCCATGCCCAAGATTCAATTTGACATTCCCAAGTTTAAATTTGACATGTCTAGGATTAATTTTGAGATGCCCATGACGGTAGGCTTTTGCTTTCATTCCCAAGATTCTATTTGACATGCCCAAGTTTAAATTTGACATGTCCATGATCAATTTTGAGATGCCCAAGATCGTAGGCTTGTGCTTTCATGCCCGTGCCCAAGATTCAATGTGAGATGCTTAGGATCAATTTTTAGATGCCCAATACCTTAGGCTTTTGCTTTCATGCCCATCTCCAAGATTCAATTTGACATGCCTAGGATCAATTTTGAGATGCCCAAGACTGTAGGCTTGTGCTTTCATGCTCATGCCAAAGATTCAACTTGACATGCCCAAGTTTAAATTTAACATGTATTTGAGATGCTGAAGACCGTAGTCTTGTGCTTTCATTCCCATGCCCGAGATTCCATTTGACATGCCCAAGTTTAAATTTGAAATGTCTAGGATCAATTTTGAGATGCCCAAGACCGTAGGCTTGTGCTTTCTTGCCCATGCCCAAGATTCGATTTGACCTGCCCAAGTTTAAATTTGACATCTCTTGGATCAATTTTGAGATGACCAAGACCGTAGGCTTTTGCTTTCATGCCCATGCCCAAGATTCAATTTGAGATGCCTAGGATCAATTTTTAGATACCCAAGACCGTAGGCTTTTGCTTTCATGCCCATGCCCAAGATTTAATTTGACATGCCAAGGATCAATTTTGATATTCCCAAGACCGTAGGCTTGTGATTTCATGCCCATGCCCAAGTTTCAATTTAACATGCCCAAGTTTAAATTTGACATGTCTACCGTAGGCTTGTGCTTTCATGCCCATGCACAAGATTCAATTTGACATGCCCAAGTTTAAATTTGAGATGTCTAGGATCAATTTTGAGATGCCCAAGACCGTAGGCTTGTGCTTTCATGCCCATGCCCAAGATTCTATTTGACATGCCCAAGTTTAAATTTGACATGTCTAGGATCAGTTTTGAGATGTCCAAGCCCGTAGGCTTGTGCTTTCATGCCCATGCCCAAGATTCAATTTGACATGCCTAGGCTCAATTTTGAGATGCCCAAGACTGTTGGCTTGTGCTTTCATGCGCATTCCCAAGATTCAATTTGACATGCCTAGGATCAATTTAGAGATGCCTAAGACCGTAGGCTTGTGCTTTCATGCCCATGCCCAAGATTCAATTTGACATGTACAAGTTTAAATTTGACATGTCTAGGATCAATTTTGAGATGCCCAAGACCGTAGGTTTGTGTTTTCATGCCCATGCCCAAAATTCAATTTGACATGCCCAAGTTTAATTTGACACCTGTAGGATCAATTTTGAGATGCCCAAGACCGTAGGCTTGTGCTTTCATGACCATGCCCAAGATTCAATTTGATATGCCTATGATCAATTTTGAGATGCCCAAGACCGTACGCTTTTGCTTTCATGCCCATGCCCAAGATTCAATTTGACATGCCTTGGATCAATTTTGAGATGCCCAAGACGGTAGGCTTGTGCTTTCATGCCCATGCCCAAGATTCAATTTGACATGCACAAGTTTAAATTTGACATGTCTAGTATCAAATTTGAGATTCCCAAGACCGTAGGTTTGTGCTTTCAGACAGCGGTCTTGGGAATCTCAAAATTGATACTAGACATCTCAAAATTTAATACTCTGTTCGATTGAAGAGCTGTATGCATAATTCTACAGCGGATTTGGAAGTGCTTAATTTTTTCCGAGTTAGGCACAGGCAGGTGAAGCAAGTACAGCCTATTGAATGTTCTTGGTCGCCTCCAGACAGGGACGAAATTCTTTTGTGTTGTGACGGGTCTGCAAAGGGGAATCCTGGAGTTGCGGGTGCAGGTGTTGTAGTGAGAGATCATGCTTGTAATTTTATTGGGGCAATGAGTATAGGTCTGGGAAGGACAAATTATTACTTGGCGGAGCTTTATGGCATAATTGTTGGTTTAGAATGGGCTTTTAAGTGGAATGACCGAAGAGTTTTAATCCGTACTGATTCTGTTGGCGCGGTTATAGCTTTTACGAATTCTAATGTGCCCTGGTTTGCAAGACAAAGATGGAAAAAGATTCAAGAGAGTTATGATTCAATTCGCTTCGTTCATACCTTCCGTGAAGCAAATTTTGCGGTGATTCTATGGCAAAAAGAGGATGTCTTCTCAGGAATGGGGAAGGGTTGAACTATGATGAGAGACCTTTTTTTCTTCACTCTTTAGAATATCCTTATGTTTCCTATTTCAGATTTAAGAAGTTTGTAAGTTTTTGGGGTCTTTTGACCTCTTTTTTTGTAAACTCTTTGTACATATTTGCTATTCATCAATATATTCTTTGGACTTAACAAAAAAAAGGTTTGTGCTTTCATGCCCATGCCCAATATTCAATTTGACATGCCCAAGTTTAATTTGACATGTGTAGGATCAATTTTGAGATGCCCAAGACCGTAGGCTTGTGCTTTCATGCCCATGCCCAAGATTCAATTTGACCTGCCCAAGTTTAAATTTGACATCTCTAGGATCAATTTTGAGATGACCAAGACCGTAGGCTCTTGCTTTCATGACCATGCCCAAGATTCAATTTGAGATGCCTAGGATCAATTTTTAGATACCCAAGACCGTAGGCTTTTGCTTTCATGCCCATGCCCAAGATTTAATTTGACATGCCAAGGATCAATTTTGATATGCCCAAGACCGTAGGCTTGTGATTTCATGCCCATGCCCAAGTTTCAATTAACATGCCCAAGTTTAAATTTGACATGTCTACCGTAGGCTTGTACTTTCATGCCCATGCGTAAGATTCAATTTGACATGCCCAAGTTTAAATTTGAGATGTCTAAGATCAATTTTGAGATGCCCAAGACCGTAGGCTTGTGCTTTCATGCCCATGCCCAAGATTCAATTTGACCTGCCCAAGTTTAAATTTGACATCTCTAGGATCAATTTTGAGATGACCAAGACCGTAGGCTCTTGCTTTCATGCCCATGCCCAAGACTCAATTTGAGATGCCTAGGATCAATTTTTAGATACCCAAGACCGTAGGCTTTTGCTTTCATGCCCATGCCCAAGATTTAATTTGACATGAGAAGGATCAATTTTTATATGCCCAAGACCGTATGCTTGTGATTTCATGCCCATGCCCAAGTTTCAATTTAACATGCCCAAGTTTAAATTTGACATGTCTACCGTAGGCTTGTGCTTTCATGCCCATGCATAAGATTCAATTTGACATGCCCAAGTTTAAATTTGAGATGTCTATGATCAATTTTGAGATGCCCAAGACCGTAGGCTTGTGCTTTCATGCCCATTCCCAAGATTCTATTTGACATGCCCAAGTTTAAATTTGACATGTCTAGGATCAGTTTTGAGATGTCCAAGCCCGTAGGCTTGTGCTTTCATGCCCATGCCCAAGATTAATTTGACATGCCTAGGCTCAATTTTGAGATTCCCAAGACCGTAAGGCTTGTGCTTTCATGCCCATGCCCAAGATTCAATTTGACATGCCCAAGTTTAAATTTGACATGTCAATGATCAATTTTGAGATGCCCAAGACCGTAGGCTTGTGCTTTCATGCCCATGCCCAAGATTCAATTTGACATGCCCAAGTTTAAATTTGACATGTCTAGTATCAATTTTGAGATGCCCAAGACCGTTGGCTTGTGCTTTCATGCGCATTCCTAAGATTCAATTTGACATGCCTAGGATCAATTTAGAGATGCCTAAGACCGTAGGCTTGTGCTTTCATGCCCATGCCCAAGATTCAATTTTACATGTACAAGTTTAAATTTGACATGTCTAGGATCAATTTTGAGATGCCTAAGACCGTAGGTTTGTGCTTTCATGCCTATGCCCAAAATTCAATTTGACATGCCCAAGTTTAATTTGACACCTGTAGGATCAATTTTGAGATGCCCAAGACCGTAGGCTTGTGCTTTCATGACCATGCCGAAGATTCAATTTGATATGCCTATGATCAATTTTGAGATGCCCAAGACCGTAGGCTTTTGCTTTCATGCCCATGCCCAAGATTCAATTTGACATGCCTAGGATCAATTTTGAGATGCCCAAGACGGTAGGCTTGTGCTTTCATGCCCATGCCCAAGATTCAATTTGACATGCACAAGTTTAAATTTGACATGTCTAGTATCAAATTTGAGATTCCCAAGACCGTAGGTTTGTGCTTTCAGACAGCGGTCTTGGGAATCTCAAAATTGATACTAGACATCTCAAAATTTAATACTCTGTTCGATTGAAGAGCTGTATGCATAATTCTACAGCGGATTTGGAAGTGCTTAATTTTTTCCGAGTTAGGCACAGGCAGGTGAAGCAAGTACAGCCTATTGAATGTTCTTGGTCGCCTCCAGACAGGGATGAAATTCTTTTGTGTTGTGACGGGTCTGCAAAGGGGAATCCTGGAGTTGCGGGTGCAGGTGTTGTAGTGAGAGATCATGCTTGTAATTTTATTGGGGCAATGAGTATAGGTCTGGGAAGGACAAATAATTACTTTGCAGAGCTTTATGGCATAATTGTTGGTTTAGAATGGGCTTTGAAATGGAATGTCCGAAGAGTTTTAATCCGTACTGATTCTGTTGGCGCGGTTATAGCTTTTACGAATTCTAATGTGCCCTGGTTTGCAAGACAAAGATGGAAAAAGATTCAAGAGAGTTATGATTCAATTCGCTTCGTTCATACCTTCCGTGAAGCAAATTTTGCAGCTGATTCTATGGCAAAAAGAGGATGTCTTCTCAGGAATGGGGAAGGGTTGAACTATGATGAGAGACCTTTTTTTCTTCACTCTTTAGAATATCCTTATGTTTCCTATTTCAGATTTAAGTAGTTTGTAAGTTTTTGGGGTCTTTTGACCTCTTTTCTTGTAAACTCTTTGTACATATTTGCTATTCATCAATATATTCTTTGGACTTAACAAAAAAAAGGTTTGTGCTTTCATGCCCATGCCCAATATTCAATTTGACATGCCCAAGTTTAATTTGACATGTGTAGGATCAATTTTGAGATGCCCAAGACCGTAGGCTTGTGCTTTCATGCCCATGCCCAAGATTCAATTTGAGATGCTTATGATCAATTTTTAGATGCCCAAGACCATAGGCTTTTGCTTTCATGCCCATGCCCAAGATTCAATTTGACATGCCTAGGATCAATTTTGAGATTCCCAAGACGGTAGGCTTGTGCTTTCATTCCCATGCCCAAGATTCAATTTGACATGCCCAAGTTTAAATTTGACATATCTAGGATCAATTTTGAGATGCCCAAGACCGTAGGATTGTGTTTTCATGCCCATGCCCAAGATTCAATTTGGCATGCCCAAGTTTAAATTTGACATGTCTGGGATCAATTTTAAGATGCCCAAGACCGTAGGCTTTTGCTTTCATGCCCATGACAGAGATTCAATTTGACATGTCTAGGATCAAATTTTAGATGCCCAAGACCGTAGGCTTTTGCTATCATGCCCATGCCCAAGATTTAATTTGACACGCCCAAGTTTAAATTTGACATGTGTAGGATCAATTTTGAGATGCCCAAGACCGTAGGCTTGTGCATTCATGCCCATGCCCAAGATTCAATTTGACATGCCCAAGTTTAAATTTGACATGTCTAGGATCAATTTTGAGATGCCCAAGACCGTAGGCTTGTGCTTTAATGCCCATGTCCAAGATTCAATTTGACATGCCTAGGATCAACTTTGACATGCCCAATATTGTAGGCTTCTGCATTCATGCCCATTCCCAAGATTCAATTTGACATGCCCAAGTTTAAATTTGACATGTCTAGGATCAATTTTGAGGTGCCCAAGACCGTAGGTTTATTCTTTCATTCCCATGCCCGAGAATCAATTTGACATGCCCAAGTTTAAATTTGACATGTTTAGGATCAATTTTGAGATGCCCAAGACTGTATGCTTGTGCTTTCCTGCCTATGCCCAAGATTCAATTTGACATGCCTAGGATAATTTTTTGAGATTCCCAAGACCGAAGGCTTGTGTTTTCATGCCCATGCCCAAGATTCAATTTGACATGCCCAAGTTTAAATTAGACATGTCTAGAATCAATTTTGAAATGCCCAAGACCGTAGTCTTGTGCTTTCATGCCCATGCCCAAGATTCTATTTGACATGCCCAGGTTTAAATTTGACATGTCTAGGATCAATTTTGAGATGTCCAAGACCGTAGGCTTGTGCTTTTATGCCCATGCCCCAAATTCAATTTAAGATGCCAAGGATCAATTTTCAGATGCCCAAGACCGTAGGCTTTTGCTTTCATGTCCATGCCCAAGATTCAATTCGACATGCCTAGGATCAATTTTGAGATGACCAAGACCGTAGACTTGTGCTTTCATGCACATGCCCAAGATTCAATTTGACATGCCCAAGTTTAAATTTGACATGTGTATGATCAATTCTGAGATGCCCAAGACCGTAGGCTTGTGATTTCATGCCCATGCCCATGATTCAATTTGACATGCCCAAATTAAAATTTGACATGTGTAGGAAATTTTTTTGATGCCCAAGACTGTATGCTTGTGCTTTCAAGTCCATGCCCAAAATTCAATTTGACATGCCTAGGCTCAATTTTCAGATGCCCAAGATCGTAGGCTTGTGCTTTCATGCCCATGCCCAAGATTAAATTTGACATGCACAAGTTTAAACTTGAAATGTCAATGATCAATTTTGAGATGCCCAAGACCGTAGGCTTGTGCTTTCATGCCCATTCTCAAGATTCAATTTGACATGCCCAAGTTTAAATTTGACATGTCTAGGATCAATTTTGAAAAGCCCAAGACCGTAGGCTTGTGCTTTCATGCCCATGCCCAAGATTCTATTTGACATGCCCAAGTTTAATTTGAAATGCGTAGGATCAATTTTGAGATGCCCAAGACCGTAGGCTTGCGCTTTCATGCCCATCCTCAAGATTCAATTTGAGATGCCTATGATCTATGATCAATTTTGCTTAGGATCAAAATGCCCAAGACCATAGGCTTGTGTTTTCATGCACAGAAGCTTTGACATGCCCTTTCAAGCCCATGCCCAAGATTCAATTCAATTTGACACAAGTTTAAATGCCTAGGATCAATTTTGAGATGACCAAGACCATGCCTAGGATCAATTTTTGTGCTTTCATGCACATGCCCAAGTTTCAATTTGACATGCCCAAGTTTAAATTTGACATGTGTATGATCAATTCTGAGATGCCCAAGACCGTAGGCTTGTGCTTTCATGCCCATGCCCATGATTCAATTTGACATGCCCAAATTAAAATTTGACATGTGTAGGAATTTTTTTTGATGCCCAAGACTGTAGGCTTGTGCTTTCAAGCCCATGCCCAAAATTCAATTTGACATGCCTAGGCTCAATTTTCAGATGCCCAAGATCGTAGGCTTGTGCTTTCATGCCCATGCCCAAGATTAAATTTGACATGCACAAGTTTAAACTTGACATGTCAATGATCAATTTTGAGATGCCCAAGACCGTAGGCTTGTGCTTTCATGCCCATTCCCAAGATTCAATTTTACATGCCCAAGTTTAAATTTGACATGTCTAGGATCAATTTTGAAAAGCCCAAGACCGTAGGCTTGTGCTTTCACGCCCATGCCCAAGATTCTATTTGACATGCCCAAGTTTAATTTGAAATGTGTAGGATCAATTCTGAGATGCCCAAGACCGTAGGCTTGCGCTTTCATGCCCATGCTCAAGATTCAATTTGAGATGCCTATGATCAATTTTTAAATGCCCAAGACCGTAGGCTTTTGCTTTCAAGCCCATGCCCAAGATTCAATTTGACATGCTTAGGATCAATTTTGAGATGCCCAAGACCATAGGCTTGTGTTTTCATGCACATGCCGAAGATTCAATTTGACATGCCCAAGTTTAAATTTGACATGTCAAGGATCAATTTTGAGATGCCCAAGACCGTAGGCTTGTGCTTTCATGCCCATGCCCAATATTCAATTTGACATGCCCAAGTTTAAATTTGACATGTCTAGGATCAATTTTGAAAAGCCCAAGACCGTAGGCTTGTGCTTTCATGCCCATGCCCAAGATTCAATTTGACTTGCCCAAGTTTAAATTTGACATGTCAATGATCAATTCTGAGATGCCCAAGACCGTAGGCTTGTGCTTTCATGCACATGCCCAAGATTCTATTTAACTTTCCCAAGTTTAAATTTGACATGTCAATGATCAATTTTGAGATGCCCAAGACCGTAGGCTTGTGCTTTCATGCCCATTCCAAAGATTCAATTTGACATGCCCAAGTTTAAATTTGACATGTCTAGGGTCAATTTGAGATGCCCAAGACCGTAGGTTTGTGCTTTCATGCCCATGCCCAAGATTCAATTTGACATGTCTAGGATCAATTTTGAGATGTCCAAGACCGTAGGCTTGTGCTTTCATGCCCATGACCAGATTCAATTTAAGATGCCTAGGATCAATTTTCAGATGCCGAAGACCTTAGGCTTTTGCTTTCATGCCCATGCCCAAGACTCAATTTGACATGCCTAGGATCAATTTTGAGATGACCAAGACCGTAGACTTGTGCTTTCATGCCCATGCCCAAGATTCAATTTGACATGCCCAAGTTTAAATTTGACATGTCTATGATCAATTCTGAGATGCCCAAGACCGTAGGCTTGTGCTTTCATGCCCATGCCCATGATTCAATTTGACATGCCCAAATTTAAATTTGACATGTGTAGGAAAATTTTGAGATGCCCAAGACCGTAGGCTTGTGCTTTCAAGACCATGCCCAATATTCAATTTGACATGCCTAGGCTCAATTTTCAGATGCCCAAGACCGTAGGCTTGTGCTTTCATGCCCATGCCCAAGATTCAATTTGAAATGCCCAAGTTTAAATTTGACAAGTCAATGATCAATTTTGAGATGCCCAAGACTGTAGGCTTGTGCTTTCATGCCCATTCCCAAGATTCAATTTGACATGCCCAAGTTTAAATTTGACATGTCTAGGGTCAATTTGAGATGCCCAAGACCGTAGGTTTGTGCTTTCATGCCCATGCCCAAGATTCAATTTGACATGCCCAAGTTTAATTTGAAATGTGTAGGATCAATTTTGAGATGCCCAAGACCGTAGGCTTGTGCTTTCATG
The DNA here is from genome assembly GCA_023531295.1 of Papaver armeniacum. Classification (NCBI taxonomy): domain Eukaryota; kingdom Viridiplantae; phylum Streptophyta; class Magnoliopsida; order Ranunculales; family Papaveraceae; genus Papaver; species Papaver armeniacum. The sequence goes on from JAJJWW010000083.1 coordinate 76,015, forward strand.
CCCATGCTCAAGATTCAATTTGAGATGCCTATGATCAATTTTTAGATGCCCAAGACCGTAGGCTTTTGCTTTCATGCCCATGCCCAAGATTCAATTTGACATGCTTAGGATCAATTTTGAGATTCCAAAGACCGTAGGCTTGTGTTTTCATGCCCATGCCTAAGATTCAATTTGACATGCCCAAGTTTAAATTTGACATGTCAAGGATCAATTTTGAGATGCCCAAGACCGTAGGCTTGTGCTTTCATGCCCATGCCCAATATTCAATTTGACATGCTGAAGTTTAAATTTGACATGTCAGGGATCAATTTTAAAATGCCCAAGACCGTAGGCTTGTGCTTTCATGCCCATGCCCAATATTCAATTTGACATGCTGAAGTTTAAATTTGACATGTCCGGCATCAATTTTAAAATGCCCAAGACCGTAGGCTTGTGCTTTCAAGCCCATGCCCAAAATTCAATTTGACATTCCCAAGTTTAAATTTGACATGTCTAGGATTAATTTGAGATGCCCATGACGGTAGGCTTTTGCTTTCATGCCCAAGATTCCATTTGACATGCCCAAGTTTAAATTTGACATGTCCAGGATCAATTTTGAGATGCCCAAGACCGTAGGCTTGTGCTTTCAAGACCATGCTCAATATTCAATTTGACATGCCTAGGCTCAATTTTCGGATGCCCAAGACCGTAGGCTTGTGCTTTCATGCCCATGCCCAAGATTCAATTTGACATGCCCAAGTTTAAATTTGACATGTCAATGATCAATTTTGAGATGCCCAAGACCGTAGGCTTGTGCTTTCATGCCCATTCCCAAGATTCAATTTGACATGCCCAAGTTTAAATTTGACATGTCTAGGGTCAATTTGAGATGCCCAAGACCGTAGGTTTGTGCTTTCATGCCCATGCCCAAGATTCAATTTGACATGTCTAGGATCAATTTTGAGATGTCCAAGACCGTAGGCTTGTGCTTTCATGCCCATGCCCAGATTCAATTTAAGATGCCTAGGATCAATTTTCAGATGCCCAAGACCTTAGGCTTTTTCTTTCATGCCCATGCCCAAGATTCAATTTGACATGCCTAGGATCAATTTTGAGATGACCAAGACCGTAGACTTGTGCTTTCATGCCCATGCCCAAGATTCAATTTGACATGCCCAAGTTTAAATTTGACATGTCTATGATTAATTCTGAGATGCCCAAGACCGTAGGCTTGTGCTTTCATGCCCATGCCCATGATTCAATTTGACATGCCAAAATTTAAATTTGACATATGTAGGAAAATTTTGAGATGCCCAAGACCGTAGGCTTGTGCTTTTAAGACCATGCCCAATATTCAATTTGACATGCCTAGGCTCAATTTTCAGATGCCCAAGACCGTAGGCTTGTGCTTTCATGCCCATGCCCAAGATTCAATTTGACATGTCAATGATCAATTTTGAGATGCCCAAGACCGTAGGCTTGTGCTTTCATGCCCATTCCCAAGATTCAATTTTACATGCCCAAGTTTAAATTTGACATGTCTAGGGTCAATTTGAGATGCCCAAGACCGTAGGTTTGTGCTTTCATGCCCATGCCCAAGATTCAATTTGACATGCCCAAGTTTAATTTGAAATGTGTAGGATCAATTTTGAGATGCCCAAGACCGTAGGCTTGTGCTTTCATGCCCATGCTCAAGATTCAATTTGAGATGCCTATGATCAATTTTTAGATGCCCAAGACCGTAGGATTTTGCTTTCATGCCCATGCCCAAGATTCAATTTGACATGCTTAGGATCAATTTTGAGATTCCCAAGACCGTAGGCTTGTGTTTTCATGCCCATGCCTAAGATTCAATTTGACATGCCCAAGTTTAAATTTGACATGTCAAGGATCAATTTTGAGATGCCCAAGACCGTAGGCTTGTGCTTTCATGCCCATGCCCAATATTCAATTTGACATGCTGAAGTTTAAATTTGACATGTTTGGGATCAATTTTAAAATGCCCAAGACCGTAGGCTTGTGCTTTCAAGCCCATGCCCAAGATTCAATTTGACATTCCCAAGTTTAAATTTGACATGTCTAGGATTAATTTTGAGATGCCCATGACGGTAGGCTTTTGCTTTCATGCCCAAGATTTTATTTGACATGCCCAAGTTTAAATTTGACATGTCCAGGATCAATTTTGAGATGCCCAAGATCATAGGCTTGTGCTTTCATGCCCGTGCCCAAGATTCAATGTGAGATGCTTAGGATCAATTTTTAGATGCCCAAGACCGTAGGCTTTTGCTTTCATGCCCATCTCCAAGATTCAATTTGACATGCCTAGGATCAATTTTGAGATGCCCAAGACCGTAGGCTTGTGCTTTCATGCTCATGCCCAAGATTCAACTTGACATGCCCAAGTTTAAATTTAACATGTATTTGAGATGCTGAAGACCGTAGTCTTGTGCTTTCATGCCCATGCCCAAGATTCAATTTGACATGCCCAAGTTTAAATTTGAAATGTCTAGGATCAATTTTGATATGCCCTAGACCATAGGCTTGTGCTTTCATGCCCATGCCCAAGATTCGATTTGACCTGCCCAAGTTTAAATTTGACATCTCTTGGATCAATTTTGAGATGCCCAAGACCGTAGGCTTTTGCTTTCATGCCCATGCCCAAGATTCAATTTGAGATGCCTGGGATCAATTTTTAGATACCCAAGACCGTAGGCTTTTGCTTTCATGCCCATGCCCAAGATTTAATTTGACATGCCAAGGATCAATTTTGATATGCCCAAGACCGTAGGCTTGTGATTTCATGCCCATGTCCAAGTTTCAATTTAACATGACCAAGTTTAAATTTGACATGTCTACCGTAGGCTTGTGCTTTCATGCCCATGCACAAGATTCAATTTGACATGCCCAAGTTTAAATTTGAGATGTCTAGGATCAATTTTGAGATGCCCAAGACCGTAGGCTTGTGCTTTCATGCCCATGCCCAAGATTCTATTTGACATGCCCAAGTTTAAATTTGACATGTCTAGGATCAGTTTTGAGATGTCCAAGCCCGTAGGCTTGTGCTTTCATGCCCATGCCCAAGATTCAATTTGACATGCCTAGGCTCAATTTTGAGATGCCCAAGACCGTAGGCTTGTGCTTTCATGCCCATGCCCAAGATTCAATTTGACATGCCTAGGCTCAATTTTGAGATGCCCAAGACCGTAGGCTTGTGCTTTCATGCCCATGCCCAAGATTCAATTTGACATGCCCAAGTTTAAATTTGACATGTCTAGTATCAATTTTGAGATGCCCAAGACCGTTGGCTGGTGCGTGTCGTAGGTGCAATCAAATTAATTAATATTTCCACTCAATTAAAAATAATATAATGGAAGTCAAGTTCGTTCCCACGAGGAGCAAGAGATTCTAGTTGTAAAAATTGTCACAAAAGGGGGGTGTAAAAAGCAAAAGAAAATAAACAAAGCAATTAAAAGATAAAGTTGAAATCAATAAGAGAGACAAGATCAAGGAATCAATAAGAAAATTAGCTACTCATGTTTTTGAAATTCACACAAATAATAATTAAAAGGAGAATTTTCAAGTTCACACAAATAATTAAAAACAAGAATTTTCAAAAGCTAGCAAAAACACAAGTGTTGTGTGTGTAAAGAGGTGTGTAAAAGATGTAGAGAACTTCTCTATTTATAGGCTTCAATATTCTCCAAATCTTCCAAGGAATAGAATCCTTTTCCTTTAGCAATTCAATTTCCAAATCCAAGTCTTTCTCAACTCTTCCATCTTCTCTTTCCAAATTTGAGCCAAATTCTCCATCCAATTCCTAGTCCAAGTCTTCACACCCATGAGAGAAGTCCACAGAAAATTCTGGAATTTTTGGCTCGCCGGAAAACTGGTATTATGGCCGGAATCCGTCACCGCCGGCCACCTGAAAATTTCACCGTCACTGGTATATTCGACGGAATATTCCGTCAGTCCACCGTTAGGACTAACGGTCAAAAAGTCAAACCGTCAGTCAACCGGGTCAAGGGAAGGAGAGTCAGCCACCGAGTCAGCTTGAGTTAGTGTCTTGATCGGCTGACTGGTCTAACTGAGGTGAGTTGGATCGGTCATCTGAATCGATGAGTTGACTCGCCTGAATGGAAAACCGGCCGAGTTTCGGCTATTTACAGGACTTCCCGGCCAAATTCAGGCCTCAATTTTCTTCAGTCTTCCCCTGCTAAGAACCTACACATACATCTATAGTTTCAAGCCATTCAATACAGGATTAACTTCATCAGACCCCTTATTTGTCACCACCGATCAATGGCAGTGGACGCTCTTCTCTGCTACGATCTCATTCTGTTACCTGAGTCAAATTGGAATCGAACCCACTTTCAAACTCTACCAATTCCTTCAATCCACCACCAGCCATGCCAAATTCTCAATTAGAATCATCTCATTCAACAGTAGCAGTGAGGTCTCGTTCTTCATCCACAGACCCATAGCAGCAATCCCATACTTGGTTCAATTTCTCTTCTTCTTTTTCTCGATCTATGCTGTGTTCTGTTCCCCTTTTCATAGTCTCAGATTCAATTCTTCTCTCTGCATATCGATCTCTGCAATTATATCAGCTCTCGGACCAACAACAGCTGCTTTAGATCGAAACCCATCATCCCCTGCAATTGAATCTCGAATTAACCACCAACCCATTCTTCTATTTCAGTCACATCTGTTCTTAGTTTCGATTTCTTCACTGCTTCTCGATTTCAACCAGCATACTTTCTTCTCCAACATCAGAGACCAACTCCTTCTGATTCAATCGCCATAGCATCATTGTCGCCATTTGAGATTCATCTCTGAATTTCTTTTTACATCTCTCGGACAAACAATAGCAGCGGCTGTTTCTTCCTTTTTTTTCTTCAATTTCAGAGAACGGGATGAATGAGAGACATACCTCTCAATTTTAGGGTTAGATTAAATGAGGGTAGGACTTAAAACGCACAACAGATTAGGACAATAGCCACCCCACACTGGGTGCCTATAATAGGTGGTCACTTCTGATAAGGGCTAGCCTCAAGTATCCAACCCCTTATCCTCCGCTGGTCCGTATTTAGTACTTACTCAAATTGGGTTGCTCCTTAACCTTGGCTGGGCTCCAGATAGTGTTCACCCATGAAATGACAATTTTGCCCTTTTGGCTCAAATTGAGTAATTTCTTCTTCTTTTCCTCCGTGTGACTCCAAAGTAGCTACAAAACTCAAAACAGGCGTAAAGTACATAATTTACAAGAAAAATAGCAAAGAAAGCATAACCAATAGATAATAAATAGGATGTATTCTACACCCTATCAAATTCCCCCACACTTAGACTTTGCTAGTCCTCGAGCAAATCAAACTAAAAACTCACAACTTCAAAGCGTTCAAGCGTCACAAGCATCCAAAGAGTTATGAGGACATAGAGTTTCTGCATTCTAGTAATAAGAAGTTAGAAATACTAAAGAACATATTCTCATTCTTAAATGTTGAGTGAGAAATAACCACACCATAATGAGAGAACGCGTGTTTGAGAAACGATCAATAAGCATTTCGCCTCGACTTCTGCCTCACCAAAAAGGATTTTATGATAATTGCACTCAAAAAGACGGCTTTTTTTATGGTTCTCACATGTGTGCAGGTAGGAATGAAGAGAGAAATCCTGCGACACGTTGAATGGTGGGAAGGACAACTTCCGAAATATTTTAAAAACCCACATCTTTTAACATTTTGAAAAACCATTTTTCTGACGATCTCTAAGAAAGGAAATCAACCATTATTATTGAGGATGAGATTACTTACTCACCTTCACATTCAATCGCCAATTATGATAACACCACTCTCACGGCATCCAATAGAAACGTCTTCCGCTCTTCGTCTTTATCTTCTTGGTCTTCGTCTTCGGTTTCAACTATTGGTGATAAACTCTCGAATTTCATAAATCCTTAACAATTTATAACTCTTTTTACCTTAAATCCTTGTCGCTTGAAATTTCCTTATAAATTTTCCTTCCCCACGGCTTATTAACAAAACAAATATTTCTCTTTTTTTTTTTTTTTTTTTTTTTTTTTTTTTTTTTTTTGAAACAAGAGAAATAAAATACAAAATAAACCATGGCCATGGGAGAAGTATTTTACCGCTTGATTCTTCACAACTTGTATCGCCTCAAAATCATAAACTTCAACAATTCTCACCTTTTGTTTTTCTTCGCTCTTGTGAATAAGTCTTCATACTTGGATATATAATTACCTCATTGTATTGTAAGTCCTCAACATATATGTAAAAATCTGCCCTTTGTATGTTGCTTTACTTGAGTTTGAAATTTGCTCTTTTTTTCTCGTTCCGTTTCTTGTAAACCTTGAACTTTTCCAACTTTCCTTGTAGATTTTGATGTCGCTCCTAGTTGATGATGGTGGTGTTTCTATGGATCCGTTGTTGTTGAGAGAATGGTGTTAACTGCAAATCGAACTACAAGAAGGAGGCTTTCATCTATAGACGTCACCCTCATGACTGACAAAATTAGCACTCAAGAGATCAAAGAGTAGTGCTTCTATTGGTGGGAGGTTGGGTAGCTCACCATTCTACCCGGAATTAACGTACGGTGACACACACTCAAAAGAAAGCTCTTTAGTAGATGGAAAAATTTCTGGTCGGTGCCTCACATGATATGAATACGGGTAGTCTCCACTAATGATTGATCAGCAACTCTAATAATGCATTTCTCCCTGCACCAAATTCGCATCACCGGCATGATTAAATCCATTATTTAACACTCTAACAAGCAAGAAATCCGAATGTAGTTCTCTAACATTTCCAAGTTCAATTATGTCGGTCAAAAGCTCTATGTAAACATACCTAGAAGTATGCCAGTGACTCTAAAATATCTAAAAGTTGGAGTTTTTATGTAAAACTTTTTTTTTTATTTTTCAAATTTTTTTTTATTTTTTTGTAATTTTTTAAATACATGCTTAACCACTCCCCCACACTTAAACCTTACATTGTCCTCAATGTAATTGAATCGTCCTAGTAAAGTCAAGGTGGGAAATTTTAACATGTTATGGAACAATAAAAAGAAATAACAAAAAGCAAAAGGATAAGAAATACAAAACCTATGGGTTGCCTCCCATTAAGCACTTGTTTTAAAGTCGACGGCCCGACTTAGCTCTTGCTAGATTCATTAGCCCGGATCAATCTCTTTCACGGGAAAACATGACTTCACATCACTAGGGTATTTCTTTGTCTCAAAGATATTGAAGTGGATGAGTGTACCATCAAACTCCATAGTCAAGGTGCCATTTTGGACATCAATCTTTGTTCCGGCGGTGCTTAAGAATGGTCTACCCAATAGAAAAGGTGTAGACTTGGAAGAATTCTCATCATTCATGTCTAAGACATAGAAATCGGCCGGAAATACAAGCTCATTAACCTGCACCAAAACATTCTCAACAATCCCTTTCGGGTAGACATTAGATCGGTTAGCAAGTTCAAGAACTACCCCGGTCTCCTTAAGAGGACCAAGATTCAAAGAATCATAAATCGAGGAAATCATAACATTAACCGATGCTCCCAAATCTAGCAAAGCTCAAGTAAACCTTGTTTTACCAATTGTGCAAGGTATATTGAAACTACCGGGGTCCTTTAATTTTGGTGGGAGTTTCTTGAGAATGAACGCCGAAGCATTCTCCCCCACACTCATGACCTCATTCCCTTTTAACCTTTTTTTTTCATGCACAACTCCTTTAAGAACTTTGCACAATGAGGAATTTGACGAATAGCTTCAATGAGTGGAATATTGACTTGTACTTTCTTAAGGATGTCCCACATATCCTTGTATTCCAAGTCTTTCTTTGATTTAGCAAATCGGCTAGGAAACGGGGGTGGAGTTGTGAAAGTAGGAACCGTCTCCTCGGGTTGGTTGGTTGGGGATGTATTCTCCTTTGGTGCGGTTTCAATTTCCTCTTTCTCATCATACACCTTATCTTGTTGATTTGGTTGCTCCACTTGTTTCCCACTCCTCAAAGTAATCGCATTAACGCTCTCTCTTGGATTAACAAATGGTTGTGAAGGAAGCTTTGTGGATGCTTGAGCTTTCAATAGATTCACATCGATCGCTAATTGCCCCACTTGAATTTGTAAATCCTTGATTGCCGAATCGGTCTTTTGTTGGCTTTGTTGGAACATAGAAGTAAGACCTTGCATACCTTGCATTAACGCATTGAGCTTGTCATCATTCGAAGAATCACGTTCCTTGACTTGTTGTGGTTGAAATTGTTGTTGAGGTTGGAAACGTGATTGTTGGAAACCACCTTGTTGCTCATACGGATTGGGAACCGCCGCTTGCTTATTTGCATAACTAAAGTTGGGATGATCCTTCCAACCGGGATTGTAGGTATTGGAGTATGGATCGTACCTTGGCCTTTGATTTGGATATAAAGCATTTACTTGTTCGGTCCCACCATCCGGAATAATTACCGTGGCCATCCTTTGAATCATTATCTCCATGTTACTCATCCTTTGATCAAAATGTGATGATGAATCACTAACTTCATGCACTCGCCTAACCATTGGTTCATCTCTTGTGTAGAATTGTTGCGAGTTCGCAGCCATACTTTCAATCAACTCGGTAGCTTGGGTCACCATCTTGTTCACTAGTGCACCACCACCCGCGGCGTCAAGAAAAGACCTATCACTTGGGTTGAGAGCTTCGTAGAAGTATTGGAGTATCATAACGTCACTAAATTGATGGTGTGGACAGCTTGCCACCAACCTCTTGTATCGCTCCCAACATTCATACAATGACTCTCCCACATGTTGTTTCAATCCACAAATCTCCTTGCGAATTTGAGTGTCTTTGGATGCGGGAAAATATCTCTCGAGGAAAAGTTTCTTCATACCATTCCATGTTGTGATACTTCCGGAAGGCAAATAATATAACCATTCCTTAGCATTGCCCGCCAAAGAAAACGGGAAAGCTTTCAACATTGCTCCATCCGCATTAGTCTCCGGTGGAAGCATAGCCATAACTATGGTATAGAAGTCCATAAGATGTTTGTTTGGGTCCTCATTCACCATGCCATGGAACTTTGGTAACTCTCTAATCAACCCCGGCTTGATCTCGAAGGTTGAGTTAGTTTGGATACACCATTGTTGTGTATCAAGCCTGTGAGAAGCTAGGTCCTTGAGTGTACGATCAGCCATTGTTTCTTCCTCTTTGTCCGAATCTGTGAAATCACTTGATGAAGAAGGAGGAAGTGGAGTGTTAACCGCTCGAATGAAATCCTTTAGTTGAGTGCCGGATCGAAGACGTATTGGACTCAGTCTGCCCTTCTTAAGCATTCACCAAAGGTATACACCTGAAACAAGATTCTCAAAAACTAAGTTAGATGCGGTATAGAATCTAACAAACCAAGAATATAGCAAAAAGAAAAATAAAAACAACTAAAATCGTCCGCTGCTCCCCGGCAGCGGCGCCAAAATTTGGTGCGTGTCGTAGGTGCAATCAAATTAATTAATATTTCCACTCAATTAAAAATAATATAATGGAAGTCAAGTTCGTTCCCACGAGGAGCAAGAGATTCTAGTTGTAAAAATTGTCAAAAAAGGGGGGTGTAAAAAGCAAAAGAAAATAAACAAAGCAATTAAAAGATAAAGTTGAAATCAATAAGAGAGACAAGATCAAGGAATCAATAAGAAAATTAGCTACTCATGTTTTTGAAATTCACACAAATAATAATTAAAAGGAGAATTTTCAAGTTCACACAAATAATTAAAAAGAAGAATTTTCAAAAGCTAGCAAAAACACAAGTGTTGTGTGTGTAAAGAGGTGTGTAAAAGATGTAGAGAACTTCTCTATTTATAGGCTTCAATATTCTCCAAATCTTCCAAGGAATAGAATCCTTTTCCTTTAGCAATTCAATTTCCAAATCCAAGTCTTTCTCAACTCTTCCATCTTCTCTTTCCAAATTTGAGCCAAATTCTCCATCCAATTCCTAGTCCAAGTCTTCACACCCATGAGAGAAGTCCATAGAAAATTCTGGAATTTTTGGCTCGCCGGAAAACTGGTATTATGGCCGGAATCCGTCACCGCCGGCCACCTGAAAATTTCACCGTCACTGGTATATTCGACGGAATATTCCGTCAGTCCACCGTTAGGACTAACGGTCAAAAAAGTCAAACCGTCAGTCAACCGGGTCAAGGGAAGGAGAGTCAGCCACCGAGTCAGCTTGAGTTAGTGTCTTGATCGGCTGACTGGTCTAACTGAGGTGAGTTGGATCGGTCATCTGAATCGATGAGTTGACTCGCCGGAATGGAAAACCGGCCGAGTTTCGGCTATTTACAAGACTTCCCGGCCAAATTCAGGCCTCAATTTTCTTCAGTCTTCCCCTGCTAAGAACCTACACATACATCTATAGTTTCAAGCCATTCAATACAGGATTAACTTCATCAGACCCCTTATTTGTCACCACCGATCAATGGCAGTGGACGCTCTTCTCTGCTACGATCTCATTCTGTTACCTGAGTCAAATTGGAATCGAACCCACTTTCAAACTCTACCAATTCCTTCAATCCACCACCAGCCATGCCAAATTCTCAATTAGAATCATCTCATTCAACAGTAGCAGTAAGGTCTCGTTCTTCATCCACAGACCCATAGCAGCAATCCCATACTTGGTTCAATTTCTCTTCTTCTTTTTCTCGATCTATGCTGTGTTCTGTTCCCCTTTTCATAGTCTCAGATTCAATTCTTCTCTCTGCATATCGATCTCTGCAATTATATCAGCTCTCGGACCAACAACAGCTGCTTTAGATCGAAACCCATCATCCCCTGCAATTGAATCTCGAATTAACCACCAACCCATTCTTCTATTTCAGTCACATCTGTTCTTGGTTTCGATTTCTTCTTGCTTCTCGATTTCAACCAGCATACTTTCTTCTCCAACATCAGAGACCAACTCCTTCTGATTCAATCGCCATAGCATCATTGTCGCCATTTGAGATTCATCTCTGAATTTCTTTTTACATCTCTCGGACAAACAATAGCAGCAGCGGCTGTTTCTTCCTTTTTTCTTCAATTTCAGAGAACGGGATGAATGAGAGACATACCTCTCAATTTTAGGGTTAGATTAAATGAGGGTAGGACTTAAAACGCCCAACAGATTAGGACAATAGCCACCCCACACTGGGTGCCTATAATAGGTGGTCACTTCTGATAAGGGCTAGCCTCAAGTATCCAGGCATGATATGCCTTGGCCGAACACATGAGGAGGTAGATGGGCCCACAGTGGTCATGCTGGTATGACCGGACCTGTTTAATCTAATCTGGGACCCTCCATTCGTGCTAGGAGAAGATGGACGCTCATGATGCTCAAAACCCTAATTTTGGGTTTCAAAGCCGTGCGCCATCTCTTGTTTGGGCGACAATTTTGTCACGACCAAACATGGTTGGTTTTGACCGATTGGTCAAGTGTGTAGGCGGGCCCATGGTGATCGTGTTGACATGCTCTGGGCCCTTTGAATCTACATCTACACCCTCCATCTATACATGCGAAGATGGATGGTTGAGACTGCTTTGCAACACATGTAATATGCCGCAAACCCTAATTTAGGGTTTTCCGTCCATAATGCTTGGTATGAACGGTTTCTTGGCAAGCTAGGCCAATGACCGACCATGCGGGGTCGGCCGTGGGTATTCCATACCTGCTTGGGGGTGATGGAATTGATCTGGGGTCATCCAATCATGCTTATGGAGTTGGATGACTGCGATCAGATCATATCCGGACTGATGCGGTCAGTCCGGATGCTCAATCGGGCTAGTATAACACACCGAGAGGGGCTCAATCGGGCTAGTATAACATACCGAGAGTCAGCCTGTACGGGTATTTCGTACATGGTTTCATTATAGTGCTTGGAGGTTCGTGTTACTCTTACAGAGTAACACTCAGTCGTCATGCCACACTGATAATGAGTACTGGAAATACAAGGCTGATATGAAATTCACAGGAAGGGACTGTTGCCACATGCTCCAACCTGGAGGAATTTCATGTATTCACAGAATGGGATTGTTGCCACATGCTCCATTCTTGGTGAATTAAGTGAGGGAGTATCCAACACTTATTAATGGCTTTATCTTTTACAAGATGTCAGCGCATAATTTTTTCCGGTTTTTACAATTTTAACCTCAAGAAATCCTAGAAATCCGAAATCCTAGGGTTCGGGGTTCAGGGTTCACAAGAAATCCGAAAATACATATTTTTACCCATGTGATATGCGCATGAATCACGCACCATGCCTTGTGTCTACACAAATTTGTTTTTTGCAAGTTTTTATTTATGGGAGGATTCCTTTTACGCGTTTAATTGTTTTACAAGAAACAAAAACTTGGTTTACAAGAAATCCGAAACCCTAGAGGTTCAGGGTTCAGGGTTCACAAGAAATCCGAAAATACATATTTTTACCCATGCGATATGCGCATGAATCACGCACCAAGCCTTGTGTCTACACAAATATGTTTTTTGCAAGTTTTTATTTAAGAGTTTTATTTATGGGAGGATTCCTTTTACGCGTTTAATTGTTTTACAAGAAACAAAAAACTTGGTTTACAAGAAATCCGAAACCCTAGAGGTTCAGGGTTCAGGGTTCACAAGAAATCCGAAAATACATATTTTTACCCATGCGATATGCGCATGAATCACGCACCAAGCCTTGTGTCTACACAAATTTGTTTATTGCAAGTTTTTATTTAAGAGTTTTATTTATGGGAGTATTCCTTTTACGCGTTTAATTGTTTTACAAGAAACAAAAAACTTGGTTTACAAGAAATCCGAAACCCTAGAGGTTCAGGGTTCAGGGTCCACAAGAAATCCGAAAATACATATTTTTACCCATGCGATATGCGCATGAATCACGCACCAAGCCTTGTGTCTACACAAATTTGTTTTTTTGCAAGTTTTTATTTAAGAGTTTTATTTATGGGAGGATTCCTTTTACGCGTTTAATTTTTTTACAAGAAACAAAAAACTTGGTTTACAAGAAATCCGAAACCCTAGAGGTTCAGGGTTCAGGGTTCACAAGAAATCCGAAAATACATATTTTTACCCATGCGATATGCGCATGAATCACGCACCAAGCCTTGTGTCTACACAAATTTGTTTTTTTGCAAGTTTTTATTTAAGAGTTTTATTTATGGGAGGATTCTTTTACGCGTTTAATTATTTTACAAGAAACATATCCGAAACCCTAGAGGTTCAGGGTTCAGGGTTCACAAGAAATCCGAAAATACATATTTTTACCCATGCGATATGCGCATGAATCACGCACCAAGCCTTGTGTCTACACAAATTTGTTTTTTGCAAGTTTTTATTTAAGAGTTTTATTTATGGGAGGATTCCTTTTACGCGTTTAATTGTTTTACAAGAAACAAAAAACTTGGTTTACAAGAAATCCGAAACCCTGGAGGTTCAGGGTTCACAAAAAATCCGAAAATACATATTTTTACCCATGCAATATGCGCATGAATCACGCACCAAGCCTTGTGTCTACACAAATTTGTTTTTTGCAAGTTTTTATTTAAGAGTTTTATTTATGGGAGGATTCCTTTTACGCGTTTTATTGTTTTACAAGAAACAAAAAACTTGGTTTACAAGAAATCTGAAACCCTAGAGGTTCAGGGTTCAAGGTTCACAAGAAATCCGAAAATAAATATTTTTAACCATGCGATATGCGCATGAATCACGCACCAAGCCTTGTGTCTACACAAATTTGTTTTTTGCAAGTTTTTATTTTAGAGTTTTATTTATGGGAGGATTCCTTTTACGCGTTTAATTGTTTTACAAGAAACAAAAAACTTGGTTAACAAGAAATCCGAAACCCTAGAGGTTCAGGGTTCAGGTTTCACAAGAAATCTGAAAATACATATTTTTACCCATGCGATATGCGCATGAATCACGCACCAAGCCTTGTGTCTACACAAATTTGTTTTTTGCAAGTTTTTATTTAAGAGTTTTATTTATGGGAGGATTCCTTTTACGCGTTTAATTGTTTTACAAGAAACAAAAAACTTGGTTTACAAGAAATCCGAAACCCTGGAGGTTCAGGGTTCAGGGTTCACAAAAAAATCCGAAAATACATATTTTTACCCATGCAATATGCGCATGAATCACGCACCAAGCCTTGTGTCTACACAAATTTGTTTTTTGCAAGTTTTTATTTAAGAGTTTTATTTATGGGAGGATTCCTTTTACGCGTTTTATTGTTTTACAAGAAACAAAAAACTTGGTTTACAAGAAATCTGAAACCCTAGAGGTTCAGGGTTCAAGGTTCACAAGAAATCCGAAAATAAATATTTTTAACCATGCGATATGCGCATGAATCACGCACCAAGCCTTGTGTCTACACAAATTTGTTTTTTGCAAGTTTTTATTTTAGAGTTTTATTTATGGGAGGATTCCTTTACGCGTTTAATTGTTTTACAAGAAACAAAAAACTTGGTTAACAAGAAATCCGAAACCCTAGAGGTTCAGGGTTCAGGTTTCACAAGAAATCTGAAAATACATATTTTTACCCATACGATATGCGCATGAATCACGCACCAAGCCTTGTGTCTACACAAATTTGTTTTTTGCAAGTTTTTATTTAAGAGTTTTATTTATGGGAGGATTCCTTTTACGCGTTTAATTGTTTTACAAGAAACAAAAAACTTGGTTTACAAGAAATCCGAAACCCGAGAGGTTCAGGGTTCACAAGAAATCCGAAAATACATATTTTTACCCATGCGATATGCGCATGAATCACGCACCAAGCCTTGTGTCTACACAAATTTGTTTTTGGCAAGTTTTTTTCTTAAGAGTTTTATTTATGGTTTTACGCGTTTAATTGTTTTACAAGAAACAAAAAACTTGGTTTACAAGAAATCTGAAACCCTAGAAGTTCAGGGTTCAGGGTTCACAAGAAATCCGAAAATACATATTTTTACCCATGCGATATGCGCATGAATCACGCACCAAGCCTTGTGTCTACACAAATTTGTTTTTTGCAAGTTTTTATTTAAGAGTTTTATTTATGGGAGGATTCCTTTTACGCGTTTAATTGGTTTACAAGAAACAAAAACCTTGGTTTACAAGAAATTCGAAACCCTAGAGGTTCAGGGTTCACAAGAAATCCGAAAATACATATTTTTACCCATGCGATATGCGCATGAATCACGCACCAAGCCTTGTGTCTACACAAATTTGTTTTTTGCAAGTTTTTATTTAAGAGTTTTATTTATGGGAGGATTCCTTTTACGCGTTTAATTGTTTTACAAGAAACAAAAAACTTGGTTTACAAGAAATCCGAAACCCTAGAGGTTCGGGGTTCACAAGAAATCCGAAAATACATATTTTTACCCATGCGATATGCGCATGAATCACGCACCAAGCCTTGTGTCTACACAAATTTGTTTTTTGCAAGTTTTTATTTAAGAGTTTTATTTATGGGAGTATTCCTTTTACGCGTTTAATTGTTTTACAAGAAACAAAAAACTTGGTTTACAAGATATCGAAACCCTAGAGGTTCGTGGTTCGTAAACACCAAAGGGTCCACAAGAAATCCGAAAATACATATTTTTACCCATGCGATATGCGCATGAATCACGCACCAAGCCTTGTGTCTACACAAATTTGTTTTTTGCAAGTTTTTATTTAAGAGTTTTATTTATGGGAGGATTCCTTTTACGCGTTTAATTTTTTACAAGAAACAAAAACTTGGTTTACAAGAAATCCGAAACCCTAGAGGTTCAGGGTTCAGGGTTCACAAGAAATCCGAAAATACATATTTTTACCCATGCGATATGCGCATGAATCACGCACCAAGCCTTGTGTCTACACAAATTTGTTTTTTGCAAGTTTTTATTTAAGAGTTTTATTTATGGGAGGATTCTTTTACGCGTTTAATTGTTTTACAAGAAACAAAAAACTTGGTTTACAAGAAATCCGAAACCCTAGAGGTTCAGGGTTCAGGGTTCACAAGAAATCCGAAAATACATATTTTTACCCATGCGATATGCGCATGAATCACGCACCAAGCCTTGTGTCTACACAAATTTGTTTTTTGCAAGTTTTTATTTAAGAGTTTTATTTATGGGAGGATTCCTTTTACGCGTTTAATTGTTTTACAAGAAACAAAAACTTGGTTTACAAGAAATCCAAACCCCGGAGGTTCAGGGTTCAGGGTTCACAAAAATCCGAAAATACATATTTTTACCCATGCAATATGCGCATGAATCACGCACCAAGCCTTGTGTCTACACAAATTTGTTTTTTGCAAGTTTTTATTTAAGAGTTTTATTTATGGGAGGATTCCTTTTACGCGTTTTATTGTTTTACAAGAAACAAAAACTTGGTTTACAAGAAATCGAAACCCTAGAGGTTCAGGGTTCACGGTTCACAAGAAATCCGAAAATAAATATTTTTAACCATGCGATATGCGCATGAATCACGCACCAAGCCTTGTGTCTACACAAATTTGTTTTTTGCAAGTTTTTATTTTAGAGTTTTATTTATGGGAGGATTCCTTTTACGCGTTTAATTGTTTTACAAGAAACAAAAAACTTGGTTAACAAGAAATCAGAATCTGCCAAGCCTTGTGTCTACTACCGATTTGTTT